>VDFB02000015.1:295276060-295348241 GCA_007258455.2 Sequoia sempervirens
GCTAAACTTTCTCAGCAAAGCTCAACAATTTTCCTTTCCACCCTGCTAGTTTCTTCTAGATCTTTTTCACAATGTAATTCCAGTAGTTACTATTTGGCTTTCTGGAAATTAAAGGTAAGCCTAAATAAGTAGCTAGAAGGCTTTCCTGCTGGAATCCTAAGATATTTATTACTTTGTCCTTAACAATTTGGCTAGTATTGAAAAAATAGATTTTACTTTTCTGTAATTGATGAATTGGCTAGATATTTTAGCATATTGGTTAAGGATTGGTTTCCATTTTTTTGCTTCTAAAATAGATGCCTCCCCCATGAGGATAGTATCATCAATGAATTGTTGGTGTGAAGTAGGGGGAAGGGAGGAAGCAACACAAAAACCTTTTCAAGTTTTGTTTGCAAGTTGTTTATGTATATTATGGCCCAAAGCTTCATAAACAATGACAAACAAGTAAGGTGACAATGGGTCCCCCTATCTCAAGCCACGACCTAAAGAGAGGAAACCTTTGGGAACCACATTAATCAAGAAAAAATACTTTGAATTAGTGACACAAGATTTGATAAGATTGAGGAACTTACCATTAAAGCCAAAATTTTCAAGAACAACAAATAGAAAATTCAAAGAGACCCAGTCATACGCTTTAGAGATATCCAATTTCAATTCCATACCCTATTTTTTGTTGTGATCAATTTAATGTAACACCTCATGGGTATAAATAGCTGTGTCCAATATTTTTCTTCCTTGGACAAATCCCTTCTGATTGATAGCAATCATTTTGTTCATAACTAATTTCAACCTATTAACCATAATTATAGAACAAATTATCTTATAGGTAGTGTTGCACAAACTGATAGGTCTATATTCATTCATGGAAATAGCATCATTATCCTTGGGAATTAGAGCTATAAAAGTGGTGTTCATCTGATTTAAAATCGTTCCCAATCTGAAGAAATCCCTGACTACATTGAACAAATTAAGAGAGACTATATCCCAATAAACTTGGAAAAAGCTTGGGGTAATCCATATAGTCTTGGCACTTTAAAAGAACCAAAGGAGAGAGCAACCTTCTTCACCTCATTGATAAAAAAAACCTTAGACAATTATTTTAAATCTTGCTCTATGATAACATGGGGAATGACTTGCAGAAAATCATCCAATTTAGAATTATCAACCTTTGGCAGTTCAAGAAAATTTGAAAAAAAGGATACAACCTCCCTAGCAATGTCCTCTTCATTATCAAGTCTTGTCCCATTAGAAGTAATTAAAAATATGATCTTGTCTCTTCCTTTGTGTTTCAAGGTGGCTTTGTATTCCTGTCCTCTTCCTTTAACCACTAAATTCTTGATTTATGTTTTCAGAAAATTTCCTCCTTTTTTATTTATTTTATACCATTGAGATCTCAACTCCCTTTATTACAGGTTTCATCATCCAAAATACCCAACTCCATTAGATCTTGAATCTCCTTAATTTTCAAATTTAAATCATTCTTAGTGGAAATTTTTTTCCCAAACGAATACTTCTTCCACCCCTTGACCTTTTCTTTGACTCTTTTCAACTTCTAAGTTGATCTATACATAGGAGTGCCATCACAAGGAAGATTCCACCACTTCTCAACGAAAGATTTGAAGTCCAAATGAAGTGACCACATAATTTCATACCTAAAAGGGTAAGTCCTTTTAGTAATTTTATCATCCCATTCTAGAAGGAGAGCACTATGGTCTAAACCTATTCTTGGGAAGGTAGTAAGAGAGAGATTTTGCATTATGTTCCAATTAGAGGAAACAAGAAATTTGTCCAATTTAACCTGGATAAGATGAATACCTTGTCCCCTATTGGACTAGGTAAAGAGGGATTCATTTAGAGGAATTTCCATTAACCCTACTAAGTTAAGGAAACTTGATAGGTCCATCATGCTATAAAAAAAACAGTAAGACTATCTTCCATACTGACTAAGAGACTATTTTTATTACTTAAATTCAATCTTCCAACAAGCCTAGAAGGGTTTCAACAAGTTGAAATCCTCCCCGAGGCTCCTTCAGCATCATTGAATTCAAAACCAACACTAGGCCAAAGCCATTTTAGTACTTTCTCAAAGCTTTCTTTTTTTCATTTTAGTTTCTTGAATGAGTAAAACATTCAGTTCCACATCAGCTAACACAAGCTTTTAGCAAATGTTGTTTATAGGGGCCATTAAGTCCCCTAATATTCCAAGAGAGCATACACATTAAAACAAAATAGGAAAAGTAGTATCACTTGATACTACTCAAGGTGGGAGAAGAAATCCCCTTCTTTCTTGATTTTCTCCCTACCAGGGAGTCAAGCGTTCTCTGTTTACCCGTAGCCACATCTCTTGTTGTTTCTTTAATCCTTGACTCCTTTAATTGAGGTCTACCCACTTTGTTGTTTCCTCCCACATCTGGTTTCTTCTTTTTCCTTGATTTTGTGTTTATCCAATCTTCATCTACCATACCCTCTTTTTGGGGAGAGCAAGAGTTTATCTAGCTTTTACTAGTTCCATCTTTACCTTCCTTCTCATTTTTGTTTTCTGGCATTTGAATCTCCCCAAAATTTGGGTCTATTTTAGGGGACTAAGGAGAGGGAGTTAGAGGTTTTTCCTTTTGACTAACAATATCACCCTCCTCAGGAAGCTCACCATGTTGTTCATCTCCCACCAAATATTGAGATAATTTTTTCATGTTGTCCACCTTTCCCAGCTGTGATTCAAGATATTTTTCAAAGGAAGGTGGGGAGGAAAGCCCATCAACAACCCCCTCTGAAAAGGTTGCAACCACATTTTCCTTTGAAACACCCTCATTCAAGGTCAGACCTTCCATGTCTTGCACCTTTAGAAGAGGCGTCCTTGCCTTATTAGATATCATCAAAGCCTTATTAGGAGTTGGGATATCAAGCTCCTTTATCAGGTTCATAGGAACCACATTTTTCAAAGGAGAACACTGTTGGATTCCAATTTTATTCTTGTCCAAAGGGACTTTATTGCAAACATCCTCTAGATGCCCAGACTTATTGCATCCAAGGCAGAAAACCATAGCTTTTTCATACTCCAACGATTGACCCCATCTTCCAAATTTTGATTTTAAAGTCACAGAGGTGGGTAGAACTATATTGACAACAAAATTCACACATATTCTAGCATAAACCAAATGATACTTAAGAAGGGTTAATTTATCCACTGTAACCAAGGGCTTTAAAAAAATTTTGGTGCCAAAATTCTAGTGGCAAACTAGGGAGTTTGACCTAGATAGGGGTGACTTTCCCCAAGTCAGTAGAGACATCAAACCTTGGTTTCCACTTACACAAAGACAAAGTATTTTTAAATTTCTTATCAAAATCCCACGAGCCACCCATGAGAACCTTTATCATATCCTCAAGGATAAAAAAGGTAAACAAAAAAATGCCTTTAGGCTTAGCACATATAGAAACACTGCCCTTGAGATTCCAATTATTAGTGGCCCACTTGCGTACCTGGTCAATATTAGGATGGCTATCAAAGAACTCCCAACCAAGGACAACTTCAAGCCCTCCAAATCATCATTCAAGATTACATCTAGGACGTCCACTTCATCCCCTAAAATAGTACAAAAAGAAGAAAAAGAGTCTTGTGGTGCCTATGTCGAAGCCTTTCCTCCATCGAGCTTTTCCACATAAGAAGCAAAGTTTTCACTAGCTAACATAATATCCTTATCCTCAAGAGAAGAAACAACCTTGTTCAAACCCCCAGGCAAAGGAATGTGTGAAGTAGCAGGTGTAATTTTAGTTCCCCTAGATGGTGAAGGCACACCGTTATGGGAAGAAGCGGAGTACATAGGTGGGGGACCCCTAATAGGGCCCCCTCCAAACTGATTCATCAAGCTACATAAGATAAAAAATTTGCAAAAGAAGGAGCACACATAGAGCAGTGGATTATATTTGATAATTCTCTTTGATATGGTTATTTGTTTGGTGTTTCACACAAAATTGTACCTAATAATGCCACTATTTTTTCTTCTCATAAATTATTAGCTTTTTTCTACAAGTATGGTATCATCCTAGCTCATGCATTTGATTATTCTCACCAAGGGAATGGTTAGCCAAAAGCTAGCAACAAGAATATTATTGTGATTATTTGTAAGATGGTCAGTGAGAATGAGAGGAATTGGCATAAAAAATTATATGAAGCATTATGGGTTGATAGAACAACAATAAAATGGTTATTGGGATTTCTCCATTCCAATTGGCTTTCAGAGCAGAGGCCAAGCTTCCTATCCCATTAAAACTTGCACCATTAAGTCTTTAAACTACTATAGAAGACTATAAATTTAAATATACCCTGGAAAAGAGAATCTTGTATCTAACCAAGATGGAAGAAGAATGGGAGATTTTCATGGATAGAATCAAGGAACATCAATCTCGAGTAAAGAAATTGTTTGACAAAAAGGCTAGATCTAGGAAATTCCAAGTTGGTGATTTTGCATTTCGGGATAAACATAAGGAATCGAAAGGATGGATAGCAAGTACTAATCCTTGTGGAAAGGACCATTATAGATTATATAGGTATGTGAGAAATACTTTTTCTATTTAGCTTATCTAGATGGTACACACTTACCACATTCTAATAGTGGCCAACATTTAAAAGTATAGTCTTTGTATATAAGTTATTTAGGAGTTTTTGGTTGTGTTTCATTTCCATTTGGGTGTGTGCATCATTTTTTTGATGTTTTTCCTTGCCTAGTTTCTTTTCCTATCTCTTTTCATTTGTGACTCTATTGCCCTTTTGGATAACAAACTGACCTTTTTATCCAGATTTCGGGTTTATCTTGCATCCTTTGTAGTCCTTCTCCCAAATTAGATCCAACTATTGTCGTTGATTTTTATGGAATTTTCTCAAAAACCATTTCTATCAAAATAATGCAATGAATCTTCCTCGGGTTTTTTCCATGTAAAAATCATATTTATGATCAAATTGTAATCTTAATTTTTCATTGATGCCAAATTGAGTCATACAATTTTTAAAATTACTTAACAATATTTATGCTAAGATCAAATTTATCATGCTAAGTTCAATAAAGTGGTTTATTGGTTCCAAATGGAAATTAGGTGCAGTAACAAAAATTGGTGAGATTCACAGAAACAATTAAATTTGAAAATTGGTGTAATCTAGTATGAATTCCTTTAATATGATATTTCTAGGGTTATTTCAACCAATGTGCTAGTTTATGAGTTATGACTCCTCATAAATTGTGAGATATTAATGCCTCTATTTTTGATGTGTAGAATTATGAAAAAAATTAAATGTGTGTTTTTAGAAGAGCTTGGAAAAAATATTTCACTAGGTTTCATCGTATTATTATTTGGATAATCTAGAAAAAATTGGCTAAAACTATGAAGCCAATATGGAGTTATGCCAAATTTCCTATTGACGAGCTTGCAAGGTTATTTGGTCTCTAGGTTGATGTGTTAATGGTTTTCCACACTTTCATTAATTAAATATTTTGGATCACAAAATAATGTTAGTTAGTCACATTGGATGTTTACAAATATAGTGGCACAATTTAAAATATCAACACTCAAATTTGAATACTTACTTATTTTAATACAATCAGTAATTAATGGAAAATAAAATGGGAAAAATAAATAAATAAATTTAAAACAAGTTGAGAAAACTCACAACTTGAATTAAAAAGCAAAAATGAGGTTGTGAATTTTCACAAACAATGTTAACCCATTAAATATGAGCTGTAAAAACTCACAACCGAGATCCTTAATTTAGAAAATGGGGTTGTGGATTTTCACAACCTATTTTTAGTTATTTTCCTTCACTTTAAAATCAAAGGTATTAATAAATGAAAGCAACATATTCCATGGAGATGGAACTACAATTTAAAAAACTTTATTCGGGTGCCTCCATCAAATCAAATAGAACACATAGTTTGTAAAAGTTAAGACTTGAATGTACATGTGATTACACACGAAGCATAAAAGAACAATTTCCAAGTACAATCACTTTGTTGTTAATACAATATGTATGTTTAAGGAGGGTGTAAATTGCATGAAGGATATTGAATGATAATATGCTCTATATGATGTCATAGATAAAGCCTTTCAAAGTTATTTCATAGATCATTTTGAATATTAAAGATGAATTTCATGTGCCAAGAGAGAGATGTTTGTCTTAGTCGATCTACAAGTAAAATTTGAACGAAAAACCAATATCTATGAATAATTTGATAAACGTCTCCACTCCAAGCTTGCACCATGCAAGGTTCATGACATGCACAAAATAAAATCAATAAAGGATATGTCGTGAGGATAGAGAAGCCCTATTAGATGCACATGTTCAGCCTTGACTCGCTAACAATCCAAGCATCTAGCTACAAACTCGACTACATCCTTCCTGAGCTTAGGATAGAAATATAACGATTTTAATTTTGCGATCATTTTGACAATTTTGAGGTGTCCTGAATATGGTGCATTGTGGATCTCCCCAAGACAAAATTTTTGAGTTCCCTAGATTCTAGAATATACATTCTCCTTTGGTAGCTTAGGAGTCCATCTGGTTCAATTTCATACCCATTGTATTGATGTTCAGAAGGGTTTTCTTGTAGAGCTTCCTTTACCCTCTCATAGTGCTCATCCCCTGGAAAGTGTTGCATTACCTATTTTCCTAGATTCGAATGATTCAAGGTCATAGTTGCGAGATGTATTCTTCTACTAAGAGCATTAGCCACTCTATTCTCTTTTACTTTAATATTCTCAATTCCAAAGTTGTACTCACTAAGGAATTCCAACCATCTTTGCTAATGTGCATTGAGATTTTATTGGGTGAAGATATATCTTAATCCTAGATGATTTGTTTTGAGCTCAAATGGCTTCCCCAATAGATAATGCTTATTTTATATTCCCTCACAACAACATTAAATGTGGAAATTAAAATGAGTTGGCAAGGGCACAATTTTTAATTACTATATGTGTTGGCTTTGAGCTTTTCTTTATTTAATTAAACCAGTATAAATGTAGACATTGAAAAATGTCCTAATCCTCTGATTATCATTTTTCCTCGCCAACTTTTATTTCTTCCCTACACATGAATAATTTTAATTATTTGATTATTATCTAAAGTCACATTCCTCTATTTTAATTAAATAATTTAAATAATTTAATTAATTAATTCATTTCCTTTATTCTTCCTCTGATTAATTAAATAAATTATTTAATTAAGTCACTAATTAACCCCTATCTTCCTATAATTAAATAAATACTTATTTATTTAATTATTAATCATTTTTCTACTATAATTGAATAATTATCTTAATTTTTTTTGGCCTCTTGATAATTAAATAATTTTTATTTATTTACTTATTTCAAATTTTCCTCCAATATTAAATAACTAGCAATCACACCTTGGTGTGCAATGGGTACGTCGAAGATGTGTGGAAGGTAAAATAGGGAAAATTTTGGTCTACTTTTTGCATACATTTGTGAAGTATACATGAGGTCAATTGGTAGTCCATTTAGAAAATGATGTTGTTTGTGCAACAAAGGTCTCAAATTTCAATGGAAAATTACAACTTCAAGTCAATTATGCATTCACTTACAAGGATCTACACACAACTAAAATAAAACCTCTAAATCAAGAAGATAATCAAGCTCCATTACCAATAGGCTCATGTTATTCTTCAAATAGTGAGAGAGGGAGAAATATAGGGGGAGGAGTAAGAAAGAGAGAGACAAAGGGGTAAGGAGATAAAGATAGAGATGGAAATGAAAATGGAAATGGGGATGGCGATGGAGGAGAGGGATATGGAGAGGAGAAGGAGATAAATAGAGAGAGGGGGGATATAGGGATACATAGATATGGAAGACGTAAATATATAGAGATGGAGAGAAAGGGAGAGAGAGTGAGAGAAGGAGAGAGGGAGAGATAGAAAGACAAAGATATAGGTAGAGATGGAAAGATATAGGGGTAGAGAGACATGGAGAGATAATAAGATAGAGATAGAGGGAGTGATAAAAGAAGAAATATGCAGAGATAGAGATAGAGAGGTAAAGAGATAGATATAGAGATAGACGTAGAGATAGAGAGGGAGAAACAAGGAGTGTGTGTACATGTGTATGCATAAGAGAGAGAAAGATAGGGAGGGAGATAGTTATGATTAAATATATAAAGAGGGGGGAGGAAGGAGAAAAATAGAGGAGATAGGAGAGAGAAGTATAAAGATATAGAAAGAGGGAGTGATAGGAAGAGAGGGGGATAGAGGGAGATATAGAGATAGAAAGAGGGAGAGCTAGGGATAGAAAGGAGAGATGGCGAGATAGATACAACTTGGGAAAGATAGAGGGGATGAGATACAAAGAGTCAAAGACAAAGATAGAGAGATAAATATACAGAGGGAGAGATGGAAGGAGAGACAAAGAGGGAGATGGATAAATAGAGACAAAAAGAGGGGTACAATGAAAGAGGGGGAGTTGGAGAGAGTGAGATAAATATATAGGAAATGATATATAGAGAGAGGTAGAGAGGGCTATAGAGAGCAAGAGAGTGAGAGATAAGGAGGTGATAGAGATAAGTAATAGAGATAGAGAGGGAGAGAGAGCGATAGAGGGAGAGAGAGGAAAAATAGGGAGGAAAAATAGGGAGTGTGTGTGAGAGAGTTAGAAATATATAGAGATAAATATAGAGAGGGAGAAATAGGGAGGTGTGTGTGAGAGAGAGAAATATATTGAGATAGAGATAGAGATGGAGAGGGATATATATATAGGGAGAGAGAGAGAGGGAGAGAGAGAAATAGAGAGAGGATAGATGAGAAATAGAGAGATATAGAAAGAGAGATTGATAGGGGGAGAGAGAGAAGGAGATATAGAGAGATATATACATTAGGAAAGATATAGGAGAGAGAGAGAGAGAGAGAGAGAGAGAGAGAGAGAGAGAGAGAGAGAGAGAGAGATGCAGGGAGAGGTAAGGAGATAGAGATAGGGGGAGAGATAGAAAGGAATATATAGATAGAGATGGGGATGGATATGGAGAGAGAGGGAGAGAGAAATAGAGATATAAAGAGGGGGAGACAAAGAGAGGGAGATCTGTGGAGGGACAAAAATATATAGGAAGTTATATATATAGAGAGAGAGATATAGGAAGAGAATATTTATATCTCTATCTCCCTCTCTATCTCTATGTTTCTCATTATATCTTGATCTCTCTCTTCCTCTCTCTACCCTATTTCTATCTATATTTTTCTTCCCTTCTCTCTACCTCAATATATGTTTCTCTATTTTCCTCTCTCTAATATCTCTCTCCCTTACTCTCTTTTTCTATCCCTATTTATCTCTCTCATCTCTCCCCTTTCCCTCTTTATCTCTCTACCACTCTATATTTTTTTCTCCTATTTTTCTTTATTTCTCTCTCTCTAGATCTCCCTCTCTATGTGACTATATCCATCTATGTCTCTCCTCTTCTCTCTTTTCCTCTTGCTCTTTCTTTATCTCTCTTCTTATCTCTCTTTATTTCTCTCTCTCTCTCTCTCTCTTTATTCCTCTATATATCTACCTATATCTCCATATGTATCATTATCTCTCTATATCTTTTTCTCCCTCTCTATCTCTCTATTTCTCTTTCTCTCTATCTCTATATCTTTATCACTATCTTTTTTTTCTCTTCTCTCATTTTGTATCCCCCTTTCCCTCTCTCTATGGACTTCCATTTTTATCTTTTTTTTCTCTCTATCTAACTCTCTTTATCTCTCTCTTTGTTTATCTGTATCTCTCCTCCTTTGTCTCATTTGCTCCTCCTCTCTTTCTCTCTACTTTTCTTTCTATTTTTTCTCTATCTGCCTCTATATCTTATCTCTGTCTCCGTCTCCCTTCTCTCTCTCTTTCTCTCTCTCTATCTATTTTCCTCCTTAAGTGTGCAATGGGTACACTATAGAGGTTATAAAGGTGAATTATCATATCCTTAACCAAATGAGAGGCTACCCTAAGCGTAAATCTCTAGGGACGTGTTATCCTTAGATTGTTGGCATGAAATGACTAATCTAAAGGTATCTTCTCACTCGCACACACTATAAATTTTAATTTGGATTTTAAGTTTGAAATTCATTTTATTGTATAAATTCAAAATAGAATTATTATACAACAATTAAACTTTAATAAGATAAATAATTATAAATTAAACTAATTTTAATATTTTTTAATTATTATTTGTAATTTTATAAAAAAGACATAAATAATAAAAATAAATTTCAAACTTAAATATAAATAAACAATTAAAATAGAATAAAATAAATGAAAAGTCAAAATATATCAAAATCCAAATATTAATAGACAATAATTTAAAAAAATTAATAATAAATAATAAATTTTTTAAGTTAATAAATGATTAAATTAAAAAAATCAAAATTTTAATTTATTATAATTGAAATAATAATAAGACATGTATCTAAAAAACATAATTAATATATTACAAACAATATTAACATTAATTAAAGATAATATCTAGTTGTCGTCAGGCGGAGCTGTTGTGGGTGGAGCTAAGGGTAAGGTTTTCTCAAATTTGTTGAAGGCAGGAAGTCCTATTCCTAAGGTTGGTGTTAATGGCGGTGGTTTGGCTAGTGTAAAGGGGGTGCCAGACGGTTGTCTGACAAATCAGGCTACTTATGGGTCCTTTCCATCAGATAACTCAAAAGTGCCTCCTATCTCCGACAGTCTGGTTCATGATGGTACTTCCCTTGGTAAGGTGGGGTCTCTTTTTGTGGCTCCTGAGGCTCTCATTTTTGGAGTTGACGAAGTTGGTCGAAAAGTTGATGACAGTTCTTTGGAAGGGAGGAGTTGGTCTAAACTTTTTGGGTCAAAGCCTAAGGATAAGAGCTCTTCTCCTCTGGCAGATTTCTTTGCTAATCCTATGTCTAGTGAGTATTCTATTTTTGTGTCGTATTGCATCATTGAGAAGGGTGTCCATTCTATGCAAAAATTGTTGGTGGGTAAGTATTTGGGGCCTCCTCCTAATATTAAGTTAGTCTGTAACCTTTCCAAGAATCATTGGCATTTGAAGGGGTAAGTTGAGGTGGTTGCTCTTGCTAAGGGTTTCTTCACTTTTTTGTTTTCATGTGAGGAGGACCTTTTGAAGGTTTTGGTTAGGGGGTCGTGGCTTATTGGCAACTCTATTTTGGTGTGAAAGAAATGGGAGGCAGGCTTTAATATGAACTCCTGCTCTTTTGATTCGATGTTGGTGTGGGTGCGTTTTCCTAGTCTCCCTCTCAAATTTTTGGATGAGCAGGTCTTTAAAGGTATTACAAGTACTTTTGGGCACCTATTATCCATTGACCATTTGATGAATTCAAGAAAATAATTGGTTTAAGCCTGGTTTTGTGTGAATATGGATCAATCTATAGATTTTATGACTTCTATCAAGATTAATTCAAAGTTGGGTGTGTGGGACCAAGTGGTTGAGTTTGACTCTATCCCTTTTTCCTATTTTCATTGTAAGAAGGTGGGTCATTGGGTGAAAAAATTCCTGTTGAAGTCCAAAAAGCCTCCCCAAAAGGTCTCAACCCCTAAGATGGATATTGTTCACCCCTCAAAATTTTAGAAGGAGGTTGGAAGGTGTCATGAATTAGGGGCTACTATGGGTGTTGTTGAGCCTTCGACTGTTGTTGTGAATGAAGCTAGATTGGGTCATGGTGGTAGCTGTGAGGATACTATTGGATTTTCTGGTGACCTTTTCCCTACTCTAGAGATTTTTGGGGAGAGCCCTGTTGTGGCAGAGGATGGTGAGGTTGTGGAAGCCAAGGTTGGAAGTATCTCTTCGAAATTTGAGTTGAATGCCTCTACTATGGTAGAGGGGGAGCATGTGTTGGTTATAGCTAAGGAAGTGGTTGGCAATACCTTGGCTCTTGTGGTGGTTGAACCTGAGAAGGTGATGCCATTGAAGATGGTATCAAATGTTGTTTCTTATTCCTTCAAAGAGGTAACTAATGTTAACACTGGTTCTTTTGTGGAGAACTCAGTTGTGGTTGTAGGGGTGGTTTCCTTTGGGGATTTGAAGTTGGTTGAAGAAGTTGTCATGGAAGTGTCAAAGAAAGAGAAGGTGCTTATCTCTTCTATCAATTTTTTTAGCTCTTTTGGTTCTTTGGAGGTGGAGGCTGGGGATCCTCTTCCCTCAACTTCTAAAACTTGAAATACGAAGAAACTTGCTTCTCCTATGGTTGGTATGGCTACTAAAAACTATTTAAAGTTAGATTGTGGTTTTGTGCTAAGAGGTAGGTGGAGACCCTCATTGCAACAACTTCAGGAGAAAGAAAGCAAACTTAACATTGTTGATGGTTCACAAAAGAATCTTCTTGAGATGGGTCTCAAAGGCTCCTCACAGACTCCTTTATGAAGATCCTTTCCTGGAACATCCAATGATTGAATAATCCTGATAAATAGGATTTTCTTGCTAATCTAGTAAGAGATCATCGTCTTGATATCATTTTGATTCAAGAGACTAAGATGGGTGTGGATAAGGTGGAGGAAATAAAGAAAGGGTTGTTTAAGGATTGTGGTTTTTAGGCATTTGATTCTGATGGGGCTTTTGGTGGTGTGGCTACTTTTTGGAATCCTAAGGTGGTTTTTGGTTCTAGTCTGTTTGGTTTTGAAAATCATGTTGCTACCTCCTTTTCTAGTCCTAGAAATAAGTTCTCATGTGTGATTTCTAATATCTATGCCCCTAACTCGAAGTGTGCCTGGAAGCATTTTTGGGATGGATTGCACACTTTTAAATCTCAATTTTTTTTTTAGAATTGGTTGGTCATGGAGAATTTCAACACTCCGTTCAATTATTCAAATAATTTTAGGGGTTCCTAGGTTGCGGAGGATAGTTGATTCGATCTTATGAATTTCATCAATGATAATGCTTTGTTGGATTTGGATTTGTGTGGAGCATCCTATACTTGGTCCAATTGGCGTGTGAGGGATGCTATCATTTAGGTTAAATTGGATCATGCTCTTATTCTTCTTGATTGGTTGTACTCTTTTGATTGTTCCCTTTTGGCCCTTACTAGAATTGGATCAGATCATTTTCCTATTTCCTTGTATGTTGAATCTTTGGGTCAAAAGAAGGTTTTCCCTTTTAGATTTGAAATTTTTTGGATCAGCCACCCAGACTTACGATCTAGAGTTGTTGATTGGTGGAGTATCAATGTGGATGGTTATGCAATGTTTAAAGTTGCTAAGAAGCTTCCCTCTGTTAAGTAGAATATTATCTAATGGAATAAATCCTCTTTTGCTAATATTTTTAAGGAGAAATATGTGATTAAGGCCAAGTTGGATGTTTTGCAATAGATAATTTAGATTAGTGGGAATGATCATTCTATTCTTTAGAAGGAAAGTAATCTTTTAGCCAGCCCGCATAATATTGTGGCTAAGGAGGAGTTTTGGAAACAAAGATCAAGGGAGATATGGATTTGAAGTTGGGATAAAAACACCTACCTTTTTCATCTCACCATGTTGAAGCAATGATCCTCTAACAATATTTCCAAAATTGTTGTTGATAATTTCTCTTTGGAAGTTGATGATGAAATTAAATCTATTGCTCATTATTTATTTGAGAATTTGTTGTCTGTAGATCACCCTCTTGATCCCATTTTCTAGCAGATTTTTCTTAATGTTATTCCTAACTTGGTGACATCTGAGGTGAACAAGGGTTTTTTGTGCATTCCTTATGATAAGGAAGTGAAGAAGGTTGTGTTCTCCTTTGAAGGAAATAAGTCCCCCGGGAAGGATGGTTTTCCTATTCTTTTCTTTTAGACCTACTGGGAGATTATCTCCAAGGATGTTATTAGTGCTACTAAAGAATTTTTTGGCAGTAGGTAGCTTCTAAAGGAGTTGAACTCTACTTTTATTGTGGTCATTCCTAAGAATCTTGGAGCCTCGTCTAAATTTGTGATTTTAGGCCTATCAGCTTGTGCAATCCTGTTCATAAAAAAATCTCTAAAGTTTTGGCTTCAAGGTTGCAGGTGGTCCTACCTCGTATTATTTCTCCTCAGCAGAATAAATTTGTTCTTGGGAGGAAAATTTTAGATTCGGTGCTTATGGTGCATGAGAACATCCACTCTCTTAAGGTTAATAAGAAGTTTGGTCTTATTTTGAAGTTGGATTTGGTGAAGGCCTATGATTAGGTTAATTGGCCTTTTTTGTGTAATATCCTAAAGCCATTTGGTTTCTCAGATTGGGTTCTGCAGCTAGTTGGTCAATTAATCTCTTTTCCTTCCTTTTCAATTTTGGTGAATGGGTATCCTTCTGCATTCTTTAGAAGCTCCTGTGGGTTACGATAGGGAGATCCTATTTCTCCCTTCCTCTTTATTATTAATGGTGTTTTTAGAGGTCTTTATCCTTCTTCGCTTTAGCATTGTTGTTTGCATCAACAATTTGTGGATGAAACTATTGTTCTTTTTGAAGTTTTGGTTTCTATGGTGAAGTCTATTTTCCTCATTCTTTAGCATTATGAGGTGGCTTCTAGGAAAAAGGTAAGCTTGCCTAAGAGTACTATCTTTTTTCTTAATACTCTAAAGCATCACCAACAGAGGATTGCAAGGATTCTGGAATGTGGCATAGGGGAACTACCTTCTACCTATTTAGGGCTTCCTCTATGTTAAAATATGGTTCTAGACTCCTTTTGGTATTGTATTATTGATAAGTTTAATTCAAAACTTGTTGGTTCGAAGGGAGCTCTTCTTAGCCAAGTTCGGAAAATTTAGTTAATTAAGTCAACTTTACATAATCTTATGGTCTATGCTTTAAGCCTCTTCTAGATTCCTAGGAGGTTCCGGGAGAAGATTGAGTGTATCTAGAAAATATTTCTTTGGTCTGGTGTGGAGGAGAAGAAATTGCTGCATTTTCTTTCTTGGGAGGAGGTTTGCAGTGCTAAAGATCAGGGTGGTTTAAGTCTTCATAAATTGAAAGACTTCAACTCTAGACCCTCCTTGCTAAACAGTTGTGGAATTTGTTGTTGGATATTAAGGAATGGAATTCTATTTTTCTTTGAAATATTTATGGGGTTTTGAAAAGTTTAGAGACCTTTTGAGGGATGTCTTTGTTCCTCCTTCAGGTTCGGCCCTTTGGAACTTCATGTTGAAAGCTCATCCTATTGTTGTTGATGGTCTGTGTTGGGTGTTTGGAAATGGAAGGAGGATCATGTTTTGGGATGACTGGTGGATTGGTCATGGCCCTTTGAAAGATGAATCTTGGGTGGCCCCTTTCAAAGATATTTGTATTGGGGAGTGGGGCCTTTTGGTGTTAGAATATATTTCTGATGGTAATTAGATTATACTTGATTTGGTTAATAGGGATCTTGAACCACTTTATTAGTTTTTATCTTGGATTCATATTCTAGCTTCTTCCTTGTTGACTTGGTACTGTGGAGGTTTTCTTCCAATGACCAGTTTTTGATGTCTTCTACCTTTTCTAATCAGACTCGGATCTTTGGTCCCTCTCCCTTTGGGGGTGTTTGTGGAATCTTAAGATTTTTCCCAAAATCAATATCTTCTTTTGGCTTCTCCGTCAAGATAAAATTTTTACTCTCAACAATCTCTCAAAAAGGGGTATTGCTTTGCCCAATAGATGTTTCTTATGCAAGGAGGCTATTGAGGATGTTTTTTATCTTCTGGTTGGGTGTAGTTTCTCTTTGGATGTTTGGGCTCATGTTCTTCAGATGTGGAACTTATCTTGGGTTTTTCTTGCTTCTATCTTGGATCTCTGGTTTCAGTTGGTGCTCTTTCCTAGAATCTAGCTCTCTCAATGTTATGGTCTCTTATTCTGTCGCATGTGGCATGGGGGGTTTGGAAGGAACAAAATAATCATGTGTTTCATCAATTGGAACTTCCTCCTTTAAGACTTGCTTTCAAAATTCATGAGGCGATAAGAGAAAATTTTCTATCTGAATGTTTGGTGCTTCATACTTCTAGGCCTAAGGTTGTGGTTTCTAATTATGATTTAATGGTGGGGAGTTGTTGGAACCTTTCTTGTGATCTTTCTATTCCTATGGAGAAGACTATGTTGAGATTAATGGATGCACAACCCCTGAAGCTCCAAAATCTTCAATGAAGGACTTTAGCCATGAAAGATAATCAACCACAAAGAGAAGTGTTGCAACAATGGAATGCTGATTAAAGATTCTATTGATATGATGAAAAATGATATGTTACAAATGAACAAGATGCCTGATTATATAGGCAAGAAGTAAAACCTAATATGCATGAGATGTTGCCAAGTGTTATAATCTAACAACATGTGACAATATGTGAACCCTATGTAGATGATCATTAAATGATGAGATAAGTTCTAGAAGGAATCTTATCCCACAAACTAGGAAGGGAATATTATCCCATTTATTAAATGATGCAACCTAGGACTAAATGATTTATGACCTAAGTTAACTTATTCTTGTGTAATAATTAATTAATTAATTACACTAACACCCCCCATAAGTTCAACTTAGGGAGGAAAATGCAATGATTATGCAAGATGATGATGGGTCTCGGCTACAAGGCCATGTTAGGTACCCATGTACATGAGGATGCAAAAAATATCCCACAACTGGAGAAAAGGGGAAAACCCAGTGGGAACAAAACCCCTCTCCAAAAAGGAGATAAAAAGAAAGAAAGATGGAAGAGTGATGTTTGGAGGACTCAACATTATCCCCCCAAGGACTACAACCATCACATATATACAAAAAGATCAAAAAGATGTGGACTAGATAGCCCCCCCATAAAGGAGAGTAGTCCCCTCTAGAATGTCCTCAAGACCAGTGTGAAACTAAGTAGCCAAGTCAGATATACTTGAAGAGAACCCATCCATGTACCACAAGTTTGAAGAAGTGAATGTATCCATCCGTGCTGAAGCAAATCTCAACTGAGAGGTGTGTAAGGAAGAAGATGGTGCCATGCAAAGAGCCAAGTCAATCCAGCCTCCACAACCCTGGCAAGGAGGAGGGGATGATGTGCTTCCTACCCTTGAATCTGGAGAGTTAGGAACAGGAGGATCTCGATCCCAAAATTTTGTGAACTTGTATACCTTGGAATGATGATCTGCTTGACCATAGGCAACAAGGACATCAAACCTATCTCTGATGATAGCAAGTTCTGAAGTGAACTCAATTTTTAATCCCTCCTGAGCAAGTTGATAAATAGACAACATCTTCCAACCTCCTTCCATCAAGATCAACATCACAAAGACCATCAACATAGACAATATCTGCATTTTCTGTGAACATTCGATCAAAGTCGGCAGGCCTCAGAGTATCCCACAAAATATGTTTTTGATAAGAAGTGACATGCCGGGAAGCACCAGAGTCAAGTACCCATCCATCTCTATGATCAACCAAGGTAGTTATCAAAGCATTTCCCTGTCCAAGATTGTCAGCAGTAGCAATGCCAACAATACCAGATGATGACTCTTCATGAGAGGGGGAGTGAGGAGATTTTACTATAGTAGGTGGGAGAGTGATATTGTGATCTCTAAGTATTTGCCGAAGCTTATGTATCTCTCTCTTGAAACAAGTATCCTCAATGTGACCAAGCCCATTACAGAAGTTACACTTGGGCCTCTCCCTCTTTGGTTTGTCTTCCTTAGGCTGAAAAGATGATTTAGAAGAAGCTCCTATTTTTTATTTTCCCTTATGCTTACCCTTTCCTTTTGATGGTCCTGCCACCAATGCATGTGACTTTGTGGATGTATCAACTTGATTGAGCTTGGAATGCTCTCTAGTTAGCCTTTCACAAAAAGTCTCAAATGATGGCATAACAAAGCTATTACCAAGACCATGCATGGTGGAATAGAAAGATGTAGCAAAATAGGAAAAGGAATCTCTCAACTTAGATAAAATCATGAATATGAACTCTTTGTCAGACTTATCTTTTCCACAGCCTAAAAGCTGAGTTTGTAAAGACTTAAACCTTACTAGGTAGTCTTCAATGGAAGGAAATTGATCAACAACAAGTGAGGAAAGTTCAGCCTCCAATTACAAAGCTCGAACATCACTAACAAAACCAAAAAGATCCTTGAGCTTGTCCCAGACCTCCTTGGGAGTCTAGCACCCCTCAATATGGAAGAATAAAGAGGTAGATACATGTAGAGAAATGAGCCCCATTTCCTCTTCACACTTAGTTTGATTCTGGAATTTCTCATAGTCTCTGGTGAGATGAGGCTGCTTCTCATTCAAGGTGGACCAAAGTCCCTTAGACCAAAGAAGTCTCTGCATGCTGACTTTCCATGTGTGATAGTTATGAGGAGCAAGAATCTCAAATCCTATTTCAGCCATTGGAGAAGAACAACAATCCAAGACAAAGATTTCTGATAAACAAATCTGAATGCTGATATCTGATGAATTACCAACTGAAGTGAAGCTTTTGAAACAAATTGAAAAGCGAGAAATCACCTCTAAACCCAAAAAATTAGGGTTTCTGGACTTCAACTGAGAATAAAATGTGATAGAAGTAGAATCTAGAAAAATGAAGCACACCTCTAGAAATTAGACAGAAATACCTTTCCAACGATATATCATTTGCGAATTTTTGATGTCCGATGCAGAAGTTATGCCTCCTAGAAGAATTCTGCCTGATTGGTGATGCACTGGCTAACTAGGTGCAAAAAAGAAGCGCCTGGGGCTAAAAAAAAAAGCCCCCAATCACTAGTATGATCGCGGGGCTGAGCGCTAGAAAAAAAAACAAGCACCGCTAGATGGGTGGTGTCGGAGCGGCTGTCCGGTGGCAGGAGTGGTGGTGCGGCCAGGAGGAGATACACCGCTAGGAGGTTAGCGGAGCCCTTAGGTGGCGATGGAACCGTGGCAGGGGATTGGTTGTCAGGTGGTGCCAGAGACTTCGATGGAGGGCTCGACGGGTAGTGGCCGGAGATCGGTAGCCGACAGACGGTGATCGGCCGGAGTGGGGGCCGATGGATGATGTCGGCAGAGGTCACTGATGTGACAGAGCCAACACGATGACGTAGAAAATGATGCGATTTGACCGGTGTATGCAGGCCGACAGATTAATTTTTGAATTGCAATACTTTGCAATATTCAAAAATAAAAAATTAAAACACCGAAAATATAAATGCCGACCGACCAAAAACTATAACCTGTGAAATAAATTTTTCTGCCGACGGAGTAATATAATTGCAGGTCAAACTCTGCAGAATGATTTTTGAAGAAACTATAGAAAAATTTGCCCAATAATAGCCAATTTTTTTTTTTGATTTTTCTAAATCTTTTTTGCCTTGATGGAGGACTAAGAGGGAAGATTTTTTCCTACAAACATGTACGGATTTGTACAAAAAATGCAAACCCTAGATTGTACCTCAAAGGATCCTGGTTGAATCTACTCCGATTTTGGCAATGAACAGGTGATCTATGGGTTTTGAGGCCTTCTGGACGCAATGGAGAGGTTAGAGAGAGCCTGATCTGCACCAAAAATCAGCTTGGCTCCCGGGTAGAACCAACTAGCCTGCAACATAAAACTCCAAGCCTGCAAGAATCTTGCACTCCAACTTCCTGGATCAAGGGTTGATGTTTCAATGGACTAGCTCTGATACCATGTTGAGATTAATGGATGCATAGCCCCTGAAGCTCCAAAATATTCAATGAAGGACTTTAGCCATGAAAGATAATCAACCACAAAGAGAAGTGTTGCAACAATGGAATGTTGATTAAAGATTCTATTGATATGATGAAAAATGATATGTTACAAATGAACAAGATGCCTGATTATATAGGCAAGAAGTAAAACCTAATATGCATGAGATGTTGCCAAGTGTTATAATCTAACAACATGTGACAATATGTGAACCCTATGTAGATTATCATTAAATGATGAGATAAGCTCTAGAAGGAATCTTATCCCACAAACTAGGAAGGGAATATTATCCCATTTATTAAATGATGCAACCTAGGACTAAATGATTTATGACCTAAGTTAACTTATGCTAGTGTAATAATTAATTAATTAATTACACTAACAGACTAAGGTTTCTAGGGAGGGGGTTCGGTGGAAAGCCCCATCCTAGGGTTGGTTCAAAGTCAACTTCGATAGTGCTACTAAGGGGAATCTAGGATTTATTGGTTGTGGGGGAGTGTTATGTGATGACAATGGTAGGTTTGTCTCTGCAATGGCACTCCCTTTAGGAACCCAAACAAACTGCTATGCAAAGGCAACAACAGCTTATCATGTCCTTTTACTTGCTAAAGAGGTAGGGGTGACTAAGCTTTGGTTAGAAGGGGACTCTCTCAACATTATAAATTGTCTCCTTAAGGTAATTCCACTGTTGTGGTCTATTGTTAATTTAATTGAAGATGTGCTTTCCATCATTAGATCCTTTGATGATGTTTAAATCTCACATGTTTTTCAGGAGGCTAATTTTCTTGTTGATGGGTTCACCAATTTGGGGGTTGTGTCTCATAATCATTAGTACTCTTATGATGCCATTCCTTTTAATCTTTAGAGTATTTCTAATCCTGACCAATTGTCTTGTCATGGTAGCAAAAACACTGAGAGAAGTTATTTTATTTCCTCTTCCCTTGGTTTATGAACTTTGAGTTTAGAGCTTGTTCATTTAATTATTGCATATCTTCTAAAAACAAGATCATGGGTTGGGATTTTAATGTTGGTTGTATTCGTGGTTCCAGGCTAACACAGTTTATGGGTGTTATTTGGCTTTGCTTCTGGATTGTTTGATTAACCCTTTCTTCTCATAGGAACAAGGTGAAGGTTGTGAGTTGGTTGTTTTAGGTAGCCATGGGAGGTGATCATTGCAGAGTTGAGCCACTCTCTTGTGAGGAATTCAGTGGGAATGAGATTGTTTAGGAATACTTGGAGAAAGGTGGTGTTTTCCCCTACTTGCTCAAACTTCATGGTGCTAATTTGGAGGTGAATGAGGCCTTTGTGAATGGTTGGAACAATAGAATGTTGGGTTACCAAGGTGTGGAGGTGAATATCACTAAGGAGTTTATTGCCGAGATTACTGGTTTATCAACAAAGGGAAAGAGGTTTTATAGAGATCGTGTTGCTTCAAATACTGCCATAGCTAATTTTTTCAAAGGCAAGGAAAGGCAGAGGTTGAGGTGCATGAGGAGTGGTGGGTATGATCAAGAGTCAATTAAGGCATCATGGAGAGATGTGGCGCTAGTTATAATGAAATTCTTCATGCTTAATGGAAGGTACTTTGTGATTTATGGCTACTACTTTATATTGCTTAATCATTTCAGACACAACAATTTAGTGTTGTTCCCCTATTACTTGCTTGTTTATATGGAAACTAATATTGATGATCATAGAAAGAACCCTAGTAAAGCAATTCTCCATGAGGGTCTCATGAAACTTATTATTGATCACATTAAGTTGAAGTTTTTACCTGACATTCCTAAGCTTTCTTTTGCTCACAATAGAATGGGATGGTGACTATGAGGAGGAAAATTCTGAAAATGAGGTGTCATCGGAGGATGAGGGGGAGTTTGAGGATGATTCAAAGGTTTCTAAGTCCTGTTCAAAGGGCTACAAGATTGACATTGAAATGAAGGAGGTTGCTTCTCCTTCTATTAAAAAGAATTTGAAGGGGAAGAAAGGGGGCACTAAGAAAGAGAAGTGTGTTCTTATTCCAGGAGAGGATGGGATGAAAGGTGTGGAGGAGTCCCTTGTTCTATGTGACAAGGGGTTTCAGGGGAATGTTCAAAAGGGTAAAGAGCATACTATGGTGGAAAATGTTCTAGAGGGTGTGTTGGCCCACAATTGTCATTGCACCAAAAGATCGACCTATTAATGCTCGATACAACTGCTAGAGTTAATAGATCCATGGGAGGTGGTTAGTCCATGTCATGAATCTCAAGGGGAGTGTTGACCATCTTCCAACAAAATCTCCTTTAGCGTTACCTAAGGGGATTCAAACCCAACACCTTTGGCTTTGATACCAATTGTTGGCCCACAATTTCCATTGCACCAAAAGATCGACCTATTAATGCTCGATACAACTGCCAGAGTTAATGGATCCACGGGAGGTGATTAGTCCATGTCACAAATTCCAAGGGGAGCACTGACCATTTGCCAATAGGGTGAGGGTTTCATGAATTTTGGGGAGGCGCCTCTTAAGCATGGTGGTATGGAGTCCCATATTTGGAAGGGTGATGAGTAGATTAAGCAGGTTGAAGACAAGAAAGGGCTTCTCGAGATGTTGGCGAAGTCGGTCAAATCTTCTAAGAAACATCGGGTGAAAGTTGAGGTTATTGATTTGGATGACTCTCCTGCTAAGGCAGATTTGGAGGGAAAAGGTGGGAATCGGAAGGACCTCCATGAGAATGTTGTTTTTCCTACTTCTGCATCGATGAATTGGGATGAGATTGATTGGATCTTTTTTGCAGAATGGCAGAGGATGGCATTAGAAATCTCCTTTCTCTTACTAAATGACTCTTTTCAGAGGTCAAGGACCTCAATACCAAGCTGAAAGAGTGGTAGGATGTTTGTGTGGCTTTGGTGAACTAAAATAAAAAGAATGGTTAGTGAAAGATAAGGTCAAAAATATGAATGTGATCCTTTATATGGTAGCTATGGATGTCAAAAAACTTGGCAAAAATCATGACAAAAGGATGGCTAATTTGGAAAATATTGTTCACAGGGCTCATCAGGAGTGGTTTGTGCCTATGGAGGATAGAGTGAACAAGATTAGCAATGACTTGCAAGTTGTGGTGAGAATTAGCAACTAGTCCTTGAAATCTAGTGTGCGGGGCTTGTTTTTGTTGAATGAAAAATAATCAATTGGACTAGTAAGAATCTAGACCTTGGTGAACATGAGGAGGCTATTGCTGAGATTAGTCATATGAATTTGGTGGAGAAGAATGTGGATGTTGGCCCATGCATGGAGAAGAATGTGGAAGCTAGACCGTGCTTGCGTACTGGGAGCAAGACAAAGAAGAGGGCAACCATTTCATTCCAAGAACTTGAGGAAGTGGTAGAGATGCACAACAAGGTCATCTCTAGTAATATGGATTCGATTGAGGTTCTTGATCAACCTTTTGTGCTGATGTTTTGTTGTCAGTTTGTCTACTATTATCTTTTGATAGCATTTTTGGCTTTTTTGGGCTACAGGTGCTTATGTTTCTTTCTCTTTAGTAGCTTCCTTTCATTGTACAGGGTTCAGGACCCCTTCAAAACCCGTTTTTCCATATCAAAAACATTAATTAAAGATAAACTTAATTTACAAATTAAAAAGTTATTATAATATTATCAAATTAACTATAAATATAATTAATATAATTAAATTATTAAATAAGTTAAAAATTTCAAAAATGAAAATGATACTTCAAATAAATATTAAAAATAAAAATAAACCATGTTAAAATTGTTAAAGTTAAAATTTTAACTTTTACATTAAAAATTATAAGTAACTAAAAAGTTAAAAATAAAATGAAACCTAGTAAAAAGGTAAAGGTAAAGCTTCAATTCATAATTTTTAATTAAAAAAGTCAACTTTCCCCTTTCCTCTATAATTAAATAATTGTTTTAAATTATTTAATTATCCATTTTCCCTTTCAAACTAAATATTTATAATTATTTAATTTATTTCACCCACCTCTCTATCCGTGACATTTTATCTCTTCACATGTCCATTAATTTCATTCTTATCTTTTCACATCTCAATTAATTTCCACCCTTGATTGAATTATTCTATAATTTAATCTCCACCATCCATCCATAACCAAGTTAGCCCTAACCCTATTTCATACTACATCTTTCAATCTTGACCATTGATTTTCATATCATATTGAATATTAATCCTAGCCCTTCATTCCAATTTGGTTTTCTATAAATGAGACCTGCCATTGTCATTTCAATATTTTGCTATCATTATCATTAGGCTTATTGTTGCATACTCAAAATCTGAGGGCAATAAGCATATAAAGCAAGATGGAGAAGGACAATGGAGGTGAATCAACTATGACATAGGAATTGTGGTAATATTATTTGTTATTTTATGTTTCTATGTTCATTTGCATTTCATTATTGATTTAGGGTCTTTAGGGTTTGAGCTTTATAGATTCATGTTTTGTACCTTGATTTTACCCTATTCTACAATAAATATTTACAAAGCCCATTAATTTCTATCAGTGCGGCAACCTCTCTCATGGCTTACAGAAGGGAAGTTATGGCTTGTTAAAGAAAAGGACTAAGCATAAACGATTTACCAGATAGCTTACTGATCTTCATTCTGAGTAAAATCTCCTTGAAACAAGCAGTGCGTTGTTCTGTTGTCTCTAAAAGATGGAAGTTTCTTTGGAAGTTCTTACAAAACCTAAAATTTTCATGGGATTTCTTCTCTTCATCATGTAGCCCCCATGGATTCCAAAATATAATTGATGGTATTTTTGAGCTTCACTCTGGTTCCCTTGAACTTTTCGAGCTCAATAATGCTCGTTCCTATTGTACAAGTGACATGATTTATGAATGGATTCGTAGCGCTGCTCTGAAAGATGTGAGAGAAATTAGAATTGAGAATAACAAGTCACAGCTGTCTAAATTTGAGGTTCCCACATCCATTTTTTTATGTCACACCCTCAGATCTTTGGCTCTCAAGCATTTCGTTCTCACTAACATGCCGGACTCTTTCGGTGGCTTCGCCAGCCTAACAACTCTGAATTTTTATAACGTAGAGCTGAATGACAAGATCATTGAGCTAATGTTGCAATTATGTCCAGTTTTGGAAATTTTAGTACTTGGTAATTGCAGTGGACTTGAGAAATTAAAGATATGTTCTAACAGTCTTATTTCTCTCAATCTCTCCTCTCAAATCAAAGCAATGATAGCAAATTGCGCCCGATTACAAAGTCTTGTAATAAAAGACACATTTTATAGCGTGGAGATAGATTTCTACTTGCCAGCATGTTTAAATCTATACACAAATGTAAAACTTGAAGCTTTTACAACTCTCAAATCACTGAGAAAAATTACCTTCACGCACGGGTGTTTCTTTTTGCGCGATGTTATGATTCTAAGAGAATTTCCAGACTTGGAACCAATATGTATACACAAGGCTGAGTGGGCGGCAATGGTAAGTGTTTAAAGGATTATTTTATTGCAAATATTGTAATTTAGATCTTTCAAACTAAAGTGGGAGTGTTGCAAATTGGCAACTTGGCAACCGCTTCCAGTGTGAGGGCTTTATATACTCCATTTGAATCTTCAATTTTAATATTGGAGGAGGGAAAATTCGTTAAAAACATTAGAATCACATGTCTGTTATATTTCTTTCATTTTTTTTTTTTATCTAACGTATTGATATTCTTGGTCTTCTGATGGTGCAATGCAGCGATTCTCGCGTCAGTTTTATTAGAATATAAAGTTGAAGAATCTAAAGTGGATTGATCTCAACATAACTTCATTTGCTCATGACGAGGGAATCTTACCTTTACTTCACTATCTTTTCGATCTGGCTCCTGCTATGAAAACATTATTAGCTTCCCGCAATAAAGGATTCGATGGCATAAACGGTCGCCGATTTGTTAACCAGTTGTTGAATTTTCAGAAACCATCTACAGAAATCAAAATTATCATATCAGGAAATAAATTGAAGGAAGCCAGATGCCTCAACTGTGATCTTGATAAATTAATCTTGACTGAGAAAGAATTGCGGTGAAAGAGGAACATTATCTCTCTGGGCGTCAGGTCAACAAAGGACTTATTTTGAAGATTGCATGATCAATTATTTCGCTGTTTTTGTTTTTCTTAGTTTTAAATCATATTAAAACTGCAATGCGTGAGATTTTATTTTCTTTGTCTACTGTCTAAAACTCTTTATATAAGAGATCATACAGTTGAATAATATTGCATCTATCATTTTTCACTCTTTTAGTCTGCTGTTCAATTGTTAGAGCAGTTTTATAAGTTTTATTTTTCATATTTAGTGTTTTTATTTACAATTTATTTTAGTCGATTTTGCATTGGAAGGATGAATGTTATTATTACACATTGAAGGTGAGAAATTATGTGCATTTTGTGTACTGAATGAGTGAAGAATGAATTTGAGCTTTGTAAGCTAGAAGTAAATTATAATTCCTAGATATTTTCTCCAACCATTTTAGCCGGTCATTTTAGCCGGTCACATTGGATGTTTGAAAATAGTGGCACAATTTAAAATATCAACACTCAAGTTTGAATAATTATTTACTTTAATACAATCAGTAATTAAAGGAAAATAAAATGAAAAATAAAAAAAATAAATAAAAAACAAGTTAAAAAATTTATAACTTGAATTAAAAAGAAAAAATGAGGATGTGAATTTTTACAGTCCATGTTAACCCAAATATGAATTGTAAAAATTCACAACCCAAATCCTTAATTTAAAAAATGAGGTTGTGCATTTTCACAACCCATTTCCAGTTATTTTCCTCCACTTGAAAAATCAAAAGTATTAATAAATCAAAGCAACATATTCCATGAAGATGGAACTACAATTTAGAAAACTTTATTTAGGTGCCTCCATGAAATCAAATGGAACACATAGTTTGCAAAAGTCAAGACTTGAATGTACGGCATGCGATTTCACAGGTCCAGCGAAGCATAATAGAACAATTTCCAAATACAATCACTTCGTTGTTAATGCAATATGTAGGTTTAAGGAGGGTGTAAATTGCATGAAGGATATTGAATGACATCATATGCTGTATATGATGTCATAGATAAAGTCTTTGAAAGTTGTTTTATAGATCATTTTGAAGATTAAACATGAATTTCATGTGCCAAGAGAGACGTTTGTCTTACTTGATCTACAAGTAAAAGTTGAAAGAAAACAAGATCTATGAATTTGATAAACGTCTCCACTTCAATCTTGCACCATGCAAGGTTCATGACATGCACAAAATAAAATTAATAAAGGATTCAGAAACGTTCAAGCAAATGTATTGGCAAGCATGAAGCCAAACCCCACAACCATTATCATGTACATAATAGTTTAAAGAAAAGGCTTTAGAGACTTTCAGTGACATGCAAGTAAAGGATATCATTCAAGCATGTGCAACATGAGGAGTATAATTTCATTGATGATCTATATATCAAGGTTCTAGGAAAATTCATGGTCAGCAATTTATCGTTGGAAAACAATTTACGTCAAACAATTCATCACTATAATCATATCGTGGATAGTTCATCACATATACAATTTGGAAATTTGATTTATGATGATAAAAATGAAAACATTTTTCAATATATTTTATTTTATTCTAGTAAACCAATTATACAACAATATCAGTCATCTCTATTATTAATGCCGTGGAAATTATTCTTTTGCAAAAAAAAATCTCAATGTCTTTGAATTATATATTAAAAAATATTAATGCAATGAATTATTCTGAATTGCTGGTGGTGAATTTTTCACAAGATGAATATGTCATGACGGTGAATTTTGGGAGTGAATTGTTGACGGTCAATTTTCCAATGATGAATTATTGACTGTGAATTTGCCTGAAATATATTCTCAACTGCTCCATTAAATTCTCCAACAACACCTGTCTTCTAATATCCTCTGCGTATCAGCATTGAAGACAAATTTTGAAGATAGATGTTGGTAAAGATTCGAAAAGATATGAAATGGTTTGATAATAACTCATCGCAGCTCTCACACGCTTTCTGGGTACAAAGTAATATATTATTTTATGTATTGTTGACTGTTGTGCTGAACCTTAGGTTTTTATATATCGTTGAATCTGTATTTTGTTAGGCCCATAGGCGTTCCATTGCTGCGGCATTCTGAACGTGTACATCAAAATGTATTTGACAGCTTAAATTTAAATAAAGGTTTGAGTGGCTGAAAAACCTGCCGCTTACTGATCCTTGGCCACGCGAGACAAACGATACGGGGGCATTTCACTGACGGCAAGCCTGTAACAACAAAAACAGCATTAGATATACATTTTCTGGTTGTAAAAGAATTTGAGGGAGAAAAGAACAGAAAAAAGAGAAATCTTTGGTAGATTTAAGCTGTCATCGAAAGGCTTGACAAGTTGGTGAAATGCGTGTTGGTGGTGTGGTTGTTGGTGCTGGTGCTGGTTTCGTATGCCGCCGTGGAGGAGGCGAAAGAACAGGCGCAGAAGACTGGAGAAGCAGCGCGAGAGACGGCGCAGGAGGCCAAGGAGTCTGCTGAGTCGTGGGCTGATTTTGGGAGGTTATGTGTTATGGATTCAGAGCTTTTTCCATTATTACAATTTGGGTGGACCTAGCTAGACAAGTGTTTTGTTAGCATTGTTATGTTTAAATTCTATCTGGTTATGGTGGTGATAGGTAACTGTATCCAAGGATGGTACAATTATTCTTGATGGAGGTGGTGACAAAAAGAGCATAGAGGAAAGATGCGAGCAGGTCTGTGTTTTTCATTTGTGAATCTGAAAGTGGCCAATTCATGCACATCCTGTATTAACTGTGTAATCATCATGGCAAGCAGATTAGGGTTGCTCTTGAAACAAGCACATCAGACTATGACAAAGAGAAGTATCAGGAGAGGTGGACAAAACTTTATGAACTTGATTGCTTGTAATTTGCTGTTCAAGTACAGTTAGGTATAGAAGAATAACAAGAAGTTAACTTTATTTATAGTTTTATGTCCTGCTTTTCTTTTGTAGAAGTTGGGGAGAAAAAAAGATGAGTTACAGATACTTTAAATGCCACGAAGGCAACAGTGGAAGAGGGTATTCTGCTAGGTCCACATCATGTCAATAGGGGTATACTATTCTTTAATACACAAATGTGGTTAGTAAAGCAATGATTGCTTATTTCAAGCTTAAAACTGAAAGATTGAAAATCTAAAACAGTTCTTATACTCAATTATAAAAACACTTAATATCTTCTGCTCAGAAAATTTAAAAACAATAAACAATATATCTGCTCACAGATTGAGCGAACAGCAGAGCAAAGAAATAATAATTCTGTATTATTCAACTGTGTAACAAACCGGTTACCAAGAACTCTAATATAAAGAGGTTTCAAAAGACAGCGATCAGCTGTAGGAGAAATAAAGCTAGAAAGCTAAAAAAGCTAACAAAACAAAGTGATGCCTGACTGCTCACTTACATGCAGTTTTATTATGCTTTAAAGAAAACTAAAACTAAATCACAGCTGTTTTAAAACTGCTTTAAAACTAAAACTAAAAAGCTATTGAGTCGTTCACATCTTCAATCTCCCCCTGAATGATCAATAGGGGTGAGTCCCAACTGATTTCTCAAGGCCACAAAACTTGCTGTAGAAAGAGCCTTGGTAAAGATATCAGCAACTTGCTCAGATGTAGGACAGAACTGCAACTCCACTTGTCCATCTTGAACCAAGTCACGGATGTAATGATGTCGGATCTCTATGTGTTTCGTTCTGGCATGAAACACATGATTCTTTGTCATGGCAATAGTGCTATTATTATCACAATAAATGGTGGTTGGATGCTCCTGAACCAAATGTAGATCTGCCAATATTCTTCTAATCCATACTGCTTGAGAACTTGCTGATGACGCTGCCATGTATTCCGCTTCTGCTGAAGAAAGAGCCACCGTTGCCTATTTTTTACTACTCCAAGAAACAACTCCAGAACCAAGTGAAAAAACATATCCAGATGTAGACTTTCTATCATCCACTGAACCAGCCCAATCAGAATCTGTGTAACCAACTAACTCAAACTGTTTAGTGGGAGAATAATGAATTCCAAAATTTTGTGTACCACTCACATACCTCAAAATTCTTTTAGCAACTCGCCAATGAGACTCATGTGGATCCTGCATGAACCGAGAGGTGAGGCTCACAGCATACATAATATCGGGTCTAGTGGTTGTGAGGTACATGAGACTACCAACCAAACTTCTATATAAAGTAGCATCAACCTTGGGACTAATATCCTCCTTAGTTAATTTCTCACCAATTGCTATGGGGGTTGCAAATGCTTTGCATGCCACCATTCTAAACTTCTTCAATAAATCAGCAACATACTTGGTTTGAGAAATATATATACCTTTTGATGTTTGTAGTACCTCCACACCAAGAAAATAGTGCATGAGTCCTAGATTTGACATTTCAAATTCTTGTTTCATTTCTGCTTGAAACTTCTCTATGAGAGCTTTGTTGTTACCTGTATAAATAAGATCATCAACATAAAGGCAAACTATGATAATATCATTACCAATACGTTGGACATACAAGGTTGGCTTCTGAGTGGCTTCTGTTGAATCCCTTCTTCATGAAATAACTGTCAATTCTAGCATACCAGGCACAAGGAGCTTGCTTCAACCCATAAAGAGCTTTCTTCAACTTGTAGACTAAGTGTTCTTTTCCTTGAACTTCATAACCCATTGGTTGTTCCACATAAACTTCCTCATCTATATAACCATTAAGGAATGCTGATTTCACATCCATTTGAAATATTGACCACTTGTACTGTGCAGCTATAGACAATATAATCTTTACTGTATCAAGTCTAGCCACAGGAGCAAAAGTTTCTGCATAGTCAACTCCAGGAGTTTGTGCAAATCCTTTGGCAACTAATCTTGCCTTATGTCATTCCACTAAACCATCAGCATGATATTTGACTTTGTAGATCCATTTCACACCAATCACCTGTTTATCTTTGGGAAGTTGTACTAATTCCCAAGTATTATTCTTATGAATGGAATTCATCTCATCATTCATAGCATTAACCCATACTGGTTCTTTCACTGCTTCTTCATACACAGAGGGTTCAACTTGAATTGTACTAAATAAAGCAAAATTAACAACTGGAACTATATTTGCACTCCTCTGATAAATATCAACCAAACTTCGTACCTTTCTTGGAACTGATGGTGGAGGTGATGGTGGAGGTGAATCACTATCTGAATTTGTGCTACTAGAAGAACTGGGTGAACTTGGAGGACTGGAACTTGAGCTTGAACTTCCACTTGAGCTTGTGGGGAGAGGAGGAATAGTATTATCTTCCATGTTTATGATTATTGATGGATTTTGCTGCACAACATCTTTCCACTGCCATACTCCCCCTTCATCAAAAATCACATCCCGACTAACAATCCATTGCTTTGTGTCAGGATTATAGAATCTATATCCCTTAGTTGCAGTAGAATATCCCACAAAGATACAAAGTTGGGATTTGGCATCCAACTTCTTCCGCTTTTGAACTGGAACGTGCACATATGCCAAACATCCAAAGACTCGAAGATGAGCCACTGAAGGCTTGTGACCACTCCAGGCTTCCTTTGGAGTGATGTTTTGAACAACTTTCGTGGGACTTCTATTCAAAATATATACTGTAGTGGCAACTGCTTCTCCCCAAAAAGTATTTGGAAGATTTTTTGTCTGCAACATGCTTCGTGCCATTTCCATGATGGTACGGTTCTTTCTTTCAGCAATACCATTCTGCTGAGGTGTATACGCAGCAGTAAGCTGTCTTTGTATCCCATTCTTGATACAAAAATCAGCAAACTCATTAGAGGTAAACTCTCCCCCTCTATCTGTTCTGAGTATCTTGACATGATACCCACTCTGTTTTTCAGCCATAGCTTTAAAATTCTTGAAACATGTAAAGGCTTCAGATTTCTGCTTAAGAAAATAGACCCAAGTGTGGCGTGAGTAATCATCAATGAAAGTCAAAAAATAAAGGTTCTTACCCAATGATTCCTCTTGCATGTCACCACAAATGTCAGCATGCACAAGCTCTAGAGGAGATTTTGCTCTCCAAGATTTATTCACCGGAAAACTATCTCGATGATGCTTGCCAAATGCACACCCTGAACAAACTTCTTCTTTTGCCTTGATTGGAGGAAGCCCTCTTACCATATTCTTTTTATTGAGCAAAGATAACCCTTGAAAATTTAGATGACCATATCGTTGATGCCATAACCACGAATCATCTGTAGTTGATTTGAATGCATGCAACTGACTAGAAACCAATGTGAGAGGAAACAGCCTATTCTCTGTCATACAAGTCTTTGCTACAAGATGATGATTGTTAGATTTATCAAATATCTTGCAACAGTTATCTTCAAACACTACTTTATAATTTTTGCCTACAAGCTGCCCAATACTCAAAAGATTATGTTGTAACTGTGGTACAAACAAAGTATCATGAATATGAGTAGTTTCTCCTTGCTTAGTCTTGACTGCAAGGGTACCTTTTCCCATTACATCAACCTCCTTATCATCTCCAAATTTAACTTGACTTCGTACTGAATCATCTAACTTGACAAAGAGATCAGATTTACCTGTCATGTGATTGGAGCAGCCGCTGTCTAAGAACCAGACATCCTCTTGGTGTTCTTTTGCCAAATTGCATGTGAAGAAGGTGGAATGTTTTGTATCTGCAGAAGAATCTTCTGTATAATTGGCTCTTGACTTATTCAAGTCAGATTTCTTCTTTCTGCACTCAGATTCATAATGACCATACCTTTCACAATATCGGCACTGGATACTCCTCCGATCTACAGAACTTCGTCCTCGTCCTCTATTATTTCCTCTTCCTCTTCCTCTACCTCGTCCTCTATTATTAGAAGAAGATTCACCTTGATATTTAGTGGTGTGAGAGGAAGGAGACTTTTCTTCAAGTTTTACAGAAGACTGGAAAGCTTGCACCAAACTTTCTGTAGAACGTTGCATACGCTCTTCATGAGATTGCAAAGAACCTGTCAACTCTGCAACTTTGAAAGTAGTTAAATCTTTACTTTCTTCAATGGCTATCACCACTGGATCAAATTTAGGAGGAAGGGATCTTAGAATTTTTTCTACAATTGTTTGTTCAGTTATTGTTTCCCCTTGAATCCTAAGCTGATTTACAACACCTTGAGCTCTAGTAATAAATTCATGAATAGACTCAGTTTCCTTCATCATCAAATTTGCAAATTCTCTTCGAAAAGTTTGAAGTCTTACCAATCTGATTTTGTCTGTACCTTGATATGCAATTTGTAAAGCCTCCCATGCATCCTTTGATTTTGTCATACCAGCAATTCGAGGGAAAATTGAAACATCCAATGCAGATTGAATGGTAAAAAGAGCTTTGTTATCCTTCTTTCTGTCTTCTTTCAGCTGATTTCGTTGTTGTTGTGTCAAGGCATTTAATGCAGTCTGATCTGCAGGTTCTGGGTATCCTACTTCCACTAATTCCCAGAGTTCTTGGGATAATAGTAGGGTCTTCATTTTGATACTCCAATAATAATAGTTATCTCCAGAAAACAATGGAAGCTGAAATGGTCAATTGTTGCTATTGGCCATTTGGAGATAACTGCTTATCTAGACTTACTACCTGCACAATCAAAAATTCTGCAACCTGCTCTGATACCAAATGAAAGATTGAAAATCTAAAACAGTTCTTATACTCAATTATAAAAACACTTAATATCTTCTGCTCAGAAAATTTAAAAACAATAAACAATATATCTGCTCACAGATTGAGCGAACAGCAGAGCAAAGAAATAATAATTCTGTATTATTCAACTGTGTAACAAACCGGTTACCAAGAACTCTAAAATAAAGAGGTTTCAAAAGACAGCGATCAGCTGTAGGAGAAATAAAGCTAGAAAGCTAAAAAAGCTAACAAAACAAAGCGATAACAAAACAAAGCGATGCTGACTGCTCACTTACATGCAGTTTTATTATGCTTTAAAGAAAACTAAAACTAAATCACAGCTGTTTTAAAACTGCTTTAAAACTAAAACTAAAAAGCTATTGAGTCGTTCACATCTTCAAAAACTGCTATTCCTGCAGGTGGTGTTGCCCTTTTATATGCATCAAAGGAACTAGATAAACTTCAAACTGCTAACTTTGACCAGAAGATTGGAGTGCAGATTATTCAGAATGCAGTGAAGGTGTGAGATGCAATGCCCATTTGAAGTTTCTAATCTGATAATGTTTTATATGGCATCTACCATTAGAATTCTGATTCTAGATGTTGAATATTCTTGAGATAATATGGCTCTTGGTTATGATGCCGCCAAAGGTGAGTAGAGTATTCAATATAGTTAGAAAAAAAAAATTCTGAAGAAAAATATTCATTTTTTTAGTTTTTAAAAATCTTAAATTCATTTTTAAAGCGAACATTTGGGTGTATATAATGTAGCTGATGTTTATAATGAGCCCAGTAAAAAGGCATTTTCTGCTTTAGGTGAATATGTTGACATAGTTAAGGCAGGAATTATTGATCCCTCGAAAGTAATTAGAATTGCATTGGTTGATGCTACAAGGTAAGAATATTTTTCTATTATGCTGCCCTTGTAATTAGTGATGATATTCTGACAGCATTCTGGAGTGTAATGTGCTGTTTACATACAAATTGGTACTCGAAGGGAATCGTTGGTTCCATGGTTTATTAGTAAGATTGTTCCAGCACAGTCTATTATGTGATGTGCTCCACAAAATTATTAAGTTGTAAAGTTGTATTATATGATGTGCACAGCAAAATTATTATTGAGTTGTAAAGCGTACGATATGTGTGCTGTAGGTTTAATTTCATGATTTTATTTTGGTGAAAGTTTGATAGTTGGGTTGGTTTGTATGTGATAGATAACTTGGGGAAGAGATATTTTGCATCATCATATTTAAATAAGAAATTTAATAATTATTTACAAATTAAATTGTTAGATATCTCTGGACGTTATGCATATAGATTATTCTAGGGGATAATTGCATTTGTAAAAGTTTCATACATTATGTATTTAAAAATATAACATTAAAAAATTTCATGATGAAATAATGGCATTTTTAACAAATAGGGTCTTGCCATTTTGAAGGCATTTTGTCAAGCGTCCGTGTACAACTGGTAGGGTTGTACATGCCTAAGGAAAATCGATTTTCAATTATGCCTTTAACCCAATTTGAGAGCTCTCACCTTCACGCTGGAAAATGTGGTAGGTAGAGGTTATAGCATTTGACATTACACCTGCGAGTACATTTGCTTGAAAATTTTCGAAGTACTAAGTCTCTTTGAGGTTCTCTGTCAAACCATTGAGGTTTTCTATCAAATCAATGGCCAGCTTTGTCTATGCATTTGCATATTCTTCAAAGATTAGAAACTCTTAAAAAAAATCCATTAACACTTTAAGGCACTTTGTTTAACACAGTGATATTAAATTTGCACCCAATGTAAATATCTATCGATGTAATATAGATATATTATGCAATAAAATAACTAAACTAGTTAACCACTCCCAAATGGAGTCCAGCTCCGCAGAGCTGTAAGAAGATTGAATGGCTCTATGTTTGTTAAGAAGTAGAAGCTCCAACAATAGTCAGATGATATAAGAGTATGTTTGAATGAGCAACAGCTGAGGTCTTTGAACAACATAAAATATTATGTCTATTTGTTTTCTGATTTATCCTCCCCTTTCATATCGTACAATTGGTATCATAGCCTGAAGACCTGGAGAGCATGAAGATTTTGGTAGAGTCACCAGCAAAAGAAGAAGCTGCCAAGAAAAAAGATTGCTGCTGCGAAAAGTAAGTTCAGTCATAATGTTTTTTATATTTTTTTTCTAAAGTATAGCTTGCAGAATGAAAGGTAATCACAGGAATGAGGAAGGAGAAAGGCTGCCTAGAAGACTTAAAGAATAAGAGCAGCACAGCTGCTTAATTGCTCAAAGTAGATTGAGGAGATCATAAAAGTCAGCATGGAAGGTGGTGAAAAAGTCTGAAAACTTGGTTGTAGCTGCAAAAAGATTTTTTTTTTTTTGGTCTTTGGAAATGGAAGAGAGATTGAAGCTGTCGATTTAGAGAAGAGAAGAGGTCATTTGAGAATGTAAGTGTCCCGTGAGGCTGCTGTATGGATGAAAGAATAGTTTACAGTCAAGAAAGGAGACTGCAAGGAAAATGAAAGAGGAACTGTTAAAAGAGATCAGAAGATCAAAGGACGATAACATTATGTATTTGTGTGAATAAGGCCAACAGAGCCAACTGATGGTAGGATCCTCGAGCACCAGCAGTGTAGCTCAAGGAGAGGTGTTGAAGAAAACAAGTATTTCACATCTGAACTGACAATGGACTGGTGAGAAGAAGGCCAGAGCTCATGGTTAGAGCATCCCAATAGAAAAACTGGGATTTCCTAGGTTCGATCCATGGAATTTGAAGATTGTAGACACTGAAGCATCAATGTCTGCAGTTGAAATTAAGGGAGAGTGTTGGAAATATATCTCAACTGCTTCATTACATTCACCAACAGCACCTGTCTTCTAATATCCTCTACGTATCAGCATTGGATCTCAGTCAGTATCAGCATTGAAGACAAATTTTGAAGATAGATGTTGATAAAGATTTGAAAAGATTTGAAATGATTTCATAATAACTCATCCAGCTCTCACACGCTTTCTGGGTACAAAGTAATATATTATTTTATGTATTCTTGACTATTCTGCTAAACCTTAGATTTCTATATATGGTTGAATCTGTATTTTGTAAACCACTCTCAAATGGAGTCCAGCTCCACAGAGCTGTAAGAAGATTGAATAACTCTATGTTTGTTAAGGAGCAGAAGCTCCAACAATAGTCAGATGATATAATGGAGTACGTTTGAATGAGCAGTAGCAGTAGCTCAGGTCTTTGTAGCAGTTCAAAAAATCATTGTAATGTTTTTATTGTGATCAACATAAAATATTATGTCTGTTTGTTTTCTGATTTATCCTCCCCCTTTCATATCTTACAAAATAGTGACTTAATCTTGTTAAGCTTTGTAGTTTGGAGATAGTTGTATCCTGTAGGGAATTATTGAACTTTAAATCTGACTAATTACATCAAGCAAGTAGTTATTATTGCTTATTATTTGTCAGAAGTTAATACATTTTGAAGTTGATCAAATGGTCATGGAGATTGATTGCGTAGCTTATGATCTTATATTTTTCTTTCCCATTACAATATAAAAGAAAGTGTGAGATAAATTATCTTGAAAGCGGGGTATGCATGTCATACTGTGGACGCACTGGCTATGACCGAATACCATTGATGGAATGCAGTGATCATGGAATGATTTGCAGATGGAGTTAGAAATTCTAGATTTGTGCCGAAGTTAGAAATACCTACCCCATGTATGCATATTGTTGGATATGCATCAATGGGTTTGATTAAAGGATTTTCAAAATCATCCCCACTTTACCATTATCTCTCTCTAGCCAACGCAAATGCATGTAATTTGGAAGCACATACAGGACACGTGAATTCCTAGACAGATTGCGTAAAGGGGATTTTTCAAGCAAATGTATCTAGAAAGTGTACATCAATATCAACTTTGTATTATTCAGATGTTGAATGCCTATACTAACATAAGCATGGAAACACAGGAACAAAGTGCAGTGAAAGATTTATTTATATGTTTTTTTTGCCTTCAAGTCCACCAGATGGGCTTTGCTTTAGATTGTGTAATTCTCTAAGCCATTTGCATATCACATAAGATTTCAAGATTGCATTTGGGCTTGGTAAAATTTTATTAATTTACAACGAGGTGTGCAGAATATGATGATATTGCGGATACATACAAACAAATTTGAGAACAGATCGAAGGAGAGGTTGTGAATGGAACTATTGCACACTGTTCACAAAGATAAAGGTTCTTTGCAAATGAGTTGATCAAGCAACATCATCCTAACTCATTTATGAAATAAAAATATCAAGGGTACAAGTTCTCATCAGTGTTGGAAAGTACATTTTTTGAAATTATAGATACAAAGTCGGGTCATATCAACTTGCAGAATTTTTGGAAAACCATGGAAGAAGGAAAGAGATCACCACTATCTCAGAATTTTTTTGAATGTAGATTAGCTCATGATGTTGGCTTCCCAATATTAGCTCAATGCCTAGACTTGGTTATGGAATGTATGAAAGATTATAATTAGAAACCAGTGAGGTCAAGACTATTGATGACAAGCTAGTGGCTAAACTAGATAGTGTTTCAATCGAAATTGTTCTTAGGCTGCCTCTTAAAGACTAGTTTGTGAATATAGAAAACGGGATTGCAAAAGTACACTTTGATAAGAAGAAGGATGATTGCTGCAATACCATAGAAAGGAATTGGTTACAAGTACCAAAGGGAGGAAAATCCCAATTGCCCAAGGTTCTACAAAGGTCAATCTCATCAACAAAGTTTTGAATGTGATTGTTTTACTTCACAAGTTGATGGGGAATGAAGATTTAAAAGAGTTCAAAAAATGGATATTCCTATTTATAATTATCATATGTGCAAGAAACCAATTTATCAATTGGGTAGGGATTATTAGTGATAATATTCATAATCAGTTGACTTGCTTAAAAGATAATAAATAATTCTATATGGCATCTTATCTCTTCTATGCAATTACCAATATGAAAATATGGTTGATTCTCAACACTAAGGTTATATATGATAACACCACTCGAATTTCTAACTATTATATGTAGCTCCTATTGGATCAAAGCTATATCCATTTTAGGAGAGTAAATGAAGCATTCACTATGTTGATAGTCAAGATACTTGAAGGGAATATAGGAATTAGAATTTCATCAAAAACAATCATTTTTATCAAGAAATAGGGTAGCTATTACATCCAATTCCCAAATTTCACATACATCTAGGTAGGAGGGTATGATGGATATCCATACAACATGGCTAGTAATTTTGATGATAAGTTCATCTTGGTTGAGATCTATAAGAGTGGTCAATAAAAGGTGCAAAGAAATTAGGAAAGAAGGAATTTAATTTCCTATTGGCCTAGGTCATTATAGATGTAAGTATTCTTTTAATGATCAAAATGTTGAGTGATCATTGAAAAAGTTAAAAATGTACTTTCACATAATGAGGATCTCATTCAATAATAAAAAAATTGTCAAAAATAACTTGGGTTTTAGTCCAATTTTTTATCATTCCCCATAATTAAATATTTTTTGAAAGATTGTGAATATTATTATGAGGTTCACAAGAGAGACTGGATGAGGATCACTTTGAAGTAGATTAAACATTTCAAGCTTGGTTGGGATATATAAGGGATTGAATATGATGAAATAGATTTGGTCAATCCCATATATTTTAAAAAGATTCAGGTACAACATTTACTACCTATTATTTGGCCAAAAGAAGTCAGGTACATTAATGATGGAACTACTCATATACTTAAAAGATCAAAAGATTGAGTTAAGAGGAAAGTTATCAAAGCCACAACCACAAGACCTTTAGACAAAGATGATTCATCAAGGAGGAAAAGTGACAAACAAGAAGGTTCTTCCTCTTCTTCTTCCCTTTCCCAAGCTTCTATTTTAATCTCTAGTTCTCAAAAAAGCATGCAAGGAGGTGATGATGATGAAGATCCTTCTAAAAATATTGATCTCAAAACTATATGTGGTGATGGTCCAAATATTAGAAAGAAAATATAAAAGCTAAAAGAGAGGACATTGAATCCTATACAAAAATAAATCGAAGAGTAATAACTTATGTATCCTCAAGCTTAGCCTAGTGGTGAGGATCAAATCATAGTTGTTTCTCCTCTTGTTCTCATCATTTCTCCATTTCATGATGAGTCTCATTCTCCTCTTATTATAGATCCTTCATATTTGCTAACTATCGATGCAATTTTGAAAGGTACATCTTTCCAAGTTGTTGCTAATGCACCTGCATCTCTTGATTTGTCAACTAGTAATTCTAGAGTTTGATACAATTGCCAACCTAAACTAGAGATCTTCCAAAGCAAAAAGACAAAAGTTACATCTAGGTTGAGAGTTGATTCTTCTTTTGAGAATATGTGTATTGAATGGCATAACCCATTTTAGAAAAAATATTGAGGAATCTGATGAAAGTGATTTGGCCCTTTGATACATGTAGGTAATATTCACAATTTTTAGGTGTATGCAACCAAGTTAATTCAAAGAACAAAAAAAGAGAAGCAGACAAAGGATCAACTCAAGCAACATGTGTAAATTTTGATATCGTATCTTAGGTCTATTATGGATACATTCACCTTACCCATATATTCGGCCCCCACTTCTACAATTCTTATTTTTGAAGGAATCATTAAGAAGATAGTTATAAAGGGTGTGTAAAAATACCAATCATATGAAAAACTAACCAAAAAATGGGAGGATCAATGAAAGAGAAAGCTTTGAACTGCATAAAAAAAACTAAAGAAGTTTTTGACAAGGAAAATGTTCAAAAGGAAGAGGTTATCAAATAATTAAAAAGAATGAGAGAGGAAGAGGCAATATGGCAAGGAATTATGAAATATATCTATGAGATAAATTAGATGAGTGCTGATGTCTTGATTGCTGAAAGGATTTTCTCAAATATTAAGGAAAATAAATTTGAAATGTGGTTTTAGAGTTTGGAATGGAAACTTGTAAATATCAGTCAAATTCTAACAAAGAAAGAGAATATTTTAGTGAATTGTGACCAAATAAAGATAAAATCTCAAGATGACCTCCTATCACTCAACATTGATACAATGGGAGAAGGTGGAATTCAGTATTTGGATATACAAATTAACAAGAGTAAATTTGAAGATAGGATCAATATTCAATTGTTCAACAAACAAGTCTTCAATGTAGAGATGATGAAGAGGTTAAGAAGCATTTTCCACTCTTAGTGTGTGTAATGGTCACCCACTTGATTATTGCCAAAATTTTATAAGAGATTCAAAAAAGTCATGGTAATTGGAAATTGAGAATGAGAAATGTGATCATTCCCAGGAGCAAGCTCCTAGCCTAAGCTGTCAAGAAATTAAAAATTTTCTAGAGCAAAATCTTCCCATCAGAGGTAGCTTGTAGACCACAAGACTTCTACAGAAGGTGTCAAAGCTAATTTAGATGGAAGAAAAGGAGTTTCCCAATAACTCCAATTACACATGTTCTTATTAATTTTCTAATCCATAAGTCACAATTTATTATTTTTTAATGTTATAATATTTTTGTAAATGTGACTTTTTATCTAATATTTGTAAATTTTTAGAAAATAAACCCTCTTCACACAAAAATTGAGAGATTTGTAACTTAATAAAGTTATTTTATTTCTCTCAAATATTGTAAAGGTAGTTACCTAGGTAGATATAATTTATTTATGAGTTAGTTACCGAGTAAATCCTATATATTCAAGTCCTATGTTTTTCAATTAAATAAGCAGGGTAAGGGCCCTAATCCCATACAAAAATAGAAAAATTATCTAGTGCAACAAAAAGCAGGAAAAAATAGAAAAATAGAGGAGACAACAAAATAGGAAACAACACTACATCTCCTCACAAAAATCACCGAGAACAAGCATCAACCAATTCCTAGGACATAAAAAAAATAGCCCTAGATCTAGGTACCGGTAAATTTTTTACAAGATCATACTATCATCAACCCAAAGATTATAATAAGATGGGCATAACTTGTGGTAAGTTCCTAGCAAGCAAATAACCTTCAAACCAGAGATTAAAAGTATGTAAACACAGTTCAGGCTTACCAATCCATTATCAGAGAAAAAAATTACAATATAGCCAAAACACCAGTCGAACAAAGATATTAAAAGAGAAGAAAAACACATAACAAAGGATTAAAGGCTTCTGAATAAGGCTCCAAGCCTTCTTCAGGTCTTCCATCATTTCCTCGAGGCCATCCTTGATCTCCATCTCCCAGGACCAATCCACATCATCCTTGTTTCCTTTTTTATGGAACCTATGTGAATTATCTTCTTCTTGCAACATTCTTTCGAGCTGCTTCATCCTCTCTTCAAGAATTTCCATTTTAGTCTTTTCAATTTTAGTGTTTTTCTCTTTCAAAATCTCAACATTGAGAGGAGTATTAGTGGCAATTTTGATGGCTTCCAAATCGATTGGGGTTTCATTTATGTTTCCCTTTTCTCTAGAATTTTTCACCTCATCCTCACCATGCTTCTCCTCCTTTTGAGTGTTAACTTCTTCCTCTTCTTGACTAGAGTCCTCAGTATCTTCGGACATAGACACCTCTTCCTCTGAGAGCTCAGTTTCACCTAAATTTTTTAGGACATAATCTTCCTTAGAGGAGATATCATTATCCTCCTATCAAATCTCTTCCCTTTTTTGTTCTCAAGCTCCAAATGGGCCTTTGTCTTCTTATCAATAGAATTTTTAGTTTTCTTACTTATTTCCTTTCCCTTAGAAGAATCCAAAGCAAGACAAGTTGACCTACGATAAGCGGGGGTGGTGGAATCCCTTTCAGGTCTAATTTCATGATCATCCAAAATCATAATGGTTTGGGAATTAGAGACTAGATCTTTTCTCACTGCTTCTCTTTTCTTATTGATGCCAGAAGAGAGGGGGCCAGTATTGCATTTTTTAGGGGTAATTTTGAGAAGAACCGACCAAGAGGGATCCACTTTTTTAGGGATAGGGGTTTTGTGATTTTTTGTTTCTTTCTCAGGGGAGTGGGGTCGGCTTTCCAGAAGCTTTATTTTGATTGAGCTTTTAGGGGAAAAATTATTCTCAAGAATATTATAAAAGACATTCATTTTAGGGGTAGTGGCAAGGACATACTTGAAGATGGCCCTAATTAAACTATGATGCAGGGGTAGGTTAGCTCCATTAGTAAGACTTTGCTATAACGATGAAAGGAGGAAAAAAAGAAAATTGATTTTCTCTAAATGTCAAATGTGGTTAAGGATGGGTAAATGGTATCCATGCACAAAATGAAATCGACCCTCTAAAATGAAAAAAAAATCATAACAAAATAACAAACATTGTGGTAAGGAGGCGAGAGTAACAACCTAGCATAGTCATTCTAAAACCTTTGTGCTTTTTCCTTGGCTTCAATTTTTTTTTCAATATAGGTCTTATAGTTCCCTGTACTGTTCTTGGTGATTTTCTTTCCTTCATATTTGAGACCCATGGCATTAGCTATCAGTTTAGCATCTATAGTGAAATGGGGCGCACCCATGTTGACCTCACTATCCCTCTAGGACTTTACAAATTTATGGTTGAAATCCTCACTATAGCCCTCCATAGCTTCAAAGTACAGGGTAAAACCAATACGTTCAAAAAGGCTCCAAAGCTCCACATTTTTCCTTAGAGCGCCATGTTTACTTGGTTTCATTCTCTTTTGGTACCTCCCATAGTTTCCTCACTAGTAAGGTTGTCCTTGTGTAATAGTAGATAATCAAATCTTAGACCCTTCTCATCTAAGATAAATCATAGGTAGTTCAAAATTTTTAGCATTAATGGTAACTTGAGAACTTTTCATTTGAAACGATGATGACTCAAACCAACTGGAGATAATTTTAAATAAATCATGTTGTTCACATGTAGATAATTTGTATCTTCTATTCCATCTTTTATTGGAAAAGACAACAACCCTGCCATTAAGAAACATAATTAATTTTTTTTATTGTACTCTATGTTATCGGGGTTGTCCCAAGTGGAAATGTCATGTTGATAATCCCTTGCAAGATTTTGATGGGATTGGGTAGGTAAAATCATTATATAAAATATTTAAATCTCCTTCCTTTTTCAATCATACACGAGGCTTCTGAAAGTTCATTTCTTTTATGCTTTTGAATATTTTTCATACTCTTTCCATCATTAGAGTACCCTTGCTCTCTACTCTCCAAATTTCTCACAACCATTATGAGCAAGATAATGATTAACATAACAAATTGAAAACTCAACAATTTCTCCATTAACACCAATTTCTTTCTATCCACATAGGATTATTTAAGATTCCATATTTTTCTTTGAATATAATCTTTTTTATCTAACTTTGCAAATAGGTCTTGTAGTTGCCCGTACTGTTCTTGGCAATTTTATTTCCTTCATATTTGAGACCCATGGCATTAGCTATCAGTTTAGTATCTATAGTGAAATGGGGCCCACACATGTTGACCTCACTATCCCTCTAGGAATTTACAAATTTATGGTTGAACTCCTCACTATAGCCCTCCATAGCTTCAAAGTACAGGGTAAAACCAACACGTTCAAAAAGGCTCCAAAGCTCTACATTTTTCCTTAGAGAGTCATGTTTACTTGGTTTCGTTCTCTTTTGGTACCTCCCATAGTTTCCTCACTAGTAAGGTTGTCCTTGTGTAATAGTATATAATCAACTCTTAGACCCTTCTCATCTAAGAAAAATAATAGGTAGTTCAAAATTTTTAGCATTATTGGTAACTTGAGAACTTTTCATTTGAAACGGTGACGACTCAAACCAACTAGCGATAATTTTAAATAAATCCTGTTGTTCACATGTAGATAATTTGTATCTTCCATTCCATCTTTTATTGGAAAAGACAACAACCCTTCCATTAAGAAACATAATTAATTTTTTTTATTGTACTCTATGTTATCGGGGTTGTCCCATGTGGAAATGTCATGTTGATAATCCCTTGCAAGATTTTGATGGGATTGGGCAAGTAAAATCATTATATAAAATATTTAAATCTCCTTCCTTTTTCAATCCTACACGAGGCTTCTAAAAATTCATTTCTTTTATCCTTTTGAATATTTTTCGTACTCTTTCCATCATTAGAGTACCCTTGCTCTCTACTCTCCAAATTTCTCACAACCATTATGAGCAAGATAATGATTAACATAACAAATTGAAAACTCAACAATTTCTCCATTAACACCAATTTATTTCTATCCACATAGGATTATTTAAGAGTCCATATTTTTCTTTGAATATAATCTTTTTTATCTAACTTTGCAAATGGAAAAAATTCCTATACACCCACTCTGATTGTCTTAAGTAGATATTTGCCATTGCATCAACAACCATGCTAGCCTCCCTATACACATGGCTAATTTTAAACTATTGGAAGGTTTTCAACATATTCTTACAATCATCCAAAATTTCTTTTAATTCTAAAGGCATGTCAACCATTTTATTTAAATAGTCTATTATTAGCTTGGAATCGCCTTCAACAAAGACTTTAGTGTAACCTTTGTCTTTCATATAATTTATTCCTGCCCACATAGCTTTAGCCTCTACTATATTGTTTGTTGCTATTCCTAGACCTCTGTTGTATCCAACCACTAAATTACCTTGATGACCTCTAATTATTCCTCCTACTCCTTCCATACTAGGGTTTCCCTTTGAACAACCATAAAAATTGCATTTTATCCATCCTAGATCTGGAGGTATCCAAATTGTACTCCTAATAATTTTTTTTGTCCATTTGATGTTAGTTATGTCTTGTAAGATACCCCATAGTTGCTTGATTCGTAGCTCTTTATAGGAAGGAATTTTCTTAGAAGGAACATATTTGCAGTTAATATTTTCTTGTATCTATTGTCTTATAGATATGCATAGCTCTTTACTGTTCTTTCTAGTATCCCTAAAAACTCTATTATTTTTTTCTTTCCATAATGTAGAAGTGAGGAATGAGGGAACTTTCCTCCACAAATCAATAATGATGCTATGTGAATAGGGACAAAAATTCTAGCCGTCTATAAACATCTTAACTGAAGAAGGGAAAACCTGCTCTAGTATCATATTTGACATAAAGAAAGACCTAACCTCCTATGAGTAGGGACAATGAAACAATAAGTGTGTAATAGTTTCTTCAACTTCATTACAAAGGTATCACTTGATAACCAAGTAGAAGCCTTTTTTATTAAGATTATCAAGAGTGAAAATCTTGCCATGTGCCACTATCCACCAAAAGTAATTTTAGGAATTAGGTTCTTGCTTGAAACCATTTCCAGTTAAAGTACCCCCTTTGAATCAATGGGTATTCTAAAACTTCATACACATATTTGATAGATATTCTCCTAGATGAAATTTTAATCCATATCCACTCATCATCCCTATCCCTTGAGAAAAGATTAGTTCACCAATTTTTGGCAGGAGAGTACACAAACCAGCTTCCCAATTGTACTATCTCCCCCCTCTAAGAATAACATTATTCATATAATTTTTAAAATTTGTCTATTTAGGCCTATATCCATCCCAATTGATATAATTAGTGAATTTTTTTCCAATAGCTCTTTTCAATCTGATTTTAATTTGTTGAAGGTTATTGTTTGATGAAAAATGAACACAATTTATCCAAGCATCTTCCCAGAAGTTTTCTCTCTGACCATTCCCAATTCTCAATTTCACTCCTTGTTTTAGAGTTGCTTTGATCTTGATCAAGTTATTCGAGAAGATAGAACCATAGGGAAGATCATCTATCCTCAAGAAGGAGCTTTGATCTTTGTTTCCTAGTTATTTTTCTCTAAGAATCTGAACCCAGTCTTTGGCTCCTTCCAAAAGATACTAGCCCATTTTTTCCACTAAAGCTTTATTAAAAAAAAATATCCTTCTTATGCCCAAACCACCGTCTCTCTTCGAGGTGCAAAATTTATCCCATCCAACAAGAGACAATCTTTTCCTCTCTTCCACACCAAACCATGGAAATTACAAATATATTAAGGTTTGGGCCTTGGTTGTTGGCACTATAGTCAAGAAGGCCCACCAATTCATCAAGGAGCCTCCCCTTAACACCAAGGTAAGAAAACTCCATTATTGACGCGATAGAGAGTGACCCCATGAGGTTTGAACCTTAGTTGTTAGCTCTACATGCAAGAAGCCCCACCATTTCACCAAAGGGTTGCCCCTTCAAGTCTTATGTTATTGTATAGGGAATTTTTGATATTTTCACAAATTTACATAAGGGGATTTTTGGAATTGTGTAATTCTACAAAGTAATAGAAAGTCGTCTTGAAGTGAATTCATGGTGTTTTCTATGTGTTATAATTTATATTTTCTTATTAAATAATTTGATGATGACCTTTTTGATCCTAAATCTTGTTTGTAAATGTGAATAGTTAGTTTTTGATGAATCAAATTCAAAAAAATCATTTCTTGGTATCCTGATTTGAATGTGTTGTTGTTTGAGAATATAAAATCATTATGAAGCTCATATGTGTATTCTTTAATATTTATAATGCATTTGTTTGAGTTTATTTTCATTTCCGTTAGGTATATTTAAAAATATAAATAATATCATACAAGAGAGCTACCCCTCTGAAATCCAATGGAAGATTGTATTTCATTAGCAATATTTCCAACTATTAGAATGTCTTTGCCACTTTCTATTAGGTGAGTCACATAGTATTTCAAGTGTCAAATCTATTTACCAACAAGCTTACACTAAGGTTGGGGAATAGGTTTGACTGGTCTATTTTAATTATTTATTTAATTCATTAATTTCCTTTATTCTTATTCTGATTAATTAAATAAATTTATTTATTTAATTAAGCCACTAATTAACCCCTATCTTCCTATAATTAAATAATTTTTTATGTATTTAATTATTAATCATTTTTCTACTATAAATAAATAATTATCTTAATTATTTTTTGGCCTCTTCCTTGATAATTAAATAATTTTTATTTATTTAATTATTTCCCATTTCCCTCCAATATTAAATAACTAGTGCAATCACACCTTGGTGTGAAATGGGTACGCCGAAGATGTGTGGAGGGTAAATTAGGGAAAATTTTGGTCTATTTTTTTCATACATTTGTGAAGTATACATGAATTAAATTGGTAGTCCATTTAGAAAATGACGTTGTTTGTGCAACAAAGGTCTCAAATTTCAATGGAAAATTGACAACTTCAAATCAATTATGCATTCACTTACAAGGATCTACACACAACTAAAATAAAATTTCTAAATCAAGAAGATAATCAAGCTCCATTACCAATAGGTTCATGTTATGCTTCAAATAGGGAGAGAGGGAGACATAGGGATGGAAAGAGGGAGAGATATAGGGGGAAGAGCAAGAGAGAGAGACAAATGGGTAAGGAGATAAAGATAGAGATGGAAATGGAGATGGAGATGGAGATGGAGATGGAGGAGAGGGATATGGAGAGGGGAAGGAGATAAATAGAGAGAGAGAGGGGATAGAGGGATACATAGATATGGAAGACGCAAATATATAGAGATTGAGAGAAAGGGAGAGAGAGTGAGAGAATGAGAGAGGGAAAGATAGAATAACAAAGATATAGGCCCCAAGTGATATATATAAGAGGTAGAGATGGAAAGATATAGGGGTAGAGAGATGTGGGGAGATAATAAGATAGATATAGAGGGAGTTATGAAAGAAGAAATATGCAGAGATAGAGATAGAGAGGTAAATAGATAGATATAGAGATAGAGGTAGAGATAGAGAGGGAGAAACAAGGAGTGTGTGTACATGTGTATGCATAAGAGAGAGAGAGAGATAGGGAGGGTGATAGTTATGTATAAATATATAGAGAGGGGGGAAGAGGAAGGAGAAAAATAGAGGAGATAGGAGAGAGAAGTATAAAGATATAGAAAGAGGGAGTGATAGGGAGAGGGGGGAGAGAGGGAGATACATAGATAGAAAGAGGGAGAGATAGGGATAGAAAGGAGATATGGAGAGATAGATACAACTTGGGAAAGATAAAGGGGATGGGATACAAAGAGTCAAAGACAAAGACAAAGAGATAAATATATAGAGGGAGAGATGGAAGGAGAGATACAGAGGGAGAGGGATAAATATAGACAAAAAGAGGGGGACAATGAAAGAGGGGGAGTTGGAGAGAGTGAGATAAAGATATAGGAAGTGATATATAGAGAGAGGTAGAGAGGGATATAGCGAGTGAGAGAGTGAGAGATAAAGGAGATGATAGAGATAAGTAATAGAGATAGAGTGGGAGAGAGAGATAGAGGGAGAGAGAGGAAGATGTAGGGAGGGAAAAATAGGGAGTGTGTGTGAGAGAAATATATAGAGATAAATATAGGGAAGTGTGTCTATGAGAGAGAGATATTGAGATAGAGATGGAGAGGGATATATATATAGGGGAGAGATAGAAAGGGATACAAATAGAGAGAGGATAGAGAAGTAGAGAGATATAGAAAGAGATATTGATAGGGGGAGAGAGAGAGGGAGATATAGAGAGATATACATTAGGAAAGATATATGGAAGGAGAGAGAGAGAGAGAGAGAGAGAGAGAGAGAGAGAGAGAGAGAGAGAGAGAGAGAGAGATGCATGGAGAGGTAAGGAGATAGAGATAAGGGGAGAGATAGAAAGGAATATAGACATAGAGATGGGGATGGATATGGAGGGAGAGGGAGAGAGAAATAGAGATATAAAGAGGGGGAGACAAAGAGAGGGATATCTATGGAGGGATAGAAATATATTGGAAGTTATATATAGAGAGAGGTAGAGAGAGGGAGATATATAGAGAGCTCAAGAGGTAAAAATGAGATATATATAGAGATATAGGAAGAGAAAGAGAGAGATATCTTTATATCTCTATCTCTATGTTTCTCATTATCTCTTGATCTCTCTCTTCCTCTCTCTACCCTATTTCTATCTATATTTTTCTCCCCTTCTCTCTACCTCTATATATGTTTCTCTATTTTCCTCTCTCTAATATCTCTCCCTTACTCTCTTTTTCTATCCCTATTTATCTCTCTCCTCTCTCCCCTTTCCCTCTTTATCTCTCTACCACTCTCTCTATATTTTTTTCTCCTATTTTTCTTTATTTCACTATCTCTCTATCTCCCTATCTATGTGACTATACCTATATATGTCTCTCCTCTTCTCTCTTTTCCTCTTTCTCTTTCTTTATCTCTCTTCGTATCTCTCTCTTTCTTTATTCCTCTATAGATCTACCTATATCTCCATATCATTATCTCTCTATATCTCTTTGTCTCCCTCTCTATCTCTCTATTTCTCTTTCTCTTTATATCTATATCTTTATCACTATATTTTTCTCTCTTCTCTCATTTTGTATCTCCCTCTCCCTCTCTCTATCCTTCCATTTATATCTTTTTTTTCTCTTTATCTAACTATCTTTATCTCTCTCTTTGTCTATTTGAATCTCTCATCCTTTGTCTCATTTTCTCCCGCTCTCTTTCTCTCTTCTTTTCTTTTTATTTTTTCTCTATTTGCCTCTATATCTTATCTCCATCTCCCTCTCCCTCTCCCTTCTCTCTCTTTCTCTCTCTATCTATTTTCCTCCTTAAGTGTGCAATGGGTACACTAAAGAGGTTATAAAGGTGAATTATCATATCCTTAACCAAATGAGAGGCTACCCTAAGCGTAAATCCCTAGGGACATGTGTTATCCTTGGATTGTTGGCATGAAATGACTAATCAAAAGCTATCTTCTCTCTTGCACACAATATAACTTTTAATTTGGATTTTAATTTTGAAATTCATTTTATTATATAAATAAAAATAAAAATTCAAAATAGAATTATTATACAACAATTAAAATTTAATAAGATAAATAATTATAAATTAAATTAATTTTAATATTTTTTAATTATTATTTATAATTTTATAAAAAAGAAATAAATAATAAAAATAGATTAAAATTAAATATAAATAAAAAATTAAAATAGAATAAACTAAATGCAAAGTCAAAATATATCAAAATCCAAATATTAATAGACAATAATTTAAAAAAATTAATAATAAATAATAAAAATGTTAAGTTAATAAACGATTAAATTAAAAAAATCAAAATTTTAATTTATTTGAATTGAAATATTAATCAGATATGTATCTAAAAAAGGTAATTAATATATTACAAAAAATATTAACATTAATAAAAAAGATAATTAATATATTACAAACAATATTAACATTAATTAAAGATAATGCCTAGTTGTTGTCATGCGGAGCTACTACAGGTGGAGCTGTGGGTGGAGCTGCAGGTAAGGTTTTTTCAAACTTTTTGAAGGTGGGAAGTCCTATTCCAAAGGCTGATGTTAATGGCAGTGGTTTGGTTGATGTAAAGGGGGTGTCAGACGATTGTTTGATAGATGGGGCTACTTGTGGGTCCTTTTTGTCAGATAACTCAAAAGTACCTCCTATCTCTGGCAGTCTGGTTCCTGATGGTACTTCCCTTGGTAAGGTGGGGTCTCTTTTTGTGGCTCTCGAGGCTCTCATTTTTGGAGTTGGCAGAGTTGGTTGAAAAGTTGACGATGATTCTTTGGAAGGGAGGAGTTGGTCTAAACTTTTTGGGTCGAAGTCTAAGGATAAGAGCTCTTCGCCTCTGGTGGATTTCTTTGCCAATCCTACATTTGGTGAGTATTCTATTTCTGTGTCGTATTGCATCATTAAGAAGGGTGTCCAGTCTATGGAGCAATTGCTGGTGGGTAAGTTTTTAGGGCCCCCTCCTAATTGTTGAAAATGGAGGTAATTATGAAGCTTTAAAACTTGTAAAACTATGAGATTGTAGATCTAATTAAGTGTTCTTTGTTAAAATTTCTTTGTGGATGATTATCTATTTAGATTCATTTTACCATTTGTAGAAGTAGATAGAAGATTGTAGAAGAATAAGACCATAAGATAGAAGTGACACAACATATACCACAAAGAAACCATTTTAGGAAAAAACTCCACCACGAGAATCAATAATGCTTGTATTATTTAACCTTAGAACAAGATTACAATAATTCTTTATCAATCCTTGCTTGAGATGCTTCTTTTGCCTTCAACAATTCTTCTTCACAAATTGCAATAAAATTTGATCAAACTCTCTTCAACTTGCTGCAATTTATAGACAATAATGAGCCTTAAAAACTCCAAAGAGTTATCAATTACAAAGAAAAAATGTTATCTCACAAAACCTACACCTATTCTTTGCAAGTAAAGTTCTATGAAAAACAATGTCAAACCAAGTCCATCAATTTCGGCTTCCAAAACTGAATTCATAACTCAACGTTAATTTTGAAGATATCTTGTAAGCTTCTCCTCAAAGTTGGCACCCAAGAATGGGCCCACTTAACTCAGCCTTATAAAATATCTTATCATGAAAAAGTGTTAACTCCAAGATGCCAACTTGGGTGCCCAAGGTGGGTCCAAGTCAATCTCTATTAACTAAAATATATCTCTCCACCATTCATGCAAATATCATGCATGATTGATCATCCCCACTTAATTGAATGTATCACATGCTATTTGTCATGCAAGTCAAGTCATTAGTCATGCATTTCAATTCAACTAAAGTCAACTAGCATTCAACTGAAACTAACTACATGCAACTGAAGATAAATGAACCATAACTGAACTGAACTGAACTAAACTAAATTGAGCTGAACTGATACTTAATTGAACTAAACCAAATTGAATTGAATTGAACTGAAATCCATGCATGTAAACATCAATTCCTAACTTCTAGGATCTTTACATGCATTATTGAAGTGTTATCTTTCTCCAAACAGTTAACTTAACTCAAGGTGAGTTCCACCTTCCATGTGGGTGCCCCATGTGCTCCTATTTTGTAGGAGCTCATATTGGGCATCCCCACATGTTCCTATCATTTAAAATTAGTTACAAATGTCAATTTACATGTTCATTTTATTTGAATTTAATCTCTCTAATCCTATTTTTGGGAACACTTTCCAAGGATTTAGGAGATACATGAAATAACATTTAGGATTGCAATTAAATGGCATCCTATTCCAAACATTCTCCCACTTGACATTATACATTGCAATTATTCTAAACAAGGAACCATTATTATATATCAAGTACAAGACTCAAGGCCAATGGCCTTCTTGCACCAACTAATCAATCCATGCCAACTTCAAATGCAAACTACATAATCATGAAGCTCCAAACAAATGACTAATACTCAAAACCAAGAGAACTTATATGTAGGAACTAGTTTCATAAGATAATCTACAACATTAATCAAAGTGTCAACTTTCTCAAGTAGTACCTTCCCACTCTCAACCATTTCTCACACAAAGTGATAATGGACATCAACATGCTTAGTACGATCATGATACATAGGATTTTTGGCTAAACAAATAGCACTCTGACTATCACATTCAATTTTAACTTGCAGTTAAAACCAATACCTTTCCCAAGTCTCTATAACCAAACTACCTCTTTGGAGGCATGTGAAACCACTGAGTGTGTTGAACTCACATCCAACCAAGGTGTAGGATTCTCGTTCTTTACTATTGAAAAATATTTTCTTACAAGTAACCATTCCAACATATATCTCTTACCATAAGAGAACTCAAGCCTCACCTATTTCTCCAAGTATCCATGAGGACCTGTAACCAACCAATCCATGCCAAACTCCAAATGCAACATAGCACTATCATGAAGTAATCAAGCAAATGATTAATGTACCCAATACATAAGAGAACTACACAAGATCAATGTCAAAGCTCCAATCATGAATCAGGAACATAAACATGACAACATGATCTAACCATCTCCTCCAAGGAGATCACATGCATCATAACATACATAAAAATCCTAGTCTCAAGAGAACAAGTACCGTGCCAAACTCTAAACATGTATCAAGAGTAAACCACGACATAATAGAAACCACTCTAAACCAAGAAAAAACATATCCCCAATAACATGAAGATAACCTTACCAACGATGCATCAATGCCACTGCCAACAACTCCCACTGAACCATGGTATGAGCTACACATGGCATCATGACTACCATCCTCTTCATGGAGATCACTCTTTAACATCAAGAAAAGAGTCATCACTAACATTTTTACATGAAATGATCAATACATGATTACCATCATCCGAGGATTCCTCTGTAGAAGAAACATGACTCTTTTTCTTGTTCTTACAATCCTTCTTCACATGTCCTAGTTTCCCACATTTCCAACACTTTACCTTACTCTCTCCTTCGGACTTACCCTTTCCTTGTCTCCCTTAGGTTCCTTTTTATTAGGCCTACCTTTTACAAACAAGGCATCTCAGATCTCCTCTAATAGGAGAGTAGGAATTATATTGTCCATCTTTGAATCTGCACCACTACCACTGATAGCAAGAATTAGATTTTCCCAAGATTATGGTAAAGAACAAAGTAACATAATGCATTTATCTTCATCTTCTAGCTTTACATCTATAGATGCTAATTGACTTAGAATCAAATTAAAATCATTCAAATGATTTGCAACAAAATCATTGGGTGGGTGCATGAAGTTGGGTTACACTTTTGTGGCCAATTCCAAAAAAAATTGAAAATGACATAACGCAAGTGCGTTATAATGCACTCGCGTTATGTCATTTTAAAAGAAAAAAAAAGGTGAAAGTGATTCATTTTCTGTTTTCTTTTTTGCTCCACTCGCGGCCAAAAACCCTCATTTTTGTGCTCACGTTCTAGGAGGAGGCATTCTACAAAATTCATCAACAACAATTGCTTTTTCTTTGCAAAGATGGTGCCACGACAAGGAAGAGGTGCGGGGGGTAAGTATTGTTTGCTATTTGTTTTGAATTTCTTAGTTTCAAGTTGATTTTGTTTGTTTTAGGTTAGATTTGATTGTTTTTTTAAAAATTTGTAGGAGATGCAAAATGATTCTGCAAATTCTCAAAATTCTCAACAAGAAGAACATGCAAATCCTTAACAACAAAATCCTCAACAAAATCAACCTCCCCCACCAATCACTCAACACCCTCCTAGCACTCAACAAAATTTGAGGAGTGAAATTGAGAACAACAAAAAAAAAAATTGAGGATTTTATCAGTAGGTTGAGTGATCCAAATGCTTCAACCATAAAAAGAATGACCCTAGCAAATTCAATGGAAGAGATGTTAAAAAAAATAGATTCAATTACCCAACAAATAACTAGATGGCAAGATAGGAGGCAGGTAGCTAGGGCATATTATGCAGATAAACTATCATATAAACAAGTAAAAGATTTAAAAATTACTAAAGGTGATTTGTGCTCCTTATTCACTGACCCTAGAACACATCAAAATCTTAGCATCAATGTGAAGAGGTTTCCTATTCATTGGTGCCACCACCAAGAGATTAAGAACCATTTTTATGATAGGTGGTACTTGGTCTTTGATTACTCACCATGCAACAATTGTGAAGTCCCCCAATATTTTCTTAGGAAACTATACAGTGAGTTTGTATTGAACCAAATCCCAAATCATTTTGATATGAGGGAGTTCTAGGGGAGAGGTGGGGGGTCGGCTCAGGATAGGCCTGGTGCACAGCCGGATCCTGCGTGGCAAGGGAGACGACCTCTCGCTAGGCCACCTTGTGAGCACATTGTTATGCCTGTTGTTGCGAAGGAGAGTGCTGACGTAGAGATATTGCAGGTGATCAACACTTTGAACCGGAGTGTCATCCATCATACTAGCCCTATTGTACAATGTCATCTAGGGGAGTCTTTGGGTGGTGGCCTTCAAACCCATGTGTGTCAATCTTGCGGGGCAACTTGTTCATATGACCACATCGACACTCAGGAGGCTACTATGCAAGATCTGTATGCTGCTATGTAGGATCTGTATGCTGCTACGCAAGATCTGTATGTATCTATGGGGATGGAGAGGATGGCTGACATTTTGAATCATCCATATGGCATTGATAGTCAGGTAAAAGTCAACATGTTCATTGAATTTAATTTATTAAATTTCAATTCTGAAATGCAAATTAACTAATTTAGTTTTATTATTTTAATAAAATTGGAAGGTCACAGTGTTGAGACTGGATACACCGGTCCTCCACCTACTTATTTCTATAGTACACTTATCAGTGGGGTATGTAACTAGTAAACAATTATAAATTTATTACATGTTAATAGCATTGTTTTACGAATGGTATTTTAATATGTGATTTTGGATGTTGAATAGGCTAATATTGGAGGTTTCAAGCAAACACCTCCTAGTGCTAGTGGATTTACTCAAACATACATGGAGGTAATAGAATAAAGAGAACTTAACTAATGAATTCTAATTAATAGATTTGTGTAGAAATTATATTCATATTGTTGGTTACGACATTACACATCATTCAAACTCAAAGCATTACTTCAAATTCCATAACTAATAACTAGATGTTGATAGATGATAAAATTTCAATTGTACAATATAGTTGTTTAGAAAGTCAACATAAGTAGCACAATGCAATTAATTCACATGGAGGCATGTGCTTGCAAAGGTGCACCAACACAAAAAACTATGGATGCTTGGAAAAAATCTTTGAAATCATAATAGTAAGCAATAGCATAGACAAGGAAATTAGTGATGCAGAGCATCATATCAAAACACTCAATCATCGGGTACATCTGATGCAGAGCATCCAACAAACACCATCAACATCATTTCTTCAAGGGATTTCAATCCCAAATAGAATCAGGAGAAGATCAAATATAATTTCATCAGAAATCTACTTTTCATTCAACCAAAATCCACTCAAATTCTCTTAGCCATTCCATAGGCCATCATTCATCATTACACTAATTAGTATTCCAATTGACTCATTCAAAGAAAAAACCATATTAGAAAACTTTGACTTAATCAATTAGATTCACATCATTCTCAGCCACCATAAAAACAACATAAACTTGATTATTGACACTTGAACAATTCATCCTTTCATTTATTCACCAAGGAAACAAATCAAATAAACCATACCTCACTATTATCAGTCCATTATCAAGCACTGTACTCACCATATTTTGATTGTAGTAGTCTATTTACAGGTTACAAACTCCTACTACAACAAAATCTTGATTATCATCTTGTGGTTAATCACCAATTTGCTCAAAAGGCTTCATAATACTCACCCATCCAACCATCAAAGTCACCAAACCTATCTTATACACCTTAACCAATTTTAGTAACATCAATAATATCATTAGTTTGATAGTAACCAAGCACTCAATATCATCCTTTCCACTATTTAAACAAACATCTTTGTTTTGATCAGACAATATCATATTCCTCTAGTAGGTTTGTCAACCATTGAATCGGGTAGTTACATTCCTATCTCAAAGCTTATTAAAAAAATCAATGCACATTTAGAAACACTTTCCAGCACATCATAACATATCAAAGTTCTTAGATGTTTGACATAAAGAAAATCATTAGATTTCAGACTGTCCTCTAAAGAAAGGTTAGTAGATTAGGCCTGTTTTACAAAGGAGACCCCTTCAAAACCATTCCAAATCACTCAAAACCTCAAAATAGTCTTCAAGCATGTCTTACAACTCATTATTTCACCATTTATAGGGATTGAAAACCATGAAAATGTTATGATCCAATAAACCCTCATTTATAGGGTGTAAAAGCACAAATCAAGGAGGGTTTTGTGAAAATACTCTTGCAAACCTCTATTTCTTTGGCCACCACTTGGAACATGATTTTTTATGTCTTCCAAGACCTTCTACATCATTTCCAAGCCTCTGCAAGCTTTATTTATTCATGACCCATGACTATAGCATCACTTTGTGTAGGAAAATCCTCTATTTTCTAGTGTAGCAACAACTCCACCATGGTATTCTTGCTTTTCCCTGCACTTACAATCATCAAAACATGCAAAAAATCCTAACATTAAACTACCGAGCCACCAATTTACTTGACCTACATTGGTGGAGTAGTGAAGAAAAACCCCATTGGACTATCAAACTTGCTTCTAAAATGACTCTGTCAGGCATTGAAAACTGCCTTTTATTCTTTTGTTTCCTAAAAATAACCTTCCAACTCTTGAAATTGGAAACTAACTCCTCTTTACATGTATTCACACTATGATTTAACTTTGGGTGTTCCTAAATTACCAACACAAGAAAACAAAACAATGGAGTAATGCTGCAAACTCAGAAACAGGGAATTTTTATTTCAAAATCTAATTACAAGAACACAAACTTCTGCTTTTTCTCGTCTTTACATGCCTTTTAAAGATATTTCCTTTTCCATAACTATCTTTCCATCAGTTGAAACTACCCCTTTTAACCCTTAATATGCCTAATTTCCTTGTTTTTGTCAATTTAAAAACTTTTAACAAGACTACATTATTGCATTGTTTGCATTTTCCCACTTTGACCACCTAGAACTTACCCATAACCTTAAAAACATTAATATAAGACCTCATATGACCTTGAACATGCTTTACATCATTTTTCCATGAACTTTTGTGATTGACTCAATAAAAATTTGAACACTCATCCCTTTTGCAAAATTGAAAAGTATTTGATGACCTAGGTGCTCCTGCACCAACATCTGACCCAATTGAATCAAGAGAAGATAAAATTGAATAAGCAACTAAAATTTCTTTCTCTTTTCATCAAAAATCACATTGTTTCATTTGCAAACCACAAGGCAACAACAAGACAACTCATTTCAATACTTCTTCTTATCATCCTCAAGCTTCAAACATCTACTTATCAACAAAAATGATTGATCCGTGCACAAGAAACCTAATTAGGGTCACTAAACAATCCACTCTTTCATCATTCACTAAGGCACCCTTCCACTCAATTTGCTTTACCTAGGAAAAATAACCAAAAACCAATCTTTCATGTTACAACCTATATCCATCAGATCCTAACACACCTTTGGCATCATCAATTTATCTAAATTCGAAGCAAAAACTTGATAAAGAGCTCTGAATCTTTCAATTCCTTAAACAACTCACCAAATTTTCACTTTTACCAACTAGTTCCTCAAGACCAAGATACTACGATCAACCATTTACACCTCAATCATTTCATTTGACTTCCAAGACATTACTCACATCATGTTTTTGATTGAAACAAACCTAGTTCATATCCACATAATACTGATTTATCAAATTCATAAGTTCTTATGTAGTCAAATTACCATTTCCACCTAAGGACATATTGCTACAACATATCAAATCATCATGTTTGGCCTCAAGGACTTCACCAAACCATTCACACACCTTTGATATCTTCACATTGATGGTTCTATGCCAAAATAAACATTTAAATCTCTATATTTATAGAATTACACACTTTTACAGTCTTACCACCATTTTGCTTGCAGGTCACATATCCCTTAATCGGGTGATTCCTTTCCATTCACTTTGTATATCCACATTCCCAATGTACATTTAGGAACCTTTTTTAACACATCATAACATATCAAAAGTTCTCAGTAGCTTGTCATAAAGAAATTACCAGATTCTTGAACTGTTTGCTGGAAAGGGCTACTAATTTAGGCCTAAATTAAAAATAAAGTGCTCATAGTTTATCACCAAAATACCAAAGGACTGAAAAAAATCATTCATCATGTCACAAAACTGAAGAATTAAACATTTTTAGCAATAGAAAGGCTCCATAAATCACTGTTAAAAAAAACCCCTATTCTATGCACAAATCAAGCCCTACAAAGGAGGGTTTATTGCATAAGGTACTTACAAACCTTAAATACTCCTACCACCACCAAAAAAACCATGGAAATAGCCTGCATAAGCTTTAGAAACTCACCACCCACCTTCATGCATGATTTTGCATTGAACACCACCCTGAAACCATGCTTTCCATGAAGGAAACATTGTATTTCCTGTATGATTCAATAGCCAATAAGAGGTTTCTTGTTTTCCCTATTCATGTACACTCACAAATTGCTTAAACTTTTTTAAAAACATTCTATACATTCCATCCCACCAATCTCCTAAATCTACATTGGTGGGATGGTGAATTCAAGCCTTAAATGATCCTCAAAACCCTTGTCTGGTTAATTTGGCAGACCACAAAAACCTTGGATTTTAAATTTGATGGTAACTCTTCAAAACGTCACTAGATGATTGTTAACACCCTGCATAAAGTGAAAAAACAAATATATAGCCCGTGCAAGAACTGAATTCAAGAATGAAACATAGTGAAAATAGGAACAAGGAACTTTATTTATTGAAAATGATTCAAGAATACAAAATTTTTTCTTCTTCCTGCCTTTTACATGCTTTTATATATATTCCCAATCAATTATCTTCCTTTTGAATCTCCCTCATTGAGTGAAACTACCTAAATTTCCTTGTGACTTTTAATATTCCATGCTTCTTTTCCTTTTTACAATTTTTCCCATCTTTAGCAACATTTGGAAATCTTTTTTTTTTTGTGACCACCTAAGGACCTTAAATACAATGAAGTAGGTCTCTATATGACCTTTACATGAATTTACAAATGGGAATTCAATCTAGACAAAAAATTTCCTATGAGAGGAAACTAGTAACCTAGGTGCTCCTGCACCAGTTAGTAGTTTGAAAAAATGCCTCAAAGAAATGCGGTCTCATAGTGATGGAATTCCATTCCATCACCACATGAGACCGCATTTCTTTGAGGAATTTCTTCAAAATGCTCACCTCCTTTCCTATGATACCACATTTTTCATACATGTTCACCAGATCATTTTATCAAACTACTCACTTCCTTGTAGTTGCTGCTATGGCTAAAAGCCTAAAATAGATCTGCTTTCCAACAAACTATATGGATGCTTGGAAAAATATATATCAAAGCATAATAGTAAGCAATAATACCATAGAGAAGGCAATGAAATTTTTGAAAAAATGCCTAGAAGAAATGCAGTCTTATGGTGATGGAATGCCATGACGTGCATTTGTTTGTAATGGCATGCCATCACCACGAGACCCCATTTCTTTTGAGGCATTTTTTCAAACAATTCACTGCCTTCTCTATGCCACTATAGTTATCATACATGTCTAAGAAAACATTTAATCAAATGGTTCAACGACTTGCTGCTATGGGTAAAATCCTAAAAACATGTCCTTTCGAACAAGATATGTATAGGGAAAATAGTAAGCATGATAATCAGAAATATATAGTTTAATACTTGTACTCAAAATTTTGTTCATTATATCTCATACATTATAAGTCATGTGACGTGGATCGCTATTGTAACTTTTTTGTGATTGAATGATTTGTTGTTTTATTTTCAAATGTTGGTTGTGGAAACACCTCCAAATGTTATGAGGGAAATGGATATCGGTGTTTCATCCGCTATACAATCCTTGATGGCTCTGATAGGGGAAGTATGAGGAAAATTACTAAATTTTAATTTACATTCGTTGTTATAGATGTTAGTTCTAGTGAAAAATCAAACCATTATTGATTCATAGTTTAATTCCTATTTGGATGGTTTATACAGGGCTTGAGCACACCTCAACATCGGCGTGCAAATATTTTCATTGTGGAGAGTGATCGTGAGATGGATGTAAGTGATTATTTTGTTAAATATATCATTTTTAATAATGTAATTTCTATATATTAATGTATTTACTTCTTATTGTAACAGTTAAAACTTCAGCAAGAGCTAAACTCTAGGAGGAGCAGCAGGAGCACTCCTTGAGCAAAGCAGAAATGAGTGATGGACTTATCGCCATCAGATTTCCAAACAAAGGGAAATAATTTATTTCCAGAGCATGGAGAGAAATGAATTTTGATTCCAGAGCCTTTTGTTGTATGCCTAGCCATGGCAATTTTGTACATATTTTGTATTGGATATATTTGACATTGTATGCCTATATGGCATTCTCGTAAGCCTATATGGCTATTTTGTAACTATGTTTTATACTTATATCGACATATATTGATGTATCCGTACATGGCTATCTGGTTAATATAAATTTTTTTTATCGATATTTGGTGTCCATATTTGAACTGAGAATGTATGACACATCTGTAGAGAAACAAAGGAATACTACAAACTAAAACACATTACACTTTTTATCTCATTGAATTGATGTCCTCTCTAACATCTCTCTTCTCTCATGCAAAGAGTTAGAACTGCTTGGCCATGCCTTTGCATCATTCGGGAAGTTTTTCTCTTTTTGACAATGTCAAAAGCATGGCTGCATATAGATTAGGACTTTTCCTTTTAGATTAGCAATGCATGGAAGTTTCAAAAAGTATCCTTGATATTACAAAAACATGTGTTTATACCACAACAGCAAAAATCTTTTGGGGAAAAAATTGGCAAACCAAAAGTATAAGATTTTTTGAAAAAATCGGGAAAAAGTCTAGAAAAAATCGGAAAAAAATCAGATTTAAAAAAAAAAGGTAAAAAAAAGTAGAACAAGAGATAAAAACTTGTTTAAAAAAATTTAAAGGCATTTCCATAGCATAGAGATATAGAGAGAAAATAAAATAAAGAGTTTAACTAATAAATTGTAAAAAATAGATTTTTGTAGTTTATATTTATATCATTGATTACATTGTATTGCACAGCTTTCAAACTCAAAGCATTGCTTCACATTGCATAACTAATAACTAGATGCTGATAGATGACAAAATTTCAATTACAATATAGTTTTAACAAAGACAACCTAAGCAGTTATTCAGTTACTTCACATTGCATAACTAATAACTAGGAGTAGCTTCCAATTGCATTTGCTTGTCATGCCATTCTATGAGACCACATTTCTTTGAGGCATTTTTTCAAACAGTTCGCTGCCTTGTCTATACTACCACATTTTTGATACATGTCTACCAAATCATTTTGTCAAATAGTTCACTGCCTTGTTGCTATGGCTGAAAGCCTAAAACAAGTGCTTTCGAACAAGCTATGGATGCTTAGAAAAATCTATCAAAAGCATAATAGTAAGCAATATCATAGACAAGGCAGTGGACTCTTTGAAAAAATGCCTCAAAGAAATGAGGTCTCATGGTGATGGAATGCCATGACAATCAAAATCTTTTGATTGTCATGGCATTCCATCACCATGAGACCTCATTTCTTTGAGGCATTTTTTCAAAGAGTTCACCTTTGTCTATGCTAACACATTTTTCATACATGTCTATCAAAGCATTTTATCAAATAGTTCATTGCCTTGCTGCTATGGCTAAAAGCCTAAAATAGGTACTTTCAAACAAGCTATGGATGCTTGGAAAAAATCTATCATAGCATAATATTATGCAATAGCATAGAAAAGGAAATGAACTGTTTGAAAAAAATTCCTCAAAGAAATGTGGTCTCATGGTGATGGAATGCCATGACAAGCAAATTGCTATGGATTGTCACATGGCATTCCATCACCATGAGACCAAATTTCTTTGAAGCATTTTTTCAAACAGTTCATTGCCTTGTCTATGCTACCACTTCATACATGTTTACCAAAGCATTTTATCAAACAGTTCACCTCCTTGTTTCTATGGCTAAAAGCCTAAAATAGGTGCTTCAAAACAAGCTATGGATGCTTGGAAAAAATCTATCAAAGCATAATAATAAGCAATAGCATAGACAAGGCAACGAACTGTTTGAAAAAAATCCTCAAAGAAATGTGGTCTCAATGGTGATGGAATGCCATGATAATCCATGGCAATTTTCTTGTCATGGAATTTTTCATGCCATTCCATCACCATGAAACCACATTTATTTGAGGCATTTTTTCAAACAGTTCACTACCTTGTCTATGCTACCACATTTTTCATACATGTCTACCAAAGCATTTTATCAAACAATTCACTTGCTGCTATGGCTAAAAGCCTAAAAAAATTACTTTCGAACAAGCTATGGATGCTTGGAAAAAATCTATCAAAGAATAATAGTAAGAAACAAGCTATGGTCTCATGGTTTTTTTTCATGCGAAAATCAGTGTGATTTTATTCACATTTTTTTGCAGGTTATAAACACATTTTTTTGTTGTTGGAAATTTTACTGTTTTAAATGACATTCAAGTTTATGGTGGTTTTGTTGTTTATATGATGATATGTGATATTCTAATTCTAATTCATGCTTCTAGGTTGCATAGATATATATTTTATTTTTACATGTTTTTTGTACCAACGAACTCAAAACGAACTAAACCCCCCTCCAAAAAAATTTGGCCAAACCGGTGAATCGAACCCCTAAACCTGAACCTCAAAACCTATTCCAACACTCTTCATTTTTCCCGCACAAACTTAATTGACCAAAAAATTATGTTTCCTCTTGACTTTACCCATGTTTACTCCCTCAAACCTCTCTTTTTCATTCAAAACCCCTGTTTTCCCAACTAGGGCATGTCATGCCATAACATAATTTTGACCCCCCCTGTCCTTGCAAACCTTTTGAACACATCAAACTCCACAATATCACCCTATTTCCAACCTATTCTAACTTATTTTCAAGCAATTTCTTCTTTTCACCTCTTCTAACCTTGTATTTAAGGGGCCTTAATTTTGAATTTTCAATAGGGGAAGCGTTAGTAATCTCTTCCAATGCCCTTACTAATGCTATTTTCTTATTCCTACTCCCTATCCTACTTACATCAAGCCCATATCACCAAGACATAGCCTGAACAATAGGTGGAATGGCCTATTTCAACATATTACAATCAAACCCTTAAGGGATCAATCCGGTTGAACGTAGCTCAGAGAAATTCCACATGTTTGGGTGAGAAAGAGGACCATTCCTTGTGTGAAAATGCCTATTTAGACACGTTGGAACAATCTGTTTGGTCACATGATTTGCAGAATGAAAGTTGCACCACTTTGCAACTTTCCACTGCTTCCATTTGACACTTTTTCCATCATTTAAAAACTGGACACCATGGGAAAACCACTCCGAGATAATAAAAACTGAGAGAGGTTATTGTAGAGGGGCCCAACATGATCCCATGGGATCAGACGAGAAGTTTCTAAGCATCACGGTGTCTGAGTAACCTCATGTTGAAGTTTAGAGCCATTTTTCCCTTTGGACCCTTAAGGAATCGATCCGGTTGAATGTAGCTCGGAGCGATTCTGCGTGTTTGGGTGTGAAAGAGGACCATGCCTAGCATAAAAATTCCTATTCAGATGCATTGGAATAGTTCATTTGGTCACACGAGTTGTAGAACGAAAGTTGCACCACTTTGCAACTTTCCACTACTTCCATTTGACACTTTTTTCATCAACTAAAAAACTGAACACCACGGGAAAACCACTCTAAGATAACCAAAACTGAGAGAGGTTATTGTAGAGGGGCCCAATGCAATCCCATGGGATTAGACAAGAAGTTTCTAAGCATCACGATGTCTGAGTAACCTCATGTTGAAGTTTGCAGCCATTTTGATCTTTGGACCCTTAAGGGATTGATCTGGTTGAACATAGCTCAAAGCGATTCCACGTGTTTGAGTGTGAAAGAGGACCATGCCTAGTGTAAATGCATTGGAACAATATATTTGGCCACATTAGTTGCAAAACAAAAGTTGCACCACTTTGCAACTTTCCACTACTTCCATTTGATACTTTTTTCATCAATTGAAAACTAGACACCACAGGAAAACCACTATGAGCTAATGAAAACCAATAGAGGTTATTATAGAGGGGCCCAACATGATCCCATAGGATCAGATGAGAAGTTTCTAAGCATCACAGTGTCCAAGTAACGTCATGCTAAATTTTGCAACCATTTTTCCCTTTGGACCCTTAAGGGATCAATTCGGTTGAACGTAGCTTGGAGCGATTCCGCGTGTTTGGGTGTGAAAGAGGACCATGCCTAGCATAAAAATTTCTATTTTAACGTGTTGGAAAAGTCCGTTTGGTCACATGAGTTGTAGAACAAAAGTTGCACCACTTTGCAACTTTCCACTGCTTCCATTTGACACTTTTTCCATCAATTGAAAACTAGACACCATGAGAAAACCACTCCAATATAACAAAAACCAAGAGAGGTTATTGTAGAGGGACCCAATATGATCCCATAGGATCAGACGAGAAGTTTCTAAGCGTCACGGTGTCCAAGTAACCTCATGCTGAAGTTTGCAGCCATTTTTCCCTTTGGACCCTTAAGGGATCGATCCGGTTGAACAAAGGGTCTATACTCTAAACTTATCCAAAACTTAACAAATCTTGAGGCAGAAATTTTAAGGTGTCAAAACTTCAAAATCCACAATCAGATCTCAGTTATACCACCGTACAATGGGTAAACCACAATACCCTCTATTGTAGCCTAAACCCTAGGGGTTTATTGAAAATGATACTTTCAAAGCTAACCACAACCTAAAAATTACTCAAAAAAGTTTTTGATACCCTTTACAAGCTCAAAAAATTATAAAATAATGCTGCCCTACACAAAAACACAATTTAACTCTTCAAAACCACCATTTTTCTTAAAGAAAACTCACTTTTACACACATGGGTTTCACACCCATCTCACTTTCAGACCTCCCCAACACTAACACATCACTCCCACACATTAATAATTTTAGTTCAGACCCATTCCTCATGTTACAAAGGATACAAAAAGAGGAATGGGTCAAAAAGCCATTTTTATTGACTCAAAACCTTCAAATGTACAAGTTCAGGCCGGTTTTAGTAAATTGATGATAAAATGCACAAAATGTTATGGAAAACCTTCTAAATGGGTTCAAAAGAAAGGTAACTCCATATAATATGAAAATATCAACAAATATGGATCAACTAATTGAAATACATGTAGTATAATCTGCTGCTACAACTGAAAATACATAAAATTCTAGAAAATTCTGAGTTTTTATTATTTTTGCTTCTTCAAATCACAAAATCCAACCTTCAATTCGAGTTCTCCATGTTTTTAAACTCTTTCCCACCAATTAAAAATTGATTCACCTTCCTAACTGACCTTTGAACTAGCTTGACTCTTCACATTCCCTCCATAATGCAAATTTTGCAATTTTACAACGTTTGAGTTTGCAAATTTTGCACATTTTTGCAATTTTTAAACATTTTGTACTTTTTGAAAAACCCAACCTCCTAAACACCTAATACAGCTAAAATATGACTAAATAAATAATATAATGGTCTCATAGACATTATTTTAATACAAAACTCAAAATCCTATATTCTACTCCTTATTTACCTTGATAAACAAAACCTACTGAATGGTGCTCCTGCACCAATCATACATTGACCTTCTTGTCCCTCCTAAAGTTTGGACCACATCCATTACCTCCACATAAAACTCAACGTCCTTGGTCTTCTTGGTTCCCATGCCTTGATATGGTTATGTAAATGGAAACAAAGCAAAGTAATCATCTCCTTCTCCGTTGGTTGGAAAAATGCATGCTTAATGTTTTGATACATGATATCAGCTCTTTCATCTACTCTCATGGTTGAATAATGAAATCTAGTATGGTAGGCCTCTAGATTTCTAGTGATCTTTCTTCCTCTTCCACCAAATGTTGGCCTGATCCAGACATCTGCCAGCCTAATTGGCTTTGTTTTTGAAAGCTGAAGTTTCTCCTGAGTCACCAATGTTGCTCTGTTTTCCTTTTCAGACTCTTTCATTGCTACAAATCATCTTTGGGATTTAATCATTTGTACCACAAGTGGTTGATGTGCTTTGAATCCTTGCATCTAAAGGAAATTTCCTCAACATAAATACTGCTAGGGAATTTCAATGTTGCCATTATAGTTGGTATTAAAGTTGGTACTTGCAACATTGAAAATTATCCTTATATAAGAATTCCCTCCATCTTGTTGGCTTGTAACACTCTTGATGGTGGCTAAATGAAATCTGATTCTAATTCCTCTTCTACATTAGAGGGAACTCATACATCTTTGTTTTGACTCTTCTGAATTATCAGAATCAAAATCACTAGCTTCCATATTCAAAAATTCCCAACCACCATCTTCAATAAATTGGCCACCAGTTCAAGTTCATTCTGCTTTCATAATACTTTATATCCACGGAGTTCAACCATTCCTTCATGCCATCAAGTGAATATTGAGGAATGACATCAATGCGGAGTACATCTCGCTTGAAGTCTTTCAAAATAATAGCCATATCAAATGCCTTTTTCCCAAGTCATACTCTCTTAAGGTTAACAATCATACATTGACCTTCTTGCCCCTCCTAAAGTTTGGATCACATCCATTACCTCCACATAAAACTCGAAATCCTTGGTCTTCTTGGTTCCCATGCCTTGATATGGTTATACAAATGAAAATGAAGCAAAGTAATCATCTCCTTCTTTGCTGGCTGGAAGAATGCATGCTTAATGTTTTGATACGTTATATCAACTCTCTCATCTACTCTCATAGTTGAATACCGAAATCTAGTATGGTGGGCCTCCAGAGTTTCAGTCATCTTGCTTCCTCTTCCACCAAATGTTGGCTCGATCCATAGATATTTTACAATGTCACTCATACATTTGAGATTTTCTTATAATGTCTACATCATAGGTTCTCATTTAGAGATTAACTTCAAATGAGTAACTTGAGATTCCCTTGCACAACTTCACACGCTCTTTTATAATGGCTTCAAATCAAAATTGAGATTTGTCAAGATCATCAAAATAAGGATGTTGCATTACTTTTTTGGCTGAGATTCTCTTTGATGGCTCAAAAATCAACATTTTCTACAAGGAGAGACCAATCAATTTTTACTAGTTTAGTTACAGATGTACGCAAAATAAAAGAGTAAAAAGAAACAAATTATATCCAAAATGGAAATTAAATGAAAATAGATGGAAGGCACTTACAGATAGGCATGGAAGTCTGTAAACTTAGTCACTCTTGCTCATACATCTTCACTGCGAGTTCCAAGATACCTCTTGCACACAACACCTCTCATGAATCTAGAATATCTTGAAATTAAAGATGCTTCTATAATGTCTACATCATAGGTGCTCATGATAAGGTTAACTTCAAATGAATAACTTGAAATTCCCTCACCAAGCTTCGCACACACTTTTGTAATGGCTGAAAATCATAATTGAGATTTTTCAAGATCATCAAAATAGGGATGTTGCATTGCTTTTATGACTGATGATATACCTTATTCATCAAATCCGAGTGATGATGTACTCTCAAATTCAGATGTGGTGGATGGTGTCCAACCATACTCACTTGTGGTAGATGGTGTCCCTCCATATTCGCTTGTGCTTAATGGTGTCCCTTCGTATTCACTTGCAGTAGAGGGTGTGTCTCCAACTACTGTATCTGCATCTCCCCTATCATGACTCTTTCACATTCGTGCCCTTTGTGCTGCCAATTTATTTTCTCTTTTTGAGGGTTGAGGTTCCTCTTCAACTGGCTTGTTTTTGTCAATCATTCCCAATTTTTGCTTTTCACGATATTCCCTCATCTATTTTTTCTCTTTATCTCTGAAGGCTTGGAGCTGATCATCTATTAATTTTTTCCTTTTAATAGTTTGTTTCTTCAACATGCATAATTTTACTTGTGCAAAAAGTGCTAAGTCAAGTCAAATTAACTAATAGTGAAGGGTTGTAAAAGTCTATTAAAGAGGGAGACCAACGGTCACCTCTTTCAAATGTTAGTTTTTGAAGTTGAAGTGGTTTGTTTTAAGAGGGAAGCATTATAAAAGGCCATGATAAACTTGAATGGAGGATGATCTTGGACTGGGCGTCAAACCAAATGAGTAAATGTTGAGTTTTCCTTAACAAAATTGAGCTTTTGGTTACTGAAATTGAGTTTTTGAGTTGTGTAGTGTTATTTTATGTTAGATTGAGCATGAGTAGGGTATGGATATGTGCAAGATCATGATGGGCCAAAAAGTGGCAATATGATGGGTATGTGGTGATGACTTTTTAACCAAAAATTGATGAAATGAAAAGGGTTTTAAAGGATATTCTCAAATTTCCACCAATATAAATTATGCTTTACTTTGAATTTAATAAGTAATTATTATTCATTTTCTATTCAAATAATGACTAAATTCTGATTGATAGACTGATTGAAAAACATCTATAGCTTTCAACGGTATCACATTTTTTGAATCCAAAACATGTGTCACATTTTATGCTTATACTATAGGATTAAAAAATAAAAATTGAATTTCATGAAGTTTTGACCCAGTTAAGGTGGTTAGACATACAAGTTTTTATATTTTTAGAAGTTGTAATAAAAATTCATAATTAATTATTTACATGGAAAAATATTACAAAAAAATATGCATCACATCGGTACTTGAATCCTCTACTTAGATCTAAAATATTATAAAAAATATTATCATTTTATTGTAGTTAGGGTGGTCGGACATACACCTACTTCTTAATTTTTCCTTGAAATTTAAGTACTCTGCATTGAAATTTCAAATTTTCACCAAATAGATTTTATTTTTTTAAACAAACCTAGTAGTTTAGAAACTACATTTAATTTTCTACAGATTCTATTCTTACATACTTTTAAAATAATATAGATAACTTATTCATTTTTTTTACATCAAGTTGCCGAACTTTGATTTTTCTAATTTTTTTCCCACTTAAGGGCCTTTTTTTTCCATGATGATCCTACACATACCCATATATTAGGCTTGTTTCAATAGTTTTTCAAGTTTTGGAGTGTTTGGCAAGTGCTACTTTCAATAAAACATATGGTTTCTAAGCCTAGGGAGAGGGTTTTATGGTTTGGGTGGTAAATGATTGAATCTTTGCAATCTAATTCTATAATTTAAAGTTTTGATAGATATAAAGTGCTGCCCCAAGGTTTTAGGATATTTGGACAAGTTTTGAAGGTGGTCCCTTTGTAAAAGTGGGCTAATTTGGGCCCTTAAAAATATAGAAAACTTGATAATTTGTACAGTTTGGTACAAAACAATCATTGGTGATTGTTGGATATGTTGAAAGGCTCTGTAATGGGTAAAATAAAGGTGTCTAAATGGTCCTAGGTATGTAGAACAACAAATTTTTATAATGAAGCTTATTAAGAAAATGATTGCTAATACTAATACTTTTATCCTTAATGAAGGTTTGGTGGTTCAAGGGTGGTTATGGGCGTTGAAGGAAGTTGGGACTCCTAATTTGAAAATATATAAAAAAATCATACAAGCCTGAATAAAGGGTTCAATGAATTGCTTTTGAGGATTTGGTGCTCTACTCAATGCCTAAACTGTGGAGTTTCAAGTATTTTTTCTGTGTTTTCAAAAAAAAATTCTTGTGTATGGCCCAGTACATGCCTCCCATGATTAGAAATTCATAAATCACTATGGTGGCAGGTCTTAACTTGGAATTCAATCTATTTTGAGACTCCTTTGGTTGTTTTAGTGAACGAAAAACTCCATTCTTCATGATCAGCCTATACAGACCAATAGGGTATGAGTTTTACTTTAATTTAAAGATGGAGCCTTTCCTCCTAGTGTGGTGACCTGTGATTCAAAGGAAATGCCTGTAATATGTTGTTTTCAAGTTTCATGTTTCTTTTAATAGTGGTAAGGCGTCTATAGGGTTGTTGATGTTATCTTAGGCTGAGAATGTGAGTTTTTGGCATGAAAAGGAGGAACCAAAGTGGTGTTTTTGAGATCTAATGAGGCTAAAGGCCTATAGTGAAGGTTTAATTTGTTTTTGCAAACCCTGAAAAACTTGTTTGATGCTTTGGTGAGGCTTGGAAAGCCTTGGAGTTTTGAAATATAGAAAACCCTAGATATTTCTGAGCAAATTGAGGGTTTTTGTATTGGAAACCTATTTGAGCATGCAAGGTCCTAAAACCTAGAAAATCTTTTGTTTTGAGACCTAAGTAAAGACTATTTTTGGATTTGGGGGTCTGCTGAGAAGTGAGAAGGTTGTGTGGGGAATTATATCTGATTGAGTGACTTTGATATGCTACAACCTGAACAACATGAATTCGTTGAAAGAAGAGGTCCTGATGAAATTGTAAATTGTAAATTTGTTTGTAGATTGGAGTTGTGTGTTTGTATGTTGCAGGCCTCCCCCCACTACATTAGGAGTATATTCAATTTTTTTAGAGACATGTATGGAAAATTTGGTAGCATAGATAAGGCAATCAACTAGTTTGTATAACCGTTTGAAAAAATACCTCAATGAAAGCTTTGGAAGCATACACAAAGAAAGTAAATTGTTAAATTTAACAAAATTCCTCAAAGAGATGTGGTTTAAAAATGTAATAGGAAAGTGTATATAATTGTGTAATTTAAAATGTCCATTGACAACCTAAGGTTGGAACATGAAAAACAAACAATTTGATCAACATGGAATAAGCAAAACAACAAAAATGAAAGAAAGCCATAATAGAATGAAAGAAAATGTACACAGACTTCACATACCTAAAAAACCAAAGTTTCAAATGGAGGAGTTCTACCCAATTATGTAGCCTTTACTTCTTTCCTCAAACTCCTCAAAAATTTGACTTTTTCAAAAGCTTGTTCCCCTCCAAACTTCAATTGTATATCAGTTATCACTGTAATTCAAACTTGAATTCATATTATATGCCTTTCAATGTGAAAACTATGCTATTTCATGCAAAGGTGATGGAAATATCATGAAAAAGGTGGTGGAATCTAAAAATCATGCATGCACACTTCACTCAATCACCAAAAAGCTACTTTTTGTCGGAGCACGCACAAAACCAAGATAATATGCAAAATGTGGGCTGACATAAAGGGTATATTGTGTTTTTTAACCATTTTTAGTGCAATTAAAAACTCTCTCATGTTATAACGCGAGTGTATTATTTCTTGCTAAACGACCATGTCTCTACTTATTCATAACATGACCGCGTTATAATAAAGTTGGTTTTTTAAAAGATTTATAGGGTAGAGGGTTAAGGGTAGAGGGGAGAGAGATAGAGGGAGTGAGTGAGAGAGAGAGATACCTAAGAGAGAGAGAGAGAGAGAGAGGGAGTGGGAGAGTGATAGAGGGGCCAGGGGTAGA
>VDFB02000015.1:295349806-295393247 GCA_007258455.2 Sequoia sempervirens
CTCCCTCTCTCTCCCATCCTCTCACATGCTCTCCCACCCTAAACCCTAAACCCTCTCCCACTCTCTCACTCTCAACCACCCTCTCCCATCCTCTCCCATAGTCTCCAACTCTCTCCCACTCTCTTCCACTCTCTCCTCCCTCCCTTCCACCCTATCTCCCACTCTCCCACTCTCCCACACTCTCTCCCACTCTCTCCCACTCTCTCTCCCACTCTCTACCACCCTCTCTCACTCTCCCACTCTCTCACACTCCCTCCCACACTCTCCCACTCTCTGTCCCACCCTCTCCCACACTCTCCCATCCTCTCTCTCACTCTCCCACACTCTCTCCCACTCTCGCAGACTCTCTCTCCCACTCTCTCCCACTCCCACACTCTCTCACCCTCTCTCCCACAAGCATACATACATAAATATAGGCATACATACAAACATATCAACAAACATTCAATAAAGTGGCATTTAACTAAAGGAAGACATAATGTGAGTGTGTTATGTGTTGCTAGACACATTCCCCAGAGAAGCAAAAAATGTCAAAACTAACACATAACCTACGCGTGTTATAACGTACTCACATTATATTTTACTTTGGGAATCCTCGAGCCTTAGCTTTGGTATTTGCCTTGGAACACCAACCCAAAGGCTTGGACATCATTCCCAACAACCAGAGACGTGTTTTTGCAAATTCTATAATTTTTCACATAATCAGGTTCATGCTCACCGTCAGGATTGCATCCAGTTGAATATTGACAAAATTGAACACATGGGTAATGTTAGGTTCTCTCTTAGCTTTCCAACAATGTAATTTTTTTCACTTTTTGACAATGTTAAGCCTTTCATCCATAATTTCTTTTGTTTGTATGTTTGTTTTTTGTCAAAAAGCAGTGTTTAGTGTTTTTTTCGTTATAAATTAACCGTTCATCAAAATTTCAAATAAATTACATTTTTAGAAACTAGACTCCATTATACAAATTTTAAAAAATAAAAATTTAACAAAATCTATTACTTTCCAAAAATTTTAGGGGGAGCACGGCCAAAATTCTGCTTTTTAGGAAGTTCCCACTTAGAAAATTAGTAAAAAATCAAATATTCATTAAAAAATTATCATAAAAATCATGCATCAACTAGATACTGTTAGCTAACTTCTAACTATAGCAATTTTAAAAATACTACAAAATTTTTTACCATGCTATGGTCGTACAAGAGTTGCTATGTTATGTTTTTCTGACAAAAATAACAACAATTTGTGTACATCCCTCTTTTGAACCCCTTAATCTCAACAATTTTCAAAATAAATTAGTAGTTTAGAAAGTAGATTCAGAGCACTTTGATCCTTGTTTTTGTTCCATCTCCAAATTTTGAGTGTAGCTATCCTCAATTTCACGTCCAAGGTCAGTGTTTCTTGATTTCAGGAAAAAAGTGGCCACTTAAGCCCCCTTTTTGGGAACCATCTTGGTGCACTTACCCCACCATCTTTCATCTTTAAAGAATACAACTGCCTTTTCAAATACAACTTATTAGTAAGAGTTTTAGTTTGATAGATATCGCCTATTCTCTTCCACAACTTATATGTGGTAGTTTCTTCTGAAACACTCAAGAGAACAACATCAACAAGACATAATATTATGGTCCCTCTTGCCTTCTTATCAAGCTTATCCCAATCCTCATTTGATATCGTTGTATGCGACTTTGTCTTATTACCAACAACTAACAATTGATCTCTCTCTTCAAGGAGATCCTCCATTTTTAGTTTCCACATCTCATAATTAGATCCATTGAATATTTCAATATCTAAATGAGAATTAAAACTCATTGTAACAAACTTATTTTCTAAAATCAACAATAACACAATAGTAAAATCTCCCACTACAGCCAAAAACCTTCAAATTTTAAGAGAAAGACGTCCCAAAATTTACCCAACCATTTGCTCTGATACCAAATGTTGAAAATGGAGGTAATTATGTAGCTTTAAAACTTGTAAAACTATGAGATTGTAGATCTAATTAAGTGTTTTTTGTTACAATTTCTTTGTGGAAGATTATCTATTTAGATTCATTTTACCATTTGTAGAAATAGATAGAATATTGTCAAAGAATACAACTAGAAGATAGAAGTGGCATAGCATATACCATGGAGAAACCCTTTCAAGAAAAAACTCCACCACTAGAATCAATAATGCTTGTATTATTTAACCTTAGAACAAGATTACAATAATTCTTTATCAATCCTTGCTTGAGATGCTTCTTTTTCCTTCAACAATTCTTCTTCACAACCTGCAATAAAATCTAATCAAACTCTTTTCAACTTACTGCAATTTATAGACAATAATGAGCCTTGAAAACTCCAAAGAGTTGTCAATTACAAAGCACAAAGCTTATCTCACAAAACCTACACCCATTCTTTGCAATTAGAGTTCTTCCATGAAAAAAAATGTCAAACCAAGTCCTTCATCAATTTGGGCATCCAAAACTAAATTCATAACTCAATGTTGATTCTGAAGATATCTTGCCAGCTTCTCCTCAAAGTTGGTGCCCAAGAATGGGCCCAGTTAACTCAACCTTATAAAATATCTAATCATACAAAAGTGTTAACTCCAAGATGCCAACTTGGGTACCAAGGTGGGTCCAAGTCAATCTCTATTAACTAAAACATATCTCTCCACCATTCATGCAAATATCATGTATGATTGATCATCCCCACTTAACTGAATGTATCACAGGTTATTTGTCATGCAACTCAAGTCATTAGTCATGCATTCCAGGTCAACTAAAGTCAAATAGCATTCAACTGAAACTAACTACATGCAACTAAAGATGACTGAACCATAACTGAATTTTATTAATCTGAACTGAACTCCATGCATGTAAACATCAATTCCTAACTTCTAGGATATTTACATGCATTACTAAAGTGTTATCTTTCTCCAAACAGTTAACTTAACTCAAGGTGAGTTCCACCTTCCATGTGGGTGCCCCATGTTCTCCTATTTTGTAGGAGCTCTTTTTGGGCATCCTCGCATGTTCCTATAATTTAGAATTAATTACAAATATCAATTTATATGTTCATTTCATTCGAATTTAATCTCTTTCTAATCCTAGTGTTGGGGAATACTTTCCAAGGATTTAAGAGATACATGAAATAATGTTTAGGATTGCAATTAAATGGCATCTTATTCCCAACACTAATATTAAGTTAGTATGTAACCTTTCCAAGAATTGTCGGCATTTGAAGGGGTGGGTTGAGGTGGTTGCTCTTGCTAAGGGTTTCTTCTCTTTTTTTATTTTCTTGTGAGGAGGGCCTTTTGAAGGTTTTGGTTAGGGAGTCATGGCTTATTGGAAAATCTACTTTGGTGCTAAAGAAATGAGAGGAAGGCTTTAATCTGAACTCCTGCTCTTCTAATTCGGTGTCAATGTGGGTGTGTTTTCCTAGTCTCTCTCTCGAATTTTGGGATGAGCAGGTCTTTAAAGGTATTGAAAGCACCTTTGGGCACCTGCTATCCATTAACCATTTGACGACTTCAAGGAAACAACTGGTTTAAGCTTGGTTTTGTGTGATTATGGATCGATCTACTGATTTTCTAACTTCTATCAAGATTAATTCAAAGTTGGGTGTGTGGGCCAGGCGGTTGAGTTTGAGTCTATCCCTTTTGTTTCATTGTAAGAAGGTGGGTCATTGGGTGAAAAAATGCTCGTTGAAGCCCAACAAGCCTCCCCAAAAGGTCTCAACCCCTAAGATGGATATTATTCAACCCTCAAAATTTTGGAAGGAGGTTGGAGATGTCATGAATTAGAGGCTTCTATGGGTGTTTTTGAGCCTTCGACTGCTATTCTGAATGAAGTTGGATTGGGTCATGGTGGTAGCTATGAGGCTACTATTAGCTTTTCTAATGATTTTTTCCCTACTCTAGAGATTTTTGGGGAGAGCCTTGTTGTGGCAAAGGATAGTGAGGCTGTGGAAGCCAAGGTTGGAAGTATCTCTTCAAAGGTTGAATTGAATGCCTCTACTACAGTAGAGGGGGAGCTTGTGCTGGTTATGGCTGAGGAAGTGGTTGAAAATACCTTGGCTCTTGTGGTGGTTGAACCTGGGAAGATGATGCCATTGAAGATGGTATCAAATGTTGTTTCTTCTCCATTCAAAGAGGTAACTAATGTTATCATTGGTTCTTTTGCACGAAGAACTCAGTTGCGGCTTCAGGGGTGGTTTCCTTTGGGGATTTGAAGTTGGTTGAAGAAGTTTTCATGAAAGTGTCAGAGAAAGAGAAGGTGCTCACCTCTTTTTTCAAATTTTGTAGCTCTTCTGGTTATTTGGAGGTGGAGGTTGGGGATCCTCTTCCCTCAGCTTCTAAAACTTAGAATAGGAAGAAACTTGCTTCTCCTATGGTGGGTATGGCTATTAGAAACCATTTAAAGTTAGATTGTGGTTTTGAGCTGAGAGGTAGGGGGAGACCCTCATTGCAACAACTTTGGGAGAAGGAAAGAAAACTTGACATTGCTAATGGTTCGCAAACGACTTTGCTTGAGATGGGCCTCAGAGGCTCCTTGCAGAATCCTTTATAAAGATCCTTTCCTGGAACATCCAAGGATTGAATAATCCTCATAAACAATATTTTCTTGCTAATCTAGTAAGAGATCATCATCCTAATATCATCTTGATTCAAGAGAATTTGATGGGTGTCGATAAGGTGGAGATAATTAAGAAAGGGTTGTTTAAGGATTGTGGTTTTTAGGGATTTGATTCTGATGGGGATTTTGGTGGTGTGGCTACTTTTTTGAATCATAAGGTGGTTTTTGGTTATGCTCTATTTGGTTTTGAAAATCATGTTGCTACCTCCTTTTCTAGTCCTAGAGATAAGTTCTCGTGGGTGATTTATAATACCTATGCCCCTAACTAGAAGTGTTCCTGGAAGCATTTTTGGGATGGATTGCACACTTTTAAATCTCAATTCTTTTTTTTTTTATAATTGGTTGGTCATGGAGGATTTCAACACTCTATTGAATGATTCAAATAAGTTTGGGGGTTCCAAGGTTGTAGAGGATAGTCAATTCGATCTTATGAATTTTATCAATGATAATGCTTTGTTGGATTTGGATTTATGTGGAGCATCCTATACTTTGTCCAATAAGCATGTGAGGGATGCTCTCATTTAGGTTAAATTGGATCATGCTCTTATTTCCCCTGATTGGTTGCAGTATTTTTCTTGTTCCCTTTTGGCCCTTACTAGAATTGGCTTAGATCATTTTCCTATTTCCTTGTATGCTGAGCCTTTGGGTTGAAAGAAGGCATTCCCTTTTAGATTTGGAAATATGTGGATCAGCCACCCAGACTTATGATCTAGAATTGTTGATTGGTGGAGTATCAATGTGGATGGTTCTATGATGTTTAAAGTTTCTAAGAAGCTTGCCTCTGTTAAGCAAAATATTATCCAATGGAATAAATCCTCTTTTGGTAATATTTTTAAGAAGAAATATGTGATTAAGGCCAAGTTTAATGGCTTGCAAAACTAGCCACCACAGGATTAGGGTAATATGTGACCTCAACACTAAATAAAGTTGGGTAAATGAAGATATAGAACCTGTAGAAATAGGTTACATATGAATGCAATTGATTCTACTTACTTTCAAAAAATATTCTAGTGACTTCCAATTGAATTTTGATCATTTGATCGAGATATATTGTGTGGTTGGCAAGGTTTTCCATTGGGAAAACCCTCAGAGACAATTGGATTTTTAAAGTGAAAGTTATATTTATATATATACACCTCTTAATAGTTGGATTTGAAACTGATTATCACCATTATTGAAATTGATAAAATTTAAATGAAATATCATGTGAAAATCCCATGAAGGTCGTGATCTGCCAGCGATAGTAAGGAAATATTCAAATATAGAATGGGGTGGAAAAAATCATTAATGCCCATTATCATTTTGAAACTGCCCCTTAGTGGAGGTGTAGTGAAAACAAAAAATGCGAAAGATGCTATTATGAAAGAAATTATCAACACCAACTCACAGAGAATGGGGGTTCAACATAACATTGAGGAAAGAGTAGAAGCAAAATTCCTCATTTGTAGAGGTAATTGATGTTTCTATCATTTTAAATGTTTTGCACTTCTATTCTTTACTGTTTTGACTATTATCAATGCCCAGACTGATTGATATATCAATGATTCTTTTGAAATGAATCAAAAACTTGTTCATCGAATTTTCTAAATGCAAACTTTATTTGGAATTTGATTTATGTATACTGTTAGAGCATGGCCATGCTGGCCTTACTATGTGTAGAGAAGGGGGATTCACTACTCATGAGTCTCTTTATTCTCAAGTTCCCAAGGGGTAAACTACCCCAAACTACCTTAGGGAACAAAGCGAGAGTTTTAGAATTAGAAAGAGCAGGTCACAGAGGTTTCCTGGACAAACTGACAAGCTCTCAGCCAAAGGATGGTAGTGTAGAAAAAGGATGACAGTGCAATGCGCTAGAGTCCCAGAGGTGCGTTGGCATCTTGTACGAACTAGAAACTAAGTTTATCATAGAAAATGGCTAACTATTGACAATTAGATTGCTGAGAAATTCCAGAATGTAGGAAGGTAACAAAAAGTAATAGAACTAAGAATGAAGTAAGGTACAAATGATAAAGTTAAATAGGATGAGAGATAGAAGATACTCACGAAAAACCCAAGTAATGAAGCCTCCAACACATGAATATCTTGAATACCTGCACGCATGAGATCTGGATAAAATGTTGGGGCTGTATAGGGTTTTCCTTTGTCAAACCCCCATTTTGGTGTTCCCACTTCCATGGAAAGCTAGATAGATAGAGAAAGTGAACAAAGCAAGAAAATATGGCATGATAAAAGAAATCCCTGCTTGAGGAGGAGAACCCGTATTGTAGGGATGTGATAAATCCCAAGATGCTCGCAAGTACAAGACAAGGGAGGTTGTAACATCCAACTACTTCTTACCGAGAGTTACTAGGAATTATTAACCAAATAGTAAATAACTAAAAACATGGGTGAAAAGAGATACTAAATTTTTCCTTAAAAATATGGAACATGCTACTGTATAATTGCTACCATAAAGATATAAAAAAACATTTATACCATAATTTCAAATTGAAGAGAATAAACATCTAACACTTTTCCATTTCAATTCAATGAATTGCCATTTAGTAGACTATAATCAAATACTAAACGAGTGTTAGGTCAGAAATCCTTATCTGGATTATTTCTGTCTTCCAAGACTTGACATATCATCTACAAGAGGGAGAGCATCACTTGGGTGCTTTACCTCCAACCATGGACTTAAGCGGTCCCCTGCAGAGCTTCCTAACTAGAAGGGGCCCTCCCTTCAATGAAGGGTTGAACTAGGAACCCTCTTAGTTCTGCCATCTCTGGTGTTGTGCCCTACTTAACTAATACTATTGCACAACTATGGATACCTTCCAACTATGTACATCTTTGATAGCTAAGTATTTGGATCATAGTGAATCGACAAGTGCATGTAGAGACAATTGCACTCACTATGGCCATAGTATTTGTATTATGAATACAATTGCTATTAAGAGTGAAGCCATTTGCTCACCCACCCTACTCAACTTGGAATACCTTTCTTGACCTAGGGTATACTGGAGCTACTATTCCACAAAATGATTTAAATACAAAGAACTTATAATATGATAAAACTTGTTTTACAAAACATAACTCAAATGAGTTGATAGGGTGTTAGACCATTCTTGAAACCCCACATTACTTAACATAACTATTGGGTCTTGGAAGCTACCACTGGTTCAAGTCCTTATTTACTAAGTGTATAAGAGTGAATTTGCACCCCATGTGCAAATCCCCTTTTTTCCTTTATCCACCTAAGCTCGTTGCTTGCATCCCACTAGGTGCCTATTTTGAGCATTGGTGGAGGCGTTTCTTTCGGGGATGCCCACGCAGTGCACAAATGTCCGCACGGTGCACTTACATCCTTGGAAGATTCTTGCGGCTGAACCTCCAGAGGTGTTACTTTTCCCATTGGAAGTGAAACTTTGTAACACCCCCTTCAGCCGACCGAACCAAATATGGCCGTTTTTCTCCACACCTTCTTCAAATTCATTCTTCCAACTTGCATTCCAACTCTTCACAACTTCAAGCTTCCATTATCACACTCTCACATTCACTTTAAAGAATTTCAAGCATTCCATTGCAGCTAAAGCAACACTCCATCACTTCAGTAGAGCATGTTTGGGACCACGCCATTGCAACAAAGGCTTGAGTACTCTCATATTCTCCCCCAAGCAACCTTGAGTGCTCTTGGTGGAGGTGGTAAGCTTCCCTCTCCTGTCCTCTATCACTTGGTTGAGTAGCATAACACTGTTTTGTAGTGCTTATTTTCTCTTTACTACATTATTTACTTTATTCATTTTCTTGGCTATTTGTGGAGGTGGAAACACCTAAATGAGGGTCTGATTGAGGCAGACCCCTATACAACCACCCAACATTTTCCTCTCTTGTTGTATGTAGGAGTACGTGCATCTCAAGGGATCAGTTGGTGAATAAATTCCTTGGTGAGATTCTCCTTATTCTCTTCACTCTTGCATATTTTCTTTATAATATTAGAAAGTATTTCATTTACTTAATCACATCATTCTGGCCCTTTAGTTAATCAGTTGGGCCGTTAGCTAGTTTTATTGGTTTGACCTCGTCTTCACTGTTGTATGGCCGTACGGACACCATTTCACTTTTGAGATGCCAGCATGATGCGCTGACATCCAGAGACCACACTTTTTTCCTTGAACAAAGAGCTTCTTGAGGCGTAGTGTTAGAATTAAAAATTGACTCGCCTAGCCTCTCCCTGTGTTTCGGGTCTGTAGAGTAACTGAGTGACCTCATGGTCCTTGTTACTTTCACCTCACATTTCCTTACATTACACTTAGCTGTAATAAGTTAGGGCAGCATATCACATCTTGACCCTCTGTGACCTGGGGTCTTGCATGCAGTGGTCCCCCTCTCTTACATTTTTGGTGAACCTGACGTGAACCATTTTGGTTCTATTCTTGCGATCCTGGTTATTCCTTTCCTCATACTCTAGGAGTGTTGTAGGTGAGAGTATTCTAAGGAAATCACCTTACAACCCATCCTACAACCCCTAATTGGCACAGTTGGAAGTTTCCAAAGGTATTGCAAGGTGAAACCTTAATTGGGTAACTGTCTTATCCGTTAACCTTAAGGGACTTTGTGAAAGTGTTGTCTAGTATGGGTGATGGCTTCCTTCTTGCACCAACCCATCCCCTCTGTGCAACCTATGGATAGTGGTACTGGTATAACTTTCACTTCATAGGACCTGTCGATGGGCTTCAACAAGGAACCGTCTCCTCTTTACATTCCTGTGCGGATCAATGGAAACATCGTAGCAGGTGTTCTTGTTGATCCAACATCACAAGTGAACATAATAACATAGAAGATTATGCTAATAAACTTCTTACACAAGGATGGGTATGATGCTCTTGGAAGTACCATCCACACACATGACAGGTTTTCCATTCCCCCTTTGGGTAGTATTGTCCTGTTAGTCTTAGTTGGACCTAAGTCCATGAAACTCCTGTTTGATATCATCCCTAGGTCTGAACTCTATAGGATGAAATTGGGTATCTCTTGGTTAGTGGCAATGAACATAGTACCCTCTTTCATGCATAAATGTCTAAAATTTATCCACAGTGGCTTTGTACATTTAATCCACGACACAGGTTATAGACCGCTGGTTGCACGTGGTAGCTACTCCTTGGACCACTCTTGGCCTACACTCGTTGGTCCTCTCCTGCCTATAACAAACCTTCTACACCGAACATATCAAAATTATAAGAAAGGGCAGCTAAGGCTGAAAGTGAGATACCCTCTCTCACCTTATGTTGTTTCACATAAGGCTTGCTTAAAAGCTAACAACGATGCCAGTAAAGAACGATAAAAGGAAGAAGATAAGCAATCTCATAATCCTCCTTCCTCTTCCGCTAGTTAGCCTAGTGCTTCTTCTCGCCCCACTGAGGTACCATCAGGTTCTGCTCCCCATTTGCAGGAGAATCCTATGGTGCCCGTTTGGCGAAAGCCTAAGCGTCCTTCTTTTGAACTTCTTGTTCTACCAACGAAACCTAGACCCATTCAGCATAACAAGAAGGATGCCTCCCAAGGAGAGTCCTCTTTGTCTCGACCTCCGCGAACTCCTACTGCTCCTACTACTAAGGCAGTGAGTAGAAAGAGGCTCATTGTCAAGGCTCTTGAGTTGACTCCTCCTATCGCCCCTCACCCTGTGTCCTTCTTCTCCTATGCAGGAACCTACTCCTCCGTCGAAAAAAAACCAAGGTGGAAATTCCCATGGTTGAGAAGGAACCTTCTGTCCCTTTGTAAATCTTGACCTCTAACTCAAAGAGCCATAGAAACTGCCTTGCACACGAACACAAGTGTTGGCGAAAGGCTCTCTTTGCTGAACATGCCACCTCACAAAGGAAGGAGGAAGAAACGACCACCCCTGCTTCAGGGCCTCCTATAGCGTCTTCTTCCTCCCTTCCTCCTACTTCTCTCTAGTCTGGTCCATACTACTTCTAACTTCTGTTGTGAGCACGTATGCACCTAACCTTAAATGGGTACGTGTGTTCATCGCTCCTTCAGTGGAGCTACCTTTGCTGATGTCCATTCTGGATATCCTGGACCTTTCCCAAAGCCCGTGGATATGGTTAATACCTTAATTGTATCTGTTGCAGTTCTTTCCTCCTCTTCCTTCGCACCTCTAACCTCATCCTTGGGGAGCTCATCTCCTCCAACAAAGAAATAGGTGGAGAGTGGTCCTTCTAGCAACAAAGGACAAAAGAGGAGCCCACCTTCTTCACAAGGTGGTCCTGTGATGACTTGCTCTATCCTAGTGATGGAACCAGTCCCGACTTCCCTTGAGTCACTCGACGAGCCTAGCAGTGAATATTAGGCTTAGCCTATCCCATCCACCAAAGTTAGACACGACAATCCTATAGGGTGCATGTTTAACTTATGGATGAAGTTCTAGCCTTGTCAATGATCTTCACAAAATTGCTAACTTTGACTCCACAAGAGCTTGATGGAGAGGACCTCGAGGGACCCTCTTCCTTGGCCCTTGTTGCAGGAGGGCTGGATGATCCTCCTTTTAACATCCCACCATTGTAGGCTCATCCTCCTTTTCCTTATAAAGATTTAGATTGGGAAGTGGATGACCTCTTGGCTGATCAATGTTACGAGGATGCCCCTTTTTCTTGATCTTGTGTGTGTGTGTTTTGTGATATGTTCCCCCGTACTCGTGCTATGTGTTCCTGGATGACCCTTGTCACCCTCGTTGGTGCTTGGATACAGGCATGGTTTTTGTGTCGTAAACCTTCTCCTATTTGTATCATCATTCTTCCATGTTTGTGCTTGATTTTCGATAAATTGGGGATGATGTAAAGCATTGGGAGCATTTAGGCTTCCCTTCCATGTTGACCAAATTTTTAATTTTTACTTTGTCTTCTCATGCATTCTTCCTGATCTAGTTGGGGATTGATGATCTTTTTCCTTGCACTACGATTACCTATTATTATGAGCTCAGATAGATCTGACCCCGCTAAACCAGATCCCCATGTGCCCTTTGTCTATATTTTCCTCTTTCTTTTGTTATCCCTTTATCTTTTTCTCTTCTTTGCTTGAGTTGTCCCTTTCATGTGTGACAATGCCTTCCCTTTAACATTTCTATTTTCATAAAATGCATTCGTTGCCAACAAATCTTTTCTCAAAAGTCTTCATAAACATTTTCATGGAATCACATTCTTAACTTGGAATCCTAACAGAATGTGTTTCCTTCATCATGGGTTCACAAAGAAAGGATTTGGAGACCTTTCTCCGAAGCTGGGATGACTTTGACCTTACTTGCACATGGAGGCATATCCTTCCTTTTGAATTCCTTAATGAAGTGAACATTTTTTTAAAGGATTCCTTGATGATGGATCACTTTGAGAAAAGAGGAACATCTGCTTTCGAACCGTGTGTCCCTTGAGTGGGCCCCTTTTCATGATGGGTTCCCAAGGGACCCTTCTTTGAAAGTCTTTACCTCGAATGGATTTTTTCACATCTAGCTTGGGGGCAACCTGAATAGACTTATTCCATTCCCCTTTTTTACGTCTTGCTTTGGGGCAGCCTGACTAGACCTATTTTTATATCTTCGCGTCTAGCTTGGGGGCAACCTGACTAGACCTCACCTTTCAAAAAATTGTGTCCCTTGAGTGGACCCCTCTCCTTTTGAAGGGTTCCTAAGGGATCCCTTTAAAAGACTTACAAATCATTGACAGTCTGTGTGACTGTCCACTTACTTACCTATATGGCTGCTTCTTGACTCTGTAGAGTCTGCTTCCTTGGGTGTCCCTCATGCTTGAGTTCATGGAGAATACCTTCCCTATGAGATTGAGAGCCTATAGGGTACTTCCTTGGGTGTTCTCCATGCTTGAGTTCGTGTAGAATACCTTCCCTACAAGATTGAGAGCCTGTAGGGCACTTCCTTGGGTGTTCTTCATGCTTGAGTTCATGGAGAATACCTTACCTATGGGACTGAGGGCTTGTAGGGCGCTTCTTTTGGGTTTCCTTCATGCTAGAGTTTTTGGGGGATACCTTCCTTGCATGACCAAGCACCTATAAGGCACTTACTTCATGGGGCTTCCTTCATGTGAGAGATCTTGGGGTTGCCTCCTTGCAGGTCTACGGGCCTGTAAGATGCTTTATTTTTTCCAACTTCATAGTTCTGAGTAGCTATGGAGCCCTTTGCTTTCCCTGAACCTTCAGGTTCACTAGATCGTAGTCTGCTTCCTTGATGGTTCAGGTATACATTTCTAACCCTACTCTTTCTTGATATACTTTACCAAGTACTCATCAGTATTCATGCTCGCTAAAGTGGGGGAAAAATGTATAAGAGTGAATTTGCACCTCATGTGCAAATCCCCTTTTTTCCTTTATTCACCTTAGAAAACCAAGTTCAGAGGCTTAATTCCACCTAAGCCCGCTGCTTGCATCCCACTTGGTGCCTGTTTTGAGCATTGGTGGAGGAGTTTCTGTAGGGGATGTACGTACAATGTGCAAACGTCTGTGCGGCGTGCTTATGTCCTCGACAGATTCCTGCGGCTAAACCTATAGAGGCATTACTCTTCTCATTGGAGGTGAAGTTGTAACGCCCCCTTCGGCCGACTGACCCAAATATGGTCGTTTTTCTCCATACCTTCTTCAAATTCATTCTTCGAACATGCATTCCAACTCTTCACAAATTCAAGCTTCCATTATCATATTCTCACATTCAATTTCAAGCATTTCAAGCATTCCATTGTAGCTAAAGAAACACTCCATCACTTCAGTAGAGCATGTTTGGGACCACACCATTGCAACAGAGGCTTGAGTACTCTCATATTCTCCCCCAAGTAGCCTTGAGTGCTCTTGGTGGAGGTGGTAAGCTTCCCTTTCCTCTCCTTTATCACTTGGTTGAGTAAAATAACACTATTTTGCAGTGCTTCTTTGCTCTTTACTACATTATTTCCTTTATCTCATTTCCTTAGCTTTCTGTGGAGGTTGAAACACCTAAATGGGGGTCTGACTGAGGCAGGCCCCTATACAGCCAACCAACATTTTCCTTTCTTGTTGTGTGTAGGAGTACATGCATCTCAAGGGATCAGCTGGCGAACAAATTCCTTGGTGAGATTCTCCTTATTCTCTTCACTCTTGCATATTTGCTTTATAATATTAGAGAGTATTTCATTTACTTAATCACATCATTCTGGCCCTTTAGTTAATCAACTAGGCTATTAGCTAGTTTTATTGGTTTGGCCTCGTCTTCACTGTTGTCTGGCCGTACAGACACCAACACACTTTTGAGACACCAGTGCACCACACTGACATCCAGAGACCGTGCTTTTTTCCTCAGACAAAGAGCATCCTGAGGCATAGTGTTAGACCTAAAAACTGGCTTTCCTAGCCTCTCCCTGTGTTTCAGGTCTGTAGAGTAATTGAGTGACCTCACAATCCTCATTACTTTCGCCTCACATTTCCTTACATTACACTTAGCTGAGGTAAGTTAGGGAAGCCTCTCACATCTTGACCCTTCGTGACTTGGGGTCTTGCACGCGGTGGTCCCCCTCTCTTACACTAAGTCAGTAAAAACTAGACTAAATTACTTTTCTAACTTGAATAGCTGCGTTACATTCTCGTAACCACTTGGGACTTGGCAACTAACACTTATTCAAGTCCTTAGCTTTACCCATGATAATTTTTGATCTCATACTCTATGCACATGTAGTTATTATTGATGACTTATTGTTAGCGACAAGTTTCACTTATTCACAAACTAAAAGATCTAACAAATGTTCAACAAATATAATAATAAATATTAAACATAAGTTGATGATTCCTTCTTCTATTTATAGTATCGAATGCTCAATGAACTAGCTTTATTATAGAGTCCTTCCTTAGAAAGTGAAGATTCACTAAATAAATAACTCATTTGGTTCCTTAGTTATTACTTATTCGAGCACTTGAGTTACTTTAATGTAATTACTTGGGTATTGGCTATAGCCACTCGCTCAAGTCTTAACCCTAAACCTTGAGAGTGACTACTCTCGTGATACAATATTTAAGAAAATATTGCTATGAAATGGTAACTTCTTGACCCTCTTGGTCATAAAGTAATGTGAATATTATGTAGAAAAAATCTTTACCATAATGGTTAGATCTCCATTAAGTATATAGCTTCCTTTAAATTTAATTCTTTCATGTATCTCATTGAAATCTTGTTAGCTAAAGATAGGACAATCATAGACCAATTGGTCCTATCTTACAATAAACTTGCATAAATATAAGTGTTTAACTTTCCTTGAACCCCCGTGTTACTCAACGTAACTAGCAAGTCTTGGTAATTTCCACTAGTTCAAGGTATACAAAACAAAAAGTATACACTCTCATAGTTATTCTTCTTAGCATTCTCTTGCCGACATAGGTAATTAACTTGCCACAACTGGTCATAAGGTAGTTAAGAAACTTCTTTCAAATAATATCTCTTGTTTGGAAGGTTTTCCACTTAGTATGAAACCTTAGAAGAGTTAACTATTCAAGTCTAAAGAGGTAAGGTTTCCATTGTAAGAAAATATTGCATTCAAAAATTCTTTCTGAAATGGAAGTAGTAAAATTCATTCTTAATTAAAAGCATTCTTCGTACAGACTAGCCTAAAGCTGAGCTTAAGGCTTTTTTTCTTTCCTTTTCCAAAGTCTTACGAGACTTGGTTATAACCCTCAAGAACCAATATTAAAGTATATGTCAAGCTTGTACCCATTCTTGAGCTCTAGTTGCAAGCATTCACAAGCATCAATGTTCTTATTGGTCATAATAAAGATGTTTAAACATTCAAATATCAGCTGCAATTTACATTTAGTTGTAGAAAAATCTTTTTAAGAAAATAAAGAATGAGACCTAACCAACTTAAAGATTCCACTTCACGAAGTATGCTTGACATGAACCTTCTTCAACATGGAATATTTTTTTAAAAAATGCAAGGAATCAAGTAAGAGAGAATATGCAGCAAAAACCATTTATAACTGGCTTTATTTTGTCTTTACAACCTTTCTTGAAAAAGGAAAGTACATAGGAGAATAAAGGGAATAAGATCACATGTACCTAGTTTCAACTATCTAGTTGGGAGAAAAGTATCTTCCTTCAAGCTTCACCTATGATGTCATTAATGGTTTCAATATAGGGAAGAAGATCACATGTGCTTGGTTTCAACTATCTAGTTGGGAGAAAAGTATCTTCCTTCAAGCTTCACTCGTGTCATTAATGGTTTTAGTATAGGGAATAAGATCACATGTGCCTGGTTTCAACTATCTAGTTGGGAGAAAAGTATCTTCCTTCAAGCTTCACCTGTGTCAATAATGGTTTCAGTATTGGTAGACACTTCTCACCATGTCCCACTCTATTTACTTATCTCTACACTTCAAGAAGCAATACAGCTAGTGATTCTCCTCATGGTTATCCTCTCTTTTATATTAAATACCTAAGCTCTCCCTAATAACGACTACTCATCGCAATTCTTCTCTCCACCTTCCCTTTGCAAAACCTCCCCAAATAATAGTATGTTGTGATATCACATTTCATTGAGGGTTTCTAAAAAATAGAGTTCATGCATCTACCAATACTCCCATACATGTCTACATGCATGCTCATGGTTAGACAATGGAATAAGACTTGAATATTTTAACTTGTCTTCCTTAGTGCAACCCTTGTGAATTCATTAGATATCTCTACAATTTTATTACCATCTACAACAACATTTTCTTCAAACTACAAACATCTCCTCTGAAGTCTCTTATAGTTGTGTGATAGGGTTTTATGCTCCCATTATATGCATACATGAGACAAATCTTTGTGAGGTATGACATAGTAGGATAGAAGGAGGATCCACACATACAATGACATTAATTTGAAAGCTTTTGAAGCCTTTTCAACATGCCCATATTTTGAGGCAATTCATGACTTCCACATTTGTTAAAAGTCTTCTCCCTTTTTTTATTGGTCTTGTTCTACAACTCTTATCTTGGCTTGGTAGGAAAGGTGATGGTAAAGGTTGTAGAAGCTGAATTACACCTACCAATCCCCTTTTTTAAAAACTTTCTACAACCTTCATAACCCCGTTCATGCCTATCATTTTCTGCCCCCCTTTTTCTAAATATTAACTTGAAAGGATAAAAGAAAGAGAAACAATTTGAGTAGTTTTTTATGCCCAAATGGTTCCACCAATATAATTATTACTTCCCAAAGTAATTTTTATTAGAAATATTGTAAGAAACAGTTTAAGAAATGGGGAGTTACCATGTGGCATAATGAGGAGATTGCTTTGGTGTAAAACATGGAGAAAGGAATTTCTTCCAATTGCTACTCACGTTGGGTTAGGCTTAACCGACACACTCTACGCAAAGACTGCTTAGGTGGTCGTGCCCACTCCAAACCTCGACCTCTCCCCTTTGTACTATTTCTGACCCACACTTAACCTCACCTTTCCCCTTCCTAGCTTTTCGTTTATGGATTTGTCATTGCAACCGTTGGGATACCGATTATGTTTTTGTATTTCCCATTTCCGTTCATGTGGCAGACAAAAATGCACAAAATAGCATGTCAACATGCATATGGGCATAGATAACATCATACAAAACCGTTATAAGGGGACCCACCAAGAGGAGCAGAAGTGACAGATCAAGACAGAGTGGAAGTGATAGAGGGATGACAAAAATTGCAGCTCTATTACTTAGTTTTGCCTCCCAAGTTAATTTAAATTCATTGTATTATATTATATTATTTTATTATATTGTTTAATATTTATTATTGCACTTATTATTATTTATAATATAATTAAAATTTGTATTATTATTTTATAATTACAATAATTATATTATATTGTTTTATAATTATAATATATTATTTTATAGTTATATTATTATTATATTTTAATAATAATATTGTTTTATAATTAATATTATATTAAATTATATATTATATATTAGTTTTAGAATATTACAATTATTGAATTATTTTATTTTTATTATATTATATATTTATTATAATTTTTGTTATTATTATATTTTTTACAATGTAATTAAATTTGTATTATTTTTTTATAATTATTATTATATCAAATTATATTATATCATACTATATTATATTATATTATTATATATTTATTATTATGCAAAGAAACTTATATGATGATTTTATAGTTAATATGTTATTATATAAATATTATATTCTTATATTATTATATTATTATATCATTATATCATTATATTATATTATTCTATTATATTTATTATTATACTTATGATTATTATAATTTGTTATAATGTAATTAAATTTTTATTATTATTTTATAATTATTCTTATATTATATTATATCATTCTTATGAAAAATAAGATGTTTCAAAACATGTGATTAAAAATATACGATGTTTATTAACTTGCAATTCACAACATATCAACCCATGTGTTTTTTAAACTGTGTATATCTAGTTCTATAATTCAAATAGTAATAACACCATTCTCTTAAACATCTCTTTAGATCATCCAGTTCAACAATGTCTTAAAATTCAACAATGCAATAATAACTCTAGATTCTTTTTTCTCTAAAGGTTTCTCTTAGTTTTCCATGCTTACAATCACCCCTTTGTGCATAATAAAAAGCTCAAATACACTTTATCTTTTTAGATCATAGGCTACATTCTAGAAATTTTAGAGTCATATATCTTCACTCTTAACACACACATTTGGCATGATGAATCATGGTAAAATAAATGTATGTCTAGGTGTACATATCCTATTTTTACTATCAATTATAATTTTAACTTACTTTAGCTCTAAATAAATCCACTTAAGTACCCCAATCTATAAAATTTCCTCATGTCCGTATAGCCCATTAAAATAAGTACTCATGATTCCTCAAGTTAATGATTACTTAGAAATTCTTATATGTAGAAAAAGTAATTGCAATACACAAATTCAATAATTTAAAATTAAGACACTTTTCTCATCAAGTGTTTAATATATCATTCTACATATTTGATAATAATGTCATTAGTTTTTAATTAACTTCTCACGTTGTATAGTCTTTCATACTAGTCTTCTTTGAAGATTTTTTCATTTCTTTCTTACACAAAAAATGAATAAAACCCTCATAATAAATACATTTTCTTGTTCTTCAATGCTCTCAATATCTCATCACCTTTCCATTTAAAGTGGAAAAAGAGATAGAAATGAAAGGTAGAACAAAATGCCAGTATGGATCCTCTACTAGAGAAAGAAGAGGTTACAATTTTTTTTGAAGGTGGTAAGGTGGATGGGATTCATTTTGAAGAATATAATGATGATATATTTAATGATTTCATCTATTATTTGATGAATCTCACTCTAGTCTCAATAGAAAAAATTTAAAGTAAATCTTTCCACCTTTACTCTCATTTTTAGGTTGTTTTAAGAAGGATGTGATTTTTTCACTCTCAAGGGATTTCATATGATAAAGTAAATTAATTAGTTAATACAATATTCTAGAGCCTTGGAAGACTACTATAATGTCGATGGTTAAATATTTCATGTGTGAGTCCCAATATAGAACTAGTGTAGAGAATAGTATGCGAATGTTGAATCATTATGGTATAGTATAGAGAAGGATGAATTGAAGGTCAATTTATTAGGACATGTATTTGTATTTTTTTCATTTTAGTTAATGGTTAAAAAATATTATAAGGGAAATGGGGCATTAATGTTTCATGACCTCATCCATCTAATATGAAAACACATTTTTGAAGAAACCATTATGAAACACATCAATTACTATCTATCGTTTAATAAAACACCAAATTTCTAAAATTATCTCTCTTGCTATCCATTGTAGGAGAAATTATATCATCCCAAGAAGTTAACCTCATATGTGTAAGATAGAAATAAACCCATCTCATCCTTGTACCTTAAAAAATGTAGTATTCATAGGTTTTGTTCAAGAATTAGTAGCATTTACTTCAGTGTTAGTATCCTCAATTTTTACTTTCCTTAACTCACCCATCTCCTTAATAAAAGGATATTGTACACCCACATGTTTAGTTTAAACATGGTAATAAAATTATCTACCAAATAAATTACACCCTATGAGTCATAATTCAACAATATATGACTTAAAACCAATAATGTAACATAGTTGGTGTTACAAAACAACTTATTTGCAATCATATGTTGTTGCCATATAATTTTATTAAATAGTAATATACAATAATTATTTTTATCTAATTCCACTTAATCATCTAGCTCACAACTATTTCAAATAGAGTAAAAATATAACCACTAATTGATATCTATCTATCCAAATCTCTATCCCAATCAAAATTAATAATCCCTTATACATTCAACAACTTTCCCACATTATTAGTGTCATGATAACATAACTATTAGTTTAGATTTCCTTTCAAGTACATAAAAAAATGTTCACCTGCATCTAATGCTCTTTACAAATATTTTACATGAGCCTACTTAGAACTCCCCTTGCTCAAGTAATGTTTAAGCCTCATACAGTTCAGCGCATACATAGAGCTATCAATTACAATTACATAATATGTTTTTTTGGTGTCCCTCAAAACCTCCATTGATTTAGGGTAGTGTTATAGGCTCAACTTAGTAGCTATTGGAAAATGAATACTTATAGTATTATTATTGGGAATAGGATTCCATTTAATTGCAATCCTAAACATATTTTGAATGTATCTCCTAAGTCCTTGGAAAGTGTTCCCCAACACTAGGATTAGAAAGAGATTAAATTAGAATGAAATGAACATTTAAATAAACATTTTTAATTAATCCTAAATGATAGGAACATGTGAGGGTGTCCAAGAAGAGCTCCTACAAAATAGGAGCACATGGGGCTCTCACATGGGAGGTGGGACACACCTTGAGTTTAGTTAAATGTTTGGAGGAAAGATAACACTTCAGTAATGCATGCAAAGATCCTAGAAGTTAGGAATTTATATTTACATGAGTGGAGTTATGAATTATTTATAGTTATGAATTTATTGTGACAAATACGAGGTTTCAAAATGTGTTGTGTTTCAAAACACATTGTGTTTTTTAACTTACAATTCACAATGTACCAAACCCATGCATTTTTAAATTGTGTAAATCTAGGCTTGAATTTCAAATAGAAACAACACCATTCACTTAAACAACTCTTTAGATCATTCACTTTAACAAAACTTACAAATGGAGAATCAAGTTACAATGAATAGTAAAATAGTAAAAGCTTGTACTTTAAGATTGAATATGTCCATTGTTTGTTCCATAAGTCCAAGTTTCAATTTTTAATCTAAAGTTTTCAAATAAGGGAATAAGAAAAAGAGGTGAGAAGCAAATGTTCATAAACCATAGAAAATATCCTCCATATATGTCAAAGATTTGGATTATGTGATTAGGGTATGTCAGGGAATGTTAAGGAAGTGGATGCATGTGAATTACAACACTAATTGGAGATATAGATTATTCTTTAAGACTTCCAAAAATCCCAAAGTACTAAGGAAGGAAATTTCATATGGTATCTTTCATTTCATTTGACATTTAACTCTTTCCTCATGAGTAACCTTGGTATAAGGATAATTGAGGGGTAAATGGTCAAACCTTTGACTATTAGGTCATATGCAACATTTAATAAAGTTGTTATTGAACATCACAATAAATATCAAGTTTCCTATCATTTCCCATAATTTTACCATTGATATAATAACTATATGGATGGTTAGTATCCATGGAATAATTATAATTTAACAATGATATTTTTTCTTTTACATATTTATTCAAGAAATTATAATTTAATAATGATATTTATTCTTTTAGATGTTTCATCATTATTAAACATCACAATAAATATTGATTCCTCTATTGGTGGATACTCATCACTTTCAACAACAACCCTCTTGGTGCACTCAATTGAGGCTTATTTAGCCTTTTCCATCTTTTTTTAGAATCTTCCTTATCTTCTTTGGTTTTGTTTCAATATTTATCTTCTTCCATGTGCATCTCATGAGTTATATTAATTTCTTCAAAAAATTATCTTAATATCTTGCTATCTCCTTTTGGAATTGGTTTTTTTATTTGAAATTTAATTAATCATTCCATTCATCCCTAATGCCTTTGTCAGAACTACTTTAGTGGTATCATCTTCTTAGGATACCCCTTCATTCCTTGTATCGACCTGTAGGTTCCTAACCCCTCTCATTTACTATAATAGTTATTATTAATAGAGAAATAAATAAAATGAGGGGGAAAACAAATGGTCATAGATCATAGAAAATATCCTCCAAATATATCAAATATTTGGATTATGTTCAATTAAGGTATGTGGGGAAATGTTAAGGAAGTGGATGCATGTGAATTACAACACTTATTGGAGATATAAATTAGCCTTTAAGACTTCCAACCAAACTAAAGTGCTAAGGAAGGAAATGCCACACTAGCTCTTTTATTTCATTTGACATTTAACTCTTGCTCAAGAGTAACCTTGGGATAAGGACAATTGAGGGGCAAGTCATCAAGCCTTTGAATATTAGGTCGTATGCAATCTTTTATAAAGTTGTAAGGAATAATAGTGTGGAAGAAAATATAAGTTTGAGTTAGATTAATGAAATAAATATAGTTAATTTTGATAATTACAATAATTTATAAAAATTAAATGAGTGGGTTAGGTGTATTTAGTTTTAGAATTGATGATGAAAAAAGAAGTTTGTAATGTTGCTTTAAATCAATTTATCATTATTATTAATTTACTATTTTGATCCAATGAATGTCTTAGAGTATAAAGTGGTCTAATAATCTTCTAGATCAATTCTAACTATCATGAACTTGATACATCATGTAAGATTGATTTGAGTTGCACAAGATTGATCTAATAAAATGCGTGTTTGTAAAGATGCTCACTTTTTCCTCTAGATATATTTGATAAAGTGGTGTCTAGAGACATTGCTTAGGAGTTTTTCAACTAGATTAATGAATGTGTTCTCCTAGGTAGAACCCGCTAGAAAATTAAATTAACTATAATGAGAGATATCAAAGAAAACATTCACAAACATGCAAGTGGCCTAAATGATATCAATACAAATTTAATTCCTTTATTTCCCTTTAAAATTGAAGTGTGCTCTAGTTAACATGCGTGTGTCTTTGTGTGTGTATTTATGTATACATTGATTTCCTTAAACATCATGACATTCTAACATCTTGCATGGAATATGTGCTAGGTTGGTTCATAATGACCAATAGAAGGGGAAAGAAAGTTGGAATGTAAATTTATATTGAACATTGGGATTTAAAGATTATGCTTATGCTCCTCAAGGTCAACTTGGATCAATATTGAGACATGTAGAAATGATCTACAATGACAAGGTAGTGATCTTTGAGGGGGAATAAATGTATGGAAATAAGTGTTAACAAGGATGAAATAAGGATAAGTAGATAAAAAATACATGGAAATATGTGCAAAAAGGTACAATGAAGATGGATACAGATTAATCCATGAACTAAACATGAGAATGTGTCACTTGTCAATATATTGTTGCACTAAGAAATTCTCATCAAGGTGGGGATAAATGGGAAATGGTATGGATATAGAAACAATTAATATCTTAGTGAAAAGTGAGTCACTAATTAATTGAATAATGTGGATGGTAACTTGTTTATATGCCACAACCAAATCAACTTAAGATCTAAGTGAGAACCAAGTTTGGAATTTGATACTAACCATCCCTATAAATTGAAAAATTTGTTGACAATTGTAAATTTTTATTACCTATCATTTTACCTTTAAAAAAAAATATTAAATTGGTAAAACCCTTTACGAAGTCATTTCTCATTCCAAAAAATATTCGAGGCATTGAATTTAAACAATAAAAATAGTAGTATCACATTGCATGATAAACACAAAACTATAAAAAGTTGATTCACTAATGTAATGGTTATTTACAAAATTGTTAGTTGTACCCTCTTTACCACTAATAAGTTGTTAGAAATAATATGCAATTTAATTCATTGTGAAGAAAAAAAATGAAACAATCTATTTTAAATAGAATTTTGAGCATTAAAGTTTGTATCAATACCAAGGTTATGTGCTTTTTTACATATGCATTTCAAATAATAACATTTCAACATAGTGTGTTTGGGTATGACAAAGTTTAGGTAATAAAACACAATGCAATTTGAAGCATGCAATTTGTTATAATAGATAGTGTGTGCAATGTGAAGCGTGTACTATGAAGGTTAAACCCCTATGTCATAATGTGTAGGTTAAAAACCAAAGAATGTTTTGACACCTCAAATTTCTTATAAGATATTCATATTTATCACTGTGTTTTATAACCTTGACCGAACTAAGCCCAAAGAAAGAACATTAAATTGCTACTCAAAACATTGTCCAAATAACCATACAACAAAGTTCCTACAAAAATCACCATTGACATAAGAAATAAATGAAGAAAACAACACAAATGACTACTATATAAGAAACATATGTCATACCATTGATGAAATGACTACTCATATAAATATAATTAGAACCCAGGTCCAATTTTCATAAAGTATTGAGTGGTTGCTCTAAATGCTTACTATGCTTCCCTTAAATTCTATATACTGGTCGATTCCCTAGATTAATACCAAAATATCTACAAAGCTAATTCACAATTACCAAACACCAAAGGGTGATCCCACAATAGTGGTTTACAATTTTTGGCCAAACTCGACACTGAAATTATTATTTTTAACTAAGTCTTCACATTCGGGCACCTATAGCAGCCAAATTGTGAGGAATTTGAAGATGATGCAAACTAAAGTCTCGCCAAATTTTGTCTGTAGATTCTAAAAATATTTTTTTCAATTTTTTTTGAATTAGATTGCACTTCCTCCCACAAAAATTGGTTTTTTTCAGAAAACAACATTTTTAAAAAGTGATCCACACCATATAACACATAACTCTTTTTCCATGAAGGATAAAATTCTAATTCTTTCAAATTTAGATTTTTAACTCCAATATCTAGTGCTTCCACTTGGTTAGATAGTTTTTTATTGAATATTTTTTCTTTAATCAAGTTTCAAAGTCAAACCAATTACAATTCAGACATAGCACAATCGTATAATGCATAGCTTGTTTTGTATATACCAATTTTTTTTTTTTTTTTGGATGAAGGACTTCAATATTTGGTGCACTCATATTTTTCAATTTTTTTTGATAATCTTCTATTTTTCTACATGTGTAGAATATAGACCTTCATTTTCAATGAAAAACCTATGTTTAATAAAACTAAAAAAAAAATACATAATAAAACAAAAACATATTAAAATTATATTCGTTGGATAGCTCATTCCAAGGACTACCTGATTTTAGTTGGCTTTGTGAAGAATCCTCCATTTTCATCCTCAACCTTAGCTTCAAAGCATAAAAAATTTAGATTCTTTTTGTGTTTGAGGGGGAGAATGAGGAATTAGGGGGGTTCGTATGAACCAGTAGGGGTTCGAGCAAACCCTAGGGGTTCATTTGAACCCCCCTCAATATGCATTTTTCTTTTGTTTTTTTGGGAGGGAAATGTGGGCCTAGTAATTAATGGGTTTGCTTGAACCCTAGTTCGGTTGAACACCTTTTGGGTTCGGTCGAACCCCCTTTTAGGTTCGATCGAACTTGTAGGTTCATTTGAACCCCTAAAACCATTTTTTTTTGCCATGGGGTCATTTTTTCTCAGTTTTCCTTCCTCCATCAAATTGTAAATCACTATTGTGACTTCACCCCAAACATATACATACAAGTCTTCACTTTAACTTGGATGATATATTTAAGGAAAAAAATAGGATTTTGTGATAAAATAGTGCACAAAAAAAACATGACCAAGACTTTGAAATTCATTAATACAAGATAAGAACAAAAATAATGCTATGAAGCAATGTATGCGAGGAATCTATTGTACATATAGAATTATCCAAATGTTTTATTAAAGGAAAATGACATGATTGTTTACATTGAAGACTAAACACAATATTTGCAAGGGCTCTACTAGTTCCGCACAATTGCTCCACAATAACAATGTGAGCCAGGGCAACAATAACTAGTTGACATTAGGATTGACGTGGCCATGCTCAACATTCAACGTAATGGCTCGCTGGATGGTAGTGACCATGACATTAACCTCCAAGTGTCTTGTTGCCTCATTCTACATTTCTACCTTGGATGCCTTATGTGCATCCCTCATTCTCACTAGTTTGTTTAGCTTTGCTATGTCCTTAGCACGCTGCCCAAAAAAACTCATGAAGGAATCCACATATGTAAGCAAATTTGTGAACTGTCATATTTTTCTTTCCTAAGGGAGAGGACCCAATAGTTGAGCACCCTAATTTTATGCTTTTCAAAATTCTATGTGGAAATTTCAAATCACTCCCAATTTTTTACAACTTACTTCGCAATTCCCTTGCTTATAACTAAGGTTTTAGGGCCACATCATCAAATATGATGCCACAACAACATGCTTTTTGTCAAGCTGTCCAAAAGGCCCAAAAAAGTGAGACTGATACTTGTGCATCTACGTCATGTTTTAGTGGGAACTAATGTGGCATCACATGATTGGTTGCTTTTTAGATCTAAGGAATAAATTTCACTTAATTATCAGTAGTCATCATCAACACTAACAACTTTAAAGTCACAAATATTGGTCCAATATTGTTAAAAATATTGGACATTTTATAAATAGATGCTATCAAAACTATTGGAACATGCTCAAATACTGGATCATTTCCCCTATATTCTTTATAATCATTTCTCGATACAATTAAAATGTGATTGGGGAAAATTGCAAGATTTATCTCATCACATTCTCATTCCCAAAAAGGGTTAGGAGTACATAGAAAAATAAATAAAATGACTAAAAATTTATGTTTGAGCATATATATCTATATGCACCTCATCTCTTGATCAGATAGGAATGATGGAAAATGGTTTAACTATTTCTTTGCTTGGATTGGGTGGGGATTATAGCTGTGCTGATGTCCCCAAAATCTATTCCATACATCGAACTGATGGCTCATTTCCCTTGAGCCTACTGGGTCCATAGTTCATCAATCCCATCTTAACAACTATTGCTGCGAGGGGAGGGGGAATATTGTTGATAGAATTTGCATTATATTTATTCCAGTAACTAAATCATAGAAACATAATAACTATTTTTCTTATGTATTAAATAATAAAAAAATGGACTAAAAAATATCATTGAAGGAAATAGGCAGAGAGGCAGAGTATGATCTGCTGTATGTTAAAGTTGCAAATAATAGAGAAAACTCTCATTGTTGGCAACATTTGGTAAATAGCAAGTTAAATCTGGTAGATTGGGCCAAACCCCTTACTTTGGCAACTTAGCTGGTAACAAATGACTATGGGGTTTAACCCCTTGGCCTTAAAGGGGTCAACCACTGTGGTATGTCCACTACCTTATGTTTACCCCTAAAGAAAATGAAATAGATTAGTATCAATTTTTAATTAGATTATATCTCTACAGTTTGTGAAATATAGATAACAATGAAATATATATAAAAATAAAATAAAACATGCCTATGTAGTAGCAATACTTTATTTAGAGGAAACTAAAAAAAAGATTAGTAATGCTAAATCCTGTATATGGGTGTGCAGGGACTATACATCAACTGCAACATCAAATGTCACAACTACAATCTCAATTGGCAACACAAGCATAGCTTCTCAACATGTGTTTGTAGCAAGCGAGTCCTCTCTCTATTCTCTCCCTATTCTACACTTCATAGAAAGAAGAAGAGCCCTTCTCTCTAATTGAGACTGAAACTGAACCATAAGAAACCTACAAAAATGTAGCCATACAGATGGTCCTGGCCTCTCTAATGTCTGCAGCCACCATTGAGATTTAGACGAGACTTGTGCTGAAGCTAGTGAATACCCAACTTGCCTTCTATCCTCACGAAAGTTTTTGGTCAACTACCTTAATCATCTTTAGTGCTCTCTCCCTCATCCACCATCGAGAAAATATCTCCACCATTTCTCTACACAACAAAAAGAAGCATTTAGGGATGGACATGACTATTCTCTTAGCATGTCCATCATTTTAAAATTCCCACTTTTAAAAATCCCATTTCTTTTTTAAAACTCTCAGAACTGAAATGTCCATTCGGCTCTGTCTATCTACTTATTCTGTTTAATCTACCATTATCATGTCATTGTATGGGGATGGTATTATATGTTATCATAGACATACATTTTTGATGCAAGAAACAGGGTAGTTAATTCACATGGGAACAAAATCCCTCAAAACAGGAGAGGTGAAGTTAAGAGTGGACGAATAGGAAGGGTGGGGTTAAAAGTGGGCCCGACCACCTAAGCGACGATCGATGCTTAGAGTGTGCTAGTTAAGTTGTCCCCTCATGCTTCCCTTGAAGGAAGATATCTGTGGCCTTTTATGGCCTTCCAAAAGAATTGAAACAAAACAAGAACTTATACCATCATCAGAATAATGTGTCAACCACTATGGCTTGAGAAAATAATTTTTTAAACATTAAGAGTATGTTGCCTCAACACATGGACCAATCATTACTTGAATCCCTTGATTCTAATAAATTTTTTTGATTTTCTAGCATCAAAAGATAATACACAACATGATTATTAAGAGAAAATTTGGAAGAGAGAAGTTATCAGTTAGTTTCCACTTCCCATCATTTGTGCAAGTAAACAAGGATTGTACAAGATAAAAATATGCTATCAAAAGTGGTAATCATGATTAAAGAAGATGGTTTAGATAAAGCATTCAAATTCAATATACATCAAGGCATTAAGATGTATATATGATGCCTCTTAATATAAAGAAATGCTCCTCAATAATGAGTGGAGCTTTACCACTAGTCTTAGATTGAACAATGGTCAAGCATTAACAAACCACTTACTTACCCTTTTTTTTAAGTTAATAAATATTTTGTTTTATATGATGGTGGTACACAATTTGGTAGTCTAAAATATAACATGCCTTTATATTTTGCATTAACCATCTTTTCATAAATTGACACCATCAATATTCTTACCATTTATCATGCTTTTATACCATGCTATCATTGGTTGAAAAGTAATTATAATCTCCCCCATATAATATGCAATATATATACATATTCATTCATGAATGTATTACCTTGTTGCCTTAGTAAAGTTATATACATATTCTTATAAGAGTATACACACACACATATATCTATGTATGTATGTATGTATTTATGTTTATGTTAACATATATTCAACGTAGATGCGTCCATATGTTATATAAACATATGCCTGTATTGATGTATATGCTTGCATATCTCTGCACTTTATATGCAAAATTCTTATCACATATATTATTAGATTAGTAATCAAATCAATAGGAAAGTAGCAAGAATATATACTGATAAGGCTAAACTTACCCAAGATGCAATTGAAAACCCTAGAAAATTTTAGGTTTATGAAATCAATACTTGACCTATACTAAGCTCAAATGGCATCGCCAGAGGATTCATTACATTACCCTTCTCCTAGGTGATGTTCCCCCTCTTTCTCTTTGAAGGTGTTTGGATTGCTCCTGCACTCTCATTCAAGAAAAAAAATAGGTAGTTAACCTTGAAACATTACATCATGTTCACATCATTACAATTTCATTAATCATTTGCTTTAAAGAAATATAACCATCTCATTTTTTTTCATCATATTCATGACATCAAATAATTATCAACATTCCATTTGAATGCATACGCATAACATTGCACGATCCATCCTAATATATATATATATATATTCAAAGTTTCATAATCTCATGATTCATCATTGTAATTACCATAAAGTGAAAAGTAATTTTAAGAATCTATGGTGGGGTGTAATAGAGATGTTAGCTGCAAGGCTTAAGGAAGCCAAAGGGAGAGAGATAGAGCTGCAAGATCCACTAGAGCTGCAAAGAGCACTGTAAGGGCTTGAGAGTGTTTCTATAGCAAGTTGTAAAGAGTTGTGGAAGCAAGATAACAAAAGCAATATAGGAGGAAAAGGAAAGAGACCAAGCTAGAAAGATTCAAAAAACCAAAATAGACTAAAAATATAGCATATAAAGAGAGAATAGGAGGGAAAAGAAGCTTCCCAGGTGGTTATAAGGTGTTATGGGCTGTTACCACCAAAAAAGGAGGTAAAAAAGTGGAAAACATGCTTAAAAATGGTCATTTGAACATTGAAATTCCACAAGACGCTAGCATGATACACTAGTGTCTAGACACATCATGCTACAAAACAATGAGAACATGAAAATCACAAAGCTTGACGCAAAACTAACATGTGAGGGTAGCTGCTGAAAAGGGGTCCTAAGCATCTTGAGAGGGAAAAAGGTTGATGCAGGGACTATAATGACCCTACACAAATGCTAAGGGAGTGGACACTAAAGTAGATACAAGAATGTATGTGAAATTGAAAGGGGTGCAATTTTACAACATTACATTTTCCCCCCACTTTAGCGGGCATATGACTGTACACTAATATGCATGCTAAAGGAAATATACTAAACATAAATAACATCATGATACCAAAACGATATTTTATTTAGGAAGTAGAAAAAATTCAAACCAAGGAAGCATGCCCCTAGGTTGAAGACCTACAAAACAAACACATTGGACAAGAAAGACCTGCACTAGACAACCATATTAGAACATAAAAAACCATTGCATCGAGGGGTTAGAACATAAAAACACATACACATAGGCACCTAACTAACTAACAAAATTTGAGTCAACAAAGTGAAAGAGACCTCAATGTAAAAGGTTTCTTAGTACTATGTGTCATCCCCAAATTAAAATCAATAACACATAAAAAAGTTCTTAAACAAAGAGAAGAATGTAAAGATCAATTGCTTCAAGAGACGAATGCACCCAAAAGTTAGGGGAGCAACCAATATCGAAGAGAGAAAGAGTATATACTCAGGATGAAGAAGATGCAGATCTTCGATCCGGTATACACAATTGAGAAGAAAGAGAATTTAAGAGAGACAAAGAAGCTAGAAAGGAATGAAAATTCCAAGAGAGATGGCTCCATAGGTCCTCGAACCTAACGAGAGTTGAAAAAATGCATTGTGGATCCACAAACCTATGGAAGGTGAATAAAAGGCTCTATAGGTACTCTCTCCTATAGAGTTGAACAAACTGCACCAAAGGCCCATAGACCAATAGTGAACAAATCCCACAGGATGAAAGAGGTTTATAGGTCCTTAGACTTGCAACAAAGGCACCCCAGGTACTCTCTCCTAAGGGAAGCCTGATATAGGGGACTTTGTAGAGTCGGATTAGGTCCTCATAGGTGCTTGGTCCTACAAGGTTGATTGAAAAGAAGCTTCATAGGAACACCTGCAAAGAAAAATGTTAATCCAAAAACTAAACATGTTATGAAAGCTTGATGCAGAGAAGATCTACAACTTCTCGGTCCTACAGAGAAAGAAAAATCAGGGAAGCCTGTGGCTACTGCAAGCTGCATTGCAAGATAGTCATAGAAAAGATAGGTCTAATTAGGGTGTCCCTAAGGTAGTCGCCAATAAACTCATTTGAAAGAGAATCTTTCAAAGGGGGTTCCCTTAGGAACCCTTCAAGACAACGGGGGGGCGATAAAGAGGATGATCCAATTGAAAGATAGAGATAAGAGAGGGGGTCCTTAGAAGGACACATATCTCCAAAAAAAGTTATCACTACCCCCAACATACGGGGGAGGAGAACCATGCAAGATACTATAGAAGATACAGGATAGAGGTAGACCTTGATACCACTTGTCATTTGAAGAAGAGCCAGGTGCATTAGAAAATAAATGAGTGATGGCACCTGAATCAAGAAGTTGTATTTTATCCTTCAAGGCCTTACATTCACTAGTGGTATGGCTCGAAACTCGATGGTATGCACAAAAATAATTCTTTTATTTATCATTCTTATGAAATTTCTTATATGTGGGAGAAGGACGAGTAATCAAGTGGGATTTTAGAAGCCTCAACAAGATACACTCTTGCTCATACATTAGAAGCCTCAACAAGATATGCTCTTGCTCAGACAAAAAATGAGGAGCAGGAAGTAATCCTTTCTTTTGTGGAGAAAAGTTTGATTGCTCACAAGAAGAAGACATGAAAATAGTAGATAAAGGAGGATGAGATTGAGCAAAAATCATGTCATTCAACCATAGTTTCCATTTAGATTGTTCATTTGAGCAACCAAGCCCCAAATTATGCTTACAAGGCACACATTATATAGGGACCTGAATGCCTTGTTCTTCACACCCACAACCTTTACACCCATAGCCATATTTAGAGACAAGATTAAAGTCAGGGCCATAACGTGTTTGCAAATCTTGAGAAGGAGGAGGATCTTCATAGAGAGCATTTTTCCAACATTGAGGATTATACTCCTCTACGGGATCACCACCAACCTCCTTGATAGGACTAACAATATTATCCTATTTAACAGAAGTGTGATCATCTTCCTTAAAGGAGGAGGAACAACATTAAGAGCATTATAATTTATGTTCATATTATCCCACAATACAAAAGAATAACCATCTTTGATAATGGGTTTTAACGATGTTATCAGAAGATCTAAGTGGATCAGATCGACTTTATTTTCTCCAATGAAGGATTTTGTAAAGTCTAGAGAACCCCAATCATCACCAAGACATGCATTTTCTTGAGAAGAGGTAGGAGTAGACTTAATATTTCTTGCTTCAGAAGGATCTTCTTCAGGGAAATATATCTCAAGAGTATCCTTTGTAGTAAGTACTGCTAAAGTAAACATTTACACATTGGAAGACACTGAAGGGATAAGAGTAGGCACAACCAAATATTGAGTGATAGCTGCCATCTCACATAGGTGCATAGCCTCAGGGTTGGCCTTGACTGTGACTACTTGATTATTGTAAATGAACTTAATAGATTTATGCAAGGTATATGGGATTGTACCCATAGAATGAATCCACGGTCTACCGAGAAGGTTACATGGTAATTTTTTTGACATAACATATACAAGGGTGGGTACAATAATGGATCCCAACCTCAAAGGAAAGATTATTGTGCCTAGGGCTTGTTAATCGATGTTATCAAACCCATGAATGTCGATAGAAGAGGCATTAAGAGAAGATCAATCAATATTAATCTTAGGCAATATATCAATGCTACATACATTGAGTGTCAAATCGATGTCAACGAGAGTATGCCTAATGCCGATATTATTAATGTTAACTATAATCATTAGAGGATTTTCCTGCTTCTGCACTTCCAGAGGTGGGATTTCCTACAGATAGAACATAATATTCAACAGATCTCCATGAATATGAGCTATCAATGCATTAACATTGATCAGCATAGCAGACTCCAGAGGCAGGTAAGAGGATCTTTTGCAAGGCTTCCTGGAGCATACCTTGATAAACTGGAGCAAACTAAAGCAATTCCCATAGTGAGATCTTAGATGGAGTGACTCAATGTTATTTGAAAAGATCGTAGTCACTGGCTACTTTAGTTTTAGGTTTAGGAGCTGAAGGAAGAATTAGTTGGGAAGGTGGTAAAGAAGTAGGCTGATTAAAATTTTGTTTATTCTTTCTAGTACTATTTTAAGTATGGGCTACCGCTCTATAAGAGGGAGCCATAGAAAGATCAAAAGAATCACTATCAAATGGGACACTGTCAATAGAAAAAATCCTTTTAGGAGAAGGACTAGCTAGTGTCAGATAAATGACCAGTCTCTCAGGCCTTTGAGGGGCAACAAAGACATAGATTACATTTATAGCATCATCACAACTAGTGAAATAATTATTTGAAGAAACATGCTCAACATCAATCTAGGGAGGATAAAATGTGGAGGAGATTCATCATTCACTAATGCATCATCTCTAAAAGAGAGTGCATTGGGATAGAGAATAGATTCATCATTCACTAATGCATCTCTATAAGAGAGTGCATTGGGATAGAGAAGAGATTCATCATTCACTAATGCATCACCTCTAGAAGAGAGTACATTGGAATGAAGAGACTTGGTAGAGTAATATTAAGAAAAGTATCAATGATTTCATCTTGTTGCAACAAAATATCCTTCGATGCAAGAGGAATTTCATGAGAAGGATCAAAGATACCGAGTGACATGGGTAAAGCCAAGTCACCATCACATGCATGAAATGGAACATCATTAACACTTTCAATAGAATTAGATATTGAACTGATAAAAGAAGATATTAAATTCATTTTGAAAATAGTTTAAGTTAAATATGATAAAAAATGAACAAACAAGTCGGCTGATCCAGAGTAGTCCAAGGGTGACAAAAAAAAGAAAAACCAAAAATCTAAATTTTTGAAACTTTTTTGATATTTTCTAGGTTCTAGTAATTTGCATTTTTGGACGTCTTCGAAGCATAATTTGGGGTTGAAAATTGTGTCGGTCCTTAAAATTTACTCGTTGAAGGCTTGGAATTTTAGGGACTAAATTAGTCCTCTTGGAGACCTTTCTAATTGTGTAAACGATTCTGAATTCTAAGCACCGAGTCAAAAGTTATGACCCCACCAATTTGGTGTAAATAAATTCCTAGTTTTTTGAAAAATACTGTGGTTCACGTTGGGTTCACCAAAATGTAGAGAAGGGGGATTCACTACTCATGAGTCTCTTTATTCTCAAGAGATTCCCAAGGGGCAAACTTCCCTAAAGGGTATGCACAATCATGATGGGCCAAAAAGTGGCAATATGATGGGTATGTGGCCGACAACTCTTTTTTTACCCAAAATTGATGAAACAAAAAGGGTTTTTAAAGGAGATTCTCAACTTTCCACCAATATAAATTATGTTTTACTTTGAATTTAATAAGTAATTATTATTCATTTTCTATTTGAATTACGACTAAAGTCTTGATTGATAGGTTGATTGAAAAACATCTATAACTTTCAAAAAGTATCACATTTTTTAAATCCAAAACATGTGTCACATTCTATGCTTTGCATACTATAGGATTAAAAAAAGAAAAATTGAATTTCAAGAAGTTTTGACCAAGTTAAGGTGGTCAGACATATGAGTTTTGATATTTTTTAAAAGTTGTAATAAAAAATTCATAATTAATTATTTACTTGGAAAAAAATTACAAAAAGATATGCATCACATCGGGACATGAGTCCTCTACTTATATCTAAATCTTATAAAAGAAATATTATCATTTTATTGTGGTTAGGGTGGTCAGACAAACACCTACTTATTTTTTCCCTAAAATTGTACTACTACATTGAAATTTCAATTTTTCACCAAATATATATTTTTTAAAAACAAACCTAGTAGTTTAGAAACTACATTCAATTTGATACAGATTCTATTCTTACATATTTTTGAAATAATATAGATAACTTATTCAATTTTTTACGTCAAGTTACCTAACTCTATTTTTTTGAATTTTTTTCCACTTAAGGGCCTATTTTTTCCATGATGATCCTGCACATACCCTAAACTACCTCAGGGAAAAAAGAGAGAGTTCTAGAATCAAAAAGATCTGGTCACAAAGGTTTCCTAGGACAAGCTCTCAGCCAAAGTACAGTAGCACAAAAAAAGCATAATAGTGTGGCATGTTGGAGTCCCAAAGGTGTGCTGGAATCTCGTATGGACCAGAAACCAAGTTTATCATAGAAAACGGAAAAGTGACTATTGACAATTAGATTGTTGAGAAATTATAGAATGTAAAAAGGTAACGTAAAGTAATAGATTTGGGAATAAAGCAAGGAACAAATGATAAAGTTAAAGAGGATGAGAGATAGAAGATGCTCACGAAAAACCCAAGTAATGAAGCCTCCAACACATGAATATCTTCAATACCTGCGTGTGTGAGATATAGAGAATAAGTTGGGGCTATATAGGGGTTTTCCTTAGCCAAACCCCTATTTTGGTGTTTCCACCTCCACTAACAGACAGATAGATAGAGAGAGTGAACAAAGCAAGAAAATATGGCTTGATAAAGGCAATCCTTGCTCGAGGAGGAGAACCCATATGACAGGGATGTGATAAATCCCAAGATTCTCATAAGCACAAGACAAGGGAGACAGATAGAGCTGCAAGAGCCACGAGAGCTAAAAAGAGCGCTATAAGGGCTTGAGAGTGTTACTGTAGCAAGATGTAAAGAGTTGTGCAAGCAATATAGCAAAAGCAATAGAGGAGGAAAAGGCAGGAGCCCAAGATAGAAAGATTTAGAAGACCAAAATGGATTGAAAAGATAGCATATAAAGAGAGAATAGGAGGAAAAAGAAGCTTCCTAGGCAGTTACAAGGTGTCTTGGGATGTTACCACTAAGAAAAGGAGGTGAAAAGTGGAAAACATGCCTGAAAATGGTCATTTGAACGTTGAAATATCACAGGATGCACTACTAAATTTGACACCATTTTTCAATGGACGTTCGTCAGTGGTTCAACAAATCTTTGTTGGAAAAGCGACGAAATGACGAAAACATTTTCGTCACTATTTTTTCATCGCAAGTCCAACAACGAATTAAATGTCAAAATAATGACATAGATTCTTCGATCATCCACATCATAAAATGACTCAGATGTTCGTTGGAATATCGATGAAATGGGCATCAAAAGAACACTAGAACTTTGTCGCCATTTCAACGAACTGGGAAAGTATTTATGATGAAGCCTTCATCGCAGCTAAGCAACTTTGTCAGGCCTTTTATGTCATTCATCGGTGATGTTCGTCAAAATTGCGATGAAATGGGCAAGGAGTTATGATGAAGCCTTCGTCGTAGCTAAGCAACTTTGTCAGACCTTTTCTGTGATTCTTCAGTGGACTTCATCAAAATTGCAACGAAATGGATAAGGAGTTATGACGAAGCCTTCATCGCAGCTATAGCAACTTCGTCGGACCTTTTCGGTGATTCGTCGGTTGTGTTCATTGAAATTTCGATGAAACAATGCAATTTTTTTTTAAAAAATATTTGTTGAAATGTACCATTGGTCAGAGATCAATCAAGTCGCGTCCCTTCATATTCAAATCTCAGGCAATTATTTTATTTGGCCATTTTCCATGTTTATTAGACACCTACTGAGACATCATGTAGTTTCATCGATGCCTTGAGTCTCTTCGACAGTCAATATTACATATCGCTTTGGTGTCACACAATATCATCGATGTTCTAAGTCTCACCGATAGCCAATAGATCATATGTCTCTATGGTGTCATGCAGTCATACCGACGTTCTAAGTCTCCCCGAGAATTATTCCTTCGGTCTTAAGTGTATCGCTACGATTCTCACTAATGATAACTTATCACTGTGACTTTGGGGGTCACCGGGACTTTCCTTCGACTACTTAATAGCTTACAATCAAACTTGAACTCGAAATCAAACTTGAGCTTGAAATTACAAAACAAAATATCATGCCAATTAATTTTACCATTGCTATTCCACACCTTCAGCTTATGGCAGAATAAGTACCAAATTTCCTGAGCATAAAAATATTCAAAAATAATATGTTTGATAGTTTCCTAAGTCCAATAGATACTGCAGATTTTAACACTTTCATGGTTAGATTTATAGGGATCTATCTTTTTCATTAATGCAGAGGTAGGTAAAGGAGAAATAATTATAATTGTAACACTATTCATAGTCCAGTAAATTATGTTCATAATTTGTGTTTAATGGACCTTAGTTTTATCATTATACTACCCATCTAATACCATAATTTAATCCAGGGTTTAGCTATCTTAGATCTAAAGAAGAACCTTAAATTAACCATTTAAAGTACTATAAAATAAGGTAAGACTTTTACTTGAGAAAGATTGGGTACACTTGTAGGATTAAAGTTCTCGCAATCATCAAGATTTATCGGCACATAGACACAACCTGCAACATATAAAGTAATGGATGACTACAAGTTAGTGAAATGGTCCTTAATATGTGAGTGGTTTGCAAATTGATTGGTAGAAAATAAGGTTACAAATAGATCTACATGAAAAATTATGAGGACAATCTACTGTAATCATCAAAATAGATGAAAAGTGCAAAGGAAAGAGTTGAGCTACATCTCTAGAGCCTAAAAAAAACACATGCAAGAAACATAAAAAAAGAAGAACAAACCAGTTTTTGGATGAATACAAAATGGTGCCTTCAACAAATGATTCATATGCTTTCACACCTGACATAGGACATTAAGAAGATTTTAGTCTTCCTCCGGAAACCAATATTATATACCTCCATGTCTAGTCGAGGGTAGGTATAAGAGAAAAAAATTTCTTCAATGTAATGCCAAAAATATCAATGTGTGTGTAGGTTTGTATTACTCAAAATATCATTTCACTGCCTAAGGAAAAATACCAAAGTGATGTTTTAAATTTCAATCTTCACATAGGCTCCCTTATTGCTATAGATGCATATACAAGCATTATTTGAGCTCTAAACTATTCAAATATTAAGGATTTAATTAGCTATAAGATGGAAAGTTGTTGTTTAGACATAATCCATCATATTTTGCATATCTTTATTCACTCCTAGCGTTTCAGATAAATTTGTGTAAATGAGGAAATGTGAATTATGACAAAGAAAATTCTTAAAAGGAGGGGGGAGAGAGCAAAGGGTAGGGGGCAAGAGAATGCTTGAATGTATAGCAAAGTATAAAATTTTGATCATTATAACAATGAAACGAATCTTAAGTTTGAAGCATTAATATCATTTACAACATTTATGATCAAGAATGAATGTAAGTAGAGAAACTTTTGCATACCTGCAGATGGTACAAAATTTCATGGTTAAGTCGAAGATTCCCATCAACAACAAGATCCAAATATCCATGTATCTATCTCAATTGAGCCTCTAAACCCTTCAGAGCTGCCAATTTTTCCACTAACTTATTATGCAAAAAGTCAAATTTTAGAGTTATGTCACCACTAAAAATAGAAGAAACAGAGCTTTGAAACCAAATCCACACACAACACAATGTGGTATTCATACAAAGCCATACAAACAAACTAAACTCAGAACATTGGAATGGAAACAACTTCAAATTATGATGTAGAGCATGGATTCAGGGTATAAAGAATCATTTTTATGCCACCATAGTGAAAGTTAGCACTTTCTTTCATCTTTGCATATTGGTTTGATGCTTCAAATGATGCATTTCAGATATTGAAAAGTGCATTACCTTATTGAGCTTCTCTTTGTTTCGAGAATAGTTTAATATTCTCTACTTAACAGGGCCAACCATGTGACGGTGGAAGCTCATTTGGCCTTTCCCCCCCCTCACATCACTCTCAATTCCCCATACCTAATCATATAACATTAATCATTCATTCATCCATTAATAACATATAACATTCATTCATTAACATATAACACTAATTAATTAACATATTCACATTCATTCATTAACATATAATATTCATTCTTTCAGTTTTTACATATTATCGAAAATATGGTTGTCATGATATGATTACAATCACTTTTTTTTTGTTTTTTGTTTAGAGCTACATAAAGCTGAAGTGGAGTATCATTTTCAAATCAATATCTATCCCCTTTAGTTGTTCTACCCTCTGCTCATGATCTTATTGTATGCCTAATTAGTCGCTCTCATGACATGGCGTTTGCTACAAAGGGGGTCTATTGCAATAAGAAAGAAATGTTAAACTGATATGTTTTATTATTATTGTTACAAGTATTTCATTAATTAAAAGAACATTAGAGTGGTTCTCTTTACCTGATGGGTCCACATCATGTTCCTGAAACTTTTGTTATAGACTCATGCTCAACATGCTGAACACCCTCTAAATCCTGATCTATAGTTGAAACACGAAAGGTTACATTAATTAATACACCAATTGAAATTAAGAGAACATGAGGGTGGTCCTCTTTGCTGATGGGGCCACATCATGATTTCAGTCTCTAGCGATCATGCTTAACACTTTGATCACACTCTACATGCCCACAAGTTGAAACATGAAGGACACATTAATTAATACACCAATTACAATTAAATATGTTTAAAAGAAATTTAGAGTGGTCCTCTTTACCTAATGGGGCCACATCATATTCCTGATCTTCTCTAGCCTAATCATGCTCAACATGTTGATCACACTCTACATGCTCTAAAGTATCGGGATGCACACCATGACCTTCATCTTCACGTTGTGCTCCACCCTCACCAGGATGCATTCCAATGTCATGTGTAGTATTATCAATGCTTGAATGTTTAAAAAAAATAGGCATGTAATTACTTTATGGTGGAAATTAATATTGAATAGATTGCACAAGTATTCAATTTTAAATAAAATTTATTGAGTTTATTTACCTGCATGTTAGATGCAATGGAAGATTGTGTTTGCCCAGTCAAGACTCTTAGGCGTTTAGCCATGGCTCCATAGCCTTGCTGGAAGGAAATCTTCAGGTCCTCTTATGTGGGAACTCTGTTGAATTTAGAGCCCTACATTTTTGCATAAGATCATGAATTTTGCTTCTATGGTGTGATAAAACCAAAATTGTTTCCAATTTATTATAATTTGGATACAATATTTCATTTATTGATACTTACAATTATTGCAACTAATTTGGTATATAACACGAGCCAAGTTTGTGTTGCGGAGTGCTTTTCTAGTCTTTGCCTTTGTTGCCTTCGATGTGTCGAGGGCTGCCTATGAAAAGGATTTGAAATACATTAGATTATGTAAAAGAAAAAAGTAATCAATATATAATTACATTGTTGATAAAATCACATACCTTCCTTGGCACAGTGGTGTACTTTCCTTTCTTTTCAGCCTTCTCCTTTCCATTTGACACCAGGTCCTTCCACTCCCTCTCTGAAATCATGGGGGGATGCTCATACTTTCTATTCTTCTCTAAATGTGACCTATATTGGTCCCTCGCAGACTTTAGATAGGTACTGACTTTCTTAAGGACCTTGGTTCGGTTGAATGTTTTATCACCGAATAGCACAACTAAACGGTTAATGGGCTCATCTTTTAAATCTTGATTTTGGGCATTCCACCATGTACGTATGGTGGGCCCGAAGAGCTCCAATGTAATATCACCTAGACATTTATAAAAAATATCATGTCCTACAAAATGATCATGGGATCAATAGTCTAAAAAGAGCGATCAATAAGTAAATTTCAATTGGATTATATATAATAATAATAATTTTTTTTTGAAGTACTTGGGACCTTCTCTATCTTTATGGGAACGAAATCCTTGGTCACCACAAGTGTGACCAGAAATTTTCTCATACTAGTAATACGGGAAGATCTAGGAAATGCTGCTAAAACATCACCAGTACTAGTGGCCTCTACATCCCCAAGTACATTTCTTGACGCATGTTCTGGCATGTGTTCGCTGCCAGAGGGTGCATTAACAGATGCCTGCATGGTATGTGTTGCCGACATTTCAGACGACAATATAGGCATGGATGATGGGGTCCGATGATGTGATGTATGCATAGGAAGATCAGGATGGACACTTGTACCAACCCTTACTCCTTGGGCAGCACTTGTAGTACCCTGATCATGGCCAAGAGCATCATGAGGAGGCAAATAACCCTGTAAAAACAATGCATATTTTAGTTCATGACATAAAAGAGTACAAAATATAAAACCATGAATGAACTTATGTTATAATTAAAGATCTCATGACATCTTACTTGCAAGTTTTGTAATCTCTCAGACAATATTTTAACCCTCTCTCTTATCTCATCTATTTGAGGCACTATGAATGTCAACTTAACCATTTCTTCATTACATTTTTTTTGGATCTTCTTTATCATATAAAGAGGGTTTGCTGAATAAGTGATGTCATCATCACAAAATATTGACTGCACCTCACTATGGATGCTCTCCTCTACTGCTGGTGCCTTTCCCCGATCAGTCGACTGTAACAAGAATATTAAAAAAATTATCGAAATTAACCCAATAAACTTATGAAAAAAACATAATAATATACCATTTTATTCTTATGTTTTTTTCGTAAGTCTATTGGTTTCATTTTGGTAATGTTTTTGGAGTCATTAATTAGAGGTTGGGTAAAATGGTACATAGTATGTACCACCCCCATAGTAACTATGTTTGTAACTAAGTGATTCAAATTGTAATCGATTAGCAACTCTTCCATTGCAGTTATTGATTTTATCGCACATACGAATACACGGTTTCCCTCACACCTTGAATATGCAATTGGGTTGCTTATTTGTTGACCCAGGTCATGTCGCGTTTATAAACCACGCAATATTCCACTGATGCTTTTGGCCTTCCATCAATGTACCTGCTTCTCCTTTATTTTGATCCTTATCTTTTAGTTGTATATAATTTGCTGACAGTGCATACCTACACATACTTCGTGTATATCAAACTAGTTGCATCCAATCTTTGTAACTGTAACAAGGTTCAACATACTCCATCAATTCAATAATTTTTTCATAACAGACCTTTATTCTATCCATACAAAATAGGCCCAAACCATGTAATGACGATGGTGTTATGCGATATATCCTCTCGTTGACACAAAAATTGGTGTTTATTGGAGGAAGTTCCTTGGGTACCCATTGTTTTCGTAGATGTTTGTGCCTCAAGGGCACCTCAACATCGCCTATGTTCTCATCATAAGAACATGACCCCCTTCAACAAGAAGAAATTTCATGCGTTTACAAAATTTTCTTCTAATCTTTTGACCTCTAGTTGATCTCCCTCTTTTAGACATACTACATCTCACTTTCCTCTTATCTTCCTGAATTTTCCTCACTCAAGGAAGACAAATCTGACAAATACCTATTTGGTGGTACCTGCACTCATAAGGATGTTGGATGAAGTTATTTCATGGTGATGTGATCCCAAGGTGACATTATGATTAATCTATCATTTCATCGCTAGAATTTCACAGGTTATAAGGTAATCAAGTCTTGATAGATTGCAAGCTATTGTTACTACCGTCCAAATGTGTCCATCACAAATCAAATCTACTTAACGTTTTAACTCCCAAACTTTGTAACAAGTGAAAAATGTGACTATGGTCCACCAATTACACAACCAAGGCCTCAAATGTATTCTCTAATATTAATCAAAGGACTTTTTCTCTTCATTCGAGTAAATAAACTTGAAAGGAAACACCACCAAGTAGTTTATTGGACACCTACATGACTAAAAATAGCAGAAAATTTACATTTAATTTCCATATTTCAAGTGGTTAATGGGGAGAGAGTGTGTACTAGGCCTGGTTAAGTCATCATAAGTTTACACTTTGGCAATAATTTTTTTTTAAGTCATTAAATCTTCCTGTGTCTAATTTCTAGGAGATTTTTGGTATGTTTTATGGTAGGATGATTGATGAAAGAGCGCAAAGACTAGCCTTTCTCCATAGTATCCAGGTACACATAGCAACGGTCTTCTCTTATACGGTTGGACATGATTTAAAGAACTTAGCTAGGAATTATTCATTTAACCTAAGGTTTTCTCATAATGCCATCATTGGAAAAGTATGATCAAATTCTTCTATTATGAAGAATTGGTCTATGTGCGTCTAGTAATCACTATAAATATTTATAAGGATAAAATGCCTAATTGCATTAGGTAGGAGAGAACCAACTTTGAGTTCTTCAAAGCTTATATTCCTCTATTTATATTTTTTAAGGGTTGTGTGTGGAGGAGGTTATCACTACCAAGAAGGGAGGAGACCTTTCCTTGTATTCTTTTATAATTTTCATTATTCTTATTTATTTTACACTTACATTTACAAATACACATACATATGCTTTTATTGTTTTCATTTATTTCTCATGTAGTTGAATATTTTGATTGATTTCATATTATATGTGTTGAAGACTTTAGAATTTCAATTACAATAATTAATGGATATGTTGTATCTATAACA
>VDFB02000015.1:295393347-295511474 GCA_007258455.2 Sequoia sempervirens
TTATGTATTAAATCTATCATAAACCTTTAGATGCTTATGAATTTGACTCTACACTGTGGATATATGGCGATCTAAGTTGTACTTATTTGTGTAGTTCAATAATTGTTTGTCTTTACCTAGAGCTTGCTACAAATTGAAAATTAATGACTATATTTTACTATGGATTGTGTTGTAGTTATCTCATGCTCCACATAGTTGTATTATGGGTGAACAACCAATTTTTATTTGATATTATCCTATTGTGTTGAGCTGCTCAATGGGATTATCCGTTATGTGTTAATGTTGACATGATATTGGTATAGGGTTGTAAACACATTAGGGATCACCCTCAGGGTCTTGCAGACCCAAAGTGTATGAGGCTTTTTAAAGTCCTCATCAGTTGGTCCAAGTCCTTCGAGTTGCCCTTGACTGGAATTGGCAATCCCATAGGTAGATTAGAAGACCAACCTAGTTACAGTGTAAAAAAAAAACCAACACCCTCTACCTTTAACCCTAAACCCTAAACCATTAACCCTTAAACTCTAAACCCTTAAACCCTCTACCCTCTATCTCTCTCCCACTCTAAACTATAAACCTTTGCTTGTATTCTTTTATAATTTTCATTATTTTTATTTATTTTACACTTACATTTTTACAAATACACATACATGCATTTATCGCTTTCTATTACTTATTTCATGTAGTTTAATAGTTTGATTGATTTCATATTATATATGTGTTGAAGACTTTTAGAATTTTAATTACATTAATTTATGGATATGTTGTATCTATAACACTACAAAACCACATGCTTCCTTTGCATTTACACTTGCATTTAGAAATACATATTTATATAAATAGACATAGATTTCTTTTTAATGATACAGTTGCATTTACTGCTCTAGAGAGCATCTAGTAATTGCATTTTACATTTACATTTAAAATACACACATACATACATACATACATATGTGTGTGTGTGTGTGTGTGTGTGTTTGTTTGTATGTATATCATTTATATTCAGTGTTTAGAAACAATCCATTAGGTCTGAACATGGATAAAAATTCATAAAATCATATTTCCCATACATGTTTTGTTGAAACCTAGGCTTGAACCTCTCATTTCACATGCTTTTCTTCACAAAACTCTTGAGGACAACAACTATACCTTCTTTATTTCTCATCCTACACCCTATTCATGCATCCTAGAATTACAATAGTATCCATGGGGCCTCTTACACAAGCTACAGTAATCAAAAAAAGTGTAAGAGCCACTTTATATCATGTTTGGACTACAAAACCCTCAAAAACAAGGTAACTGGGCCATATGCAAAGAAATGAAGCTTTCTAACTCAAATCAATGCCTTAAGCCCTCAAATCAGATTCAAATCAAAGATAACACATATCTTCATGATGTGGAATTGATTTCACATCAAAATATGGCTGCATGTGATCGTATAGTGCTGTATAATAGGAAAAATACATAAATTTTGAAGAAAAACATAGATTTTCGAATGTCAAGAGCTTGTATTTTAAATCCTCAACCATCAAAAACCATTACAATGATCAATTTATGCCTTTTAAAGGAATTTACATGTCAACCATTGAACAACCACCTCTATAACTGACTTTTTAATCTTTTATGATCACATGAAACATAAAACACACTAATTTCAAGGTTATTAACATCACTATTGAAATGTTTTAATTTTTTGACCTTTCAAACATTAAAAAGTACATCATTAAATTAATTATGTAATGGCATAAAAATTAAAAACATCATGAATTAATTATGTAACCACATAAGTCAAATATAATTCTATCAAGAAATTAATATCAAATAGATAATATAATCGCATAACTTATACATTTAAATGTCATTGATCTTCTTCTCTTTCTGATCCAACTCTTTGTCCCAGATTTCACATCCAATCCAGATTCGACATTGTATGATTTCATCAGACAATCATCATCATCGACATTAGTTTCGAGTAATGTCATCATCCACATGGATATCATATTCATGAACATTAACTCCTTCATCATCATGATCTAGTTCCTCCTTTTCGACATCTTCATCAGGCACATCATCAACTAATTGTTGATCATGATCATCATTAACATCATCTTCTAGTTCTTTAGTATCTTCTTCTTCCACCACATTATACTTTACCAACCTTCCTCTTGGATCATGTCTAACAACAAATGACCAACCCGGTTTACCTGGAACCTCTGAGTAAAATACCTGCTCACATTGCCTTGGAAGAACATAGGGCTCATTTCCAAAATTTCACTTTGATCAACTTTGCATTAACCATGGTAAATCCATTATCATGTTCAATAACAGTTCTCTTGGGATCATTTTCATTCAATCGTAGGCTGTACCATAGGATGACAAACAAAATTAATCTGAAGGACGTAAAGTCACACTCAATTATATCATCCAAAATCCCATAGTACATTTTCTGAGACTGGATGTATGTCTTCTAGATGGAAACATTAGTCACCTGAAAGACTATAGTTATACTAGAATCACAAGTTTTCTTCATGTCATCCAACATTTTGATTCAAAATTTATGACCATTGCACCACATAGCCTTGTGGTGTTTCACCTGCAATATGTCAAACATGTAAAAATTATTGCAATATCGCCAGTTGATAAACCTATTTATTCTTGGCTGAATGTATGCAAATAAAACAATCTCAACATATATATACATCAATACAATTGAAAATAATTAAATAATATGGGTGATTAATATATTTATACGTACCTGTTTATCTCTTAAACCATATGCTAAATCAATTTTCCTTTGTCTAACATTGGAATCTCCATTACGATGAGCTTCTTTAACCAATGAAGCCACACCTTCCCATGTTAATGCGCGACCAGATTGCTGACATCGTTCAATCCATACCATCATCCAATCAAGATTGTTGGCGACGTACAAATGTAGTGCATCCCACTCTCGACCAACTATATCAAAAAATTTGAAATTCACAAACGACGTATAATTAGTTAAATACCACAGTATACAACCTTAATTTATAATTGATATATATTGAATATTAAAAATTAAATAAGTATAATATACATAAAAATCATATGTAAAATTTATTCCAATTAATCTCCATGACCATCTTATAATTACCTCTCACTTTCCACAATCTACCTTTCCCCATTACATACTCCCCTTTGAATTTGTTAATGGAGTTGGGATCCCAAATGCAATCTACATGGATCTTTGCTGCAAACTTAGGGAGATATTCACTAATGTACGCCATGGTCTAGTATACCATATATCCCTCCACCATAGAACCCTTAGGATGTGCTCTTTGTCTAACCAAAGCCTTCAAAAATCTCAAGTGCCTCTCAACTATCCACATTGACCTTGTGGGTACAGGTCCACACAATTCAATCTCCTCAACCTAGTGTATGAGGTAGTGTTCTTGTGCATTGAAAAATGTCAAAGGTAGACACTTTTGCATTTCACACATTAGATGAGGAATTTTTCTCCTTCAATAATTTATATCTTCTTTATGGATTTCTTTAGATGACAACCATCTACAAGTGATTCAAGGCCAAAATATATTAATGAGATTTAACAAAAATATACAGTATATTACATAACAAGTAAAACAAATGGAAATTATAAGATGTATACAACAAATTGAACAAATCTCGCTACTTACCTCATGTATTTTCCAAGATCATATATAACTTGCTTGACATTGTTGTCAAAGTTGTCTGGGAGAGATAGAGGTAGAACATACTACAACAATTATAAAATGATCTTTTCATTATTTTTCCAAAAGTAGTAACACACACATAAAGTACATGCATTATACAAGTGTATATAATATACTGAATAATTACCTTAATGAAGGTATGCCAATCATGCATTTTCATCCCTGACCACCCACCTTTCTTTGTTATTATAATTGTTTATGTTCCAACAAATCGGTGGGAAATCAAATTTTTCGTATGACTTATTTTATAGCATTGCTTTCTACTCCTCTAATTAACCAAGGAAGGAACTTATATTAATTTTCTCCATCACTATTTAATTGAATGAAATTTTTCATTGCATGATTGGCTTCCTAAATGTCATACAAATTTTGACAATTTTTTCTGGTATGCCTTCCATTCAATATTTTCCATAACATTTCTGTTATATTCTTTCCGATATGCATTGTATCAAACAAATGCATAAGCTGCTCATAGTAGGAAACCTACTAAATTGTCCCGATAACTTTTTAGTACTGTGGAAGCTGACCATTAATGCCTTGGATTTAACTTCATAAGGAAGTTAAACAAATTAACAATGATAATCATTGTCAATTACAACATGAGTAAACACAACACAATATAAAAATATAAATTCAAAACATATCATATATGATAGATAAACAATTTGATCCGATGTATAACCTTGACGATTAATTCTATTATATTCCAACTTCCATAGGCTAGGTGTCATTCTTCGTGGTTTTGATGTAGTCTCCTCTTTCCCATTGAAAAGATGTTTTTCAGTAGTTCGATACTTATGATTTCTATGGAGGAAGTGCCTATACTCATCAAACACCTGCTTTCCTAAACTTGTTGAACGACGAGATTTCATCTTTGGACCACAAATTGGACATGCAAATTTTCCCTTTGTTTGAAGACCTACAAGATCATATATATAATTGGATTAAATATGTCAATTTTTATAATTATATATAATGAATAGATTATTTTAAAAATATGATATCTACTTCATCAAATTAAATATTGTTAAAGTGCAATTGAACGCTATAACATACCACACAAAAATGTGTTAGCCCTGGGGCATCATGAATTGTCCATACAAGCATTGCATGGAATTGAAATTGTCTTTGTCCTATTGGTCTAGAGATGTCATACATAGTGACGCCATTCCATAACTTTAGTAACTCGTCGATAAGAGGCTCGATATATACATTCATATCTTTAACTTGGTACTTACCTAGTTGAATGAACATAAAAATTACATAATTATTATAACCATTTTACTACAATATATATAAATTAATGTACATGACTATTGAATGAAAAAAATAGAAGTTATTATGCAACAAATGAGACAAATGAGATGCTACTACGTTAAAGAAAATTGATGTAATCAAAAACCTGGAACAATCATTGACAACATTATGTGCTCCCTCTTTATTGACATCCATGGAGGAATGTTATTGTTGATAACAAAAACAAGCCACACTGAGTAAATAGATCTCAGCTCTCCAAATGGATTGACACCGTCCACTCCCAATGAAATCCTGAGATTATGAGGTTCTTCTTTAAAGTGTGACCATTTTTCCTCCATGTACCTAAATGAAGAACCATCCACAGGCATTCAAAGAATGTCACCTCCACTTCTATTCCGCGCATGGTAATCCATTAATTGCGCTAAGCTTTCGCACCTAAATAATCATTGCATACATGGAATAATGGGAATATAACGAAGAACCTTGCGAGTCACCTTTTTGTTAGTTGATTTGTTCGATATCTACTCATATGACATTCCAGGAATTTTGTTGCAAATTCCTATTGTTTATGATATATAATATGATCATTGGGACATTCATATATTGCTTGATACTCCATTCTGATATCTTTCATAATGGTAGATAAATTTCAGTATGAGAGAGGTAAAATATTTGATGGTGGTAACAAAAATTCACCAATCAATCTACAACAAAAAATAATTTATTAATATAAAGAATATTAATGGTACATATTTCATCCTTTATTTACTAATGATGAACTAACAACAATTAAAATAGATGAAAAGATGGCATATATGACATACCTTAACATCTATGAGGGCTATGTTTGATAAACCATTCATAACCTTCAAGTTCAACAACAACAATACAATAGAGAGAAGAGTTGTTTGGGAGCCTTCATAAAGGGGATCGTATGCCTTCTCAACTACAGGTAAATCATGAACATCATCAAAGTCATCCCGATCATCATGATCAGCCGCCACTAAATGTGTCATGGATCAATGTATTCATACCATCATCTTCAACTATGTTTTCTCACATGATCATCTTCTTCCATAGGGATCATTAACTTCATCTTCGATATTCACAACTCCATGTTCATCCACTTGCAAAACCACATTCTCTAGGCCATGATAATCCATATCATCTACCCTAGGGCGCCCCACCTTTATAATAATGATAGACACAAATAAACCATGATCATGATCAAGTGATTATATATATATATATATGTTAAAACGATATAAACATTTACAAATTCAATCAATATAAACACATATAATGAACAAATTACCAATGGACGATAATCATGCCCCCTTCAACGTGACCATGTTGCCTACAATGTTTCTCAGTTGTTGTGATTAAAAGTCATCTTGTCTTTAAGCCCTTGCAATTATTGCAAGGACAATAACATTTCCCATCACCCTTTCTTTTCAATCTAGCCCACAATCTATCAAGTGTCTCTTCATTTTGTTCTAGACTAATATTATCTAACATGATTTTTCTTTACCAAACTTCACTATTTAGATCTTCAAAAAATATCAAACTCACACTCCAATAATTTTTATTGATAGACAGGTAACAAAATCTAATAATTCTAATATTTTACACCAAAAGTTTTTGGCATGCAACCACCCCTGCAAAAGAGAAGATAGTATGAAGTTAATGACCCCAAAAAACACTTTAAAATGCTAATTCCAAAACTTATTAAATTCTAATTTTACTATGATTTCCAACCATCAAGACTCCTAAAATCAGAATATTGAACTTGATTGCAAACTTCCTACAATGATGGAGGTAGCAAGCTAGTAAGAGCAAGTGACCCATTCCCAAGGAGCAACAAGTTGGAATCATCATTGCTAATTTCAATACAGTTTTATTCTTTTAGTTAAAGATGTAATGTTTCACTTCTTATGACGAGCTTATCTTTAGGGCCCTCAACATTGAGAGAGCCTTAATCGCACAAGGAAGTACACACTACTAGAATTTGGAAAATAAATGACTAGGTGACTAAAAATTTTAGTCAGAACAACTAAAAATGACTAAATTCTACTCATTTTTTGCAACTCAGCTATAAATGAGTAAATAAATTACTAGTTTGGTTGTTGATTAAAAATTATTTAGTCACACAAATAAAAATGACTAAATATTTAGTCATTTATTTAGTCAGAATCCATTTGAATAAATCATTTAAGGAATCAAGAATATAGCCCGCCAAAATACTCTAAAACTTTAATAAACATACCCTAAATTTTTTGTCAAAATCTTATTTTCAGGCGTAGCCCACCAGAATGGAGTTTTCATTTTAATAAACATACTCTAAAACCTTCGTCAAAACATTATTTTCAAGGATAGACCGCCAAAATGGAGAAGTGTTTCTGTAAAGAATGACAGAGAATGATGAGGAGCTGTGCGTGAAAGGAGGCATTGAATTCATTGCTGCTTATCTCATTCTTGCTTTGCTCAACAAATCTTACATTGTTCCCCCTACTATTTGTAATCTAGGTATTTACTTGACATATATTTGCATAATCTCAAATTCCTTGAGAGGCTTTTGAAGTATCAATATATCCTATATATGGTTTAGAATGATTTCTTTTAATTAAAAAAAGTAAATAAATGATGTATTTCCCTATAATTAGATAATGCAAAGATCTCCTAAATCTACCCTAACACACTATCCTTTTTGGCACTGTATTTATTACTCCAGCTACTAGGGTTTTGCATGTGACATCTTTAATATCTTCATGACCATGGCTTTTAAATAGATCTCAGTCTTTGTTTTAATCCTTTTCATGGTAACCCTTGAGTTCCATAATCCACCTTCAATCTCTTATAAGAATGGTGTCTTAAGCTAGAATGCATAGGATGCATATAAAGCAAGTCCTTGATACCTGCCATTGTTCCAAACCACCACTCATTGCCTTGCTTAAAATGTTGCCTCCATAAGCACAATAGCATGTTTTAAAATCATGGTTTCCAGTGATTGACCATTAAGGTCACCACTTTCATCATAAAGATACAATGAGATTTTTGTCTTCAAACTCAGGGCATTATTCAAGATAAAATTATGAATTGTTTGTTGTGTATGATTTGATTTTCTTGCACATTTACTGCTTTGCTAACTTCCTTTAAGACTGGGTATTGCACCCTTAGCTGCAATCTCAAACAGCTCACTCACTATCACTTGAAGATTCCTTTCATGAGCATCCTTCTATCAATAAAATCAAACTATGCCCTATAGACTGCCTACTTACTATAGGGGACTCATTGTTTCATGGTATTGTAGTTCTTAAGATCCTTCAACCTTATTGACACTACTTCACAGTCCACAAGGTATTATTCACTATTCTCCCATCTTTGATGAGTCTCAAAACACTGCTCAAACATGCAATCCACTACCTCCATTATACATTAATGGCTAAGAAGAAACATTGAACCTATGATTACCACTATTACTTCATTTGGACAGTCATTCCCTGATTGCATTTTCCTTGTCTAACACTACCAAAAGCATTTGAAAAACCCTTAAGGTCAGCAAGGGGGTAAGGAAACTCACTGTTAAAATCTCCACTTTACTATGCAAGGTTTGAGCTTTATTATCTTGTCACTACTCAACCTCTTTTTGATTGTCACATCTCAAGTGACTATCATTCTTCTTACCGTAGATTACATTTACAAATGTCACTAAGCTACATAGTGTGCTTGTTATTGGCTACAATATTTAGATTGCATAATTTTGTTATTACCTACAATGTCTCAATCTTTCTGGTATTGCAACCTCACTAATCCACTATAGTTATTGTTTATGTTTCTACGGAGGCCTAGGGTTTGTACCCTAATCATGCTCTTACCAATGCGTCTATTGGTATTAAAAAACAACTTTAAATCTTGGGTCAGAAAATTAGTTGTCTTGACAAAATTGTGGTATGATCTTGGATTGTATCCTAGAGTGTGTGGGAAGCTTGTGTTTGATCATTAAGGTATGTAAACCTGATCAGGGAAAATGTATCCTATATATCATGGGTCTTGCTTTAATACTTTCCATATTGGTTATTAGCAGATCACATTATTATAGTTTGGTAACCCAAGATTGCATTCAAGTATGTAACAAACTTGGTTTGTAGTTTAAGCTATACACTTTTAAGTAACATTCATAAGGTTTAGAAAATCTTGATCACTCTCTAGAATAGCCCATTAAACATGGGTTGTGCTTGAATGCACTACATAATTGATTTAACACAACCACTCTGCATATCAACTAGAGTTATAGGCTCTTTATTGTAGCAAGAGGTAATCACTCTTCGATCATGCTATAATTACATCCTAACCTGTTAAACTTGAGACAACCTGAATGCACCCAATGATGATTGACACCTACATTATACAACCTAAATTAACTACATTATATGAGTGCCTCCATTTCTATCACAACATAGCCACATTAAACTTGGGTCACACATGAATGCATCCTGTATTTGTTATAGCACAACTGTGCCACATGACCAATGGATCACATAATTACAATCATAAGAATCTATTCCTTGGTTGTGATCTTATGGTGATTCCACACAACAAAATCTGGACATGAAATTCTCAAAACCCTAAACCTCGAAAAATGAAATCTGATGAGATGTTGCTATAAAATATGATTTTCAAACCTGGAACTACAAATTTGACTTCACAATTGAATTTTGCAAAAGGACAATGACTATCCTCAACTTGGAGATATCTTCTTGAATTTTTTCTGATTTTTCCTAAGAAAAATGTCCTTAGTACTCCACAAACTATCTCAAGTAGAGAAAAATACTGTCGCAATAAATCAGGCGTGAACTCACTTTTCTTTATGTCGGCCACAATTTGATTTTTTTCTATTTTTCATGTTTGTCAAAATTTCAACGAAACTAATACTCAAAATTTTGATGAAACCCAAGTTCATCGAAATTTTGACGAACGTCGGGGATAAACTTTCAAAAAATTGAAAATTACACAAAATTTTACAAGCACCCGACAATACATCAAATTATACATATTTTGTCAGACATTTTCGTTGGATTTTGTAGTCAAATGAGTTAGTGATGCTAGTGCAGAATGCTAATGTCTGCGCGACATGCTAGTGTCTAGACACATCATGCTACAAAATGACAATGGGAAAAGCACAAAGCTTGACACAAAACTAACGTGTGAAGGTAGCTACTGAAAAAGGGTCCTCAACATATTGAGAGGGAAAAAGGATGATGCAGGGGATAGAATGAGCCTACACAAATGGTAAGGGAGTGGACACTAAAGTGGATACAATAATGTATGTGAAATTGCAAGGGGTGCAATTTTATGAGATTACACTATGCTCGAATTTGCATGTGCATGTCTTATCATAGGCTTGGAAAATCTGATAGTAGTTTCCTCTATAAGTATCCTTTGTGCACAAGTTGCATGTATTATTTTGTTATCTCATCACAGGCCTATCAGTGATCCGATACACTTGTGATTGGAGTGATTCCATGTTTAAATCGATACCACACTTTTTAAAGGGTTGGTCGAATTCATTTATTGAAAGAATATGATACACTTTATATTGCATGATCATATCCTTCAATGGCCACCCATATGGAGTGAAGCTATCACCCTTTGATCTTGGATCAATAGGCTTTTTTATTGTTTTCTTTTGATGCCTTGTCGCCATGCATGACGGTGGGCTATGTCGCCCAATAATTTATTATGAATTTTTGTTATTCCTTGCAGTTGTAAATGATCTACTATGTCATAGTGACAATATGGTTTTCATGTCGCCTAGTCCTTAGAGGACAAAGGCCAAATGATGTAATTGTTCCTTGTTTTGCTTGCATGTGTGCTAGTATATACCATCGTTCATTATGAGCAAAACCCAAAATTTCCTTTGGACAATTACCTTCAAGCCGAGGGTAGGATTTTATGGCTATGACCTCGACCACCATGTATAGAGCAACAATCAATGACTGTGGGTCATTCTTAGAACAATAGTAGTATATATGTTAACATAGAATGAGGGTTTCCAACCCGAGCTTGGAATGAGATTTTTCACATCATTCTGATCAATTTATTATTAATGATAAATGATTAGCATGTCATTCAAGATCTTCTAATTACCTTTCAAAAGTTAATATTAGCTTTATTTGGTTATTTTATTAACATGAAATTTCATATACATTTGTTTAGAATAATAAAGCTTGGATAAATGATGCATTGGAACTTGAAGCTGTAACTTTAAACCATTGTAAACGACTTCGATTGGTCACAAATTGTAATTGTTTATTTGTAAACAGTGAATGTTCTACTATAAACGATATTGCCATGTCATAAATAGTGGATGTTTGAAACAACATCATTTGTAATTTTTTAGCTGAAACAACTTTGTTTTGATAAAAATAGTAAATGTTTCATAAGTAAACAACATCATTATGTAACTGTTTATTTATAAACAACAACATTCTATTATAAACAGTGAGTGTTCATATGTAAATAGTTTTGTTGAATATCATAGCTTGTATTAATAAAAAAAAGAACAATAGCATGTGAGAAATTGTTAACTAACACAAATTTGATCCGGATTCATTTATTTCTTAAATTTCTGACAATGAAACATCAAAATGGAACATTATTTAATGATAGTAATTTGATTTAATGAATTTATTTCAAAATGTATGCACAAATCAATAACTTGAGTAGGCCCATATATGTGTATGCAGATAGAGATTCATCTATGTACATACACATACTTGTGACATACCTTAGAATTTTGGGTATGTGCAGGATCATGATGGGCCAAAAAGTGGTGATATTATGGGTATTTGTAGGGTATGTGGCTGATGACTTTTTTTTAACCCAAAATTGATGAAACGAAAAGGGTTTTTAGAGGAGATTCTTAGCTTTCCACCAATATAATTTATTCCTTACTTTGAATTTAATAAATAATTATTATTAATTTTCTATTAGAATTATGACTAAAGTCCGATCGATAGACTGATTGAAAAACATCTATAGCTTTCAAACGGTATCACATTTTTTGAATCTGAAACATGTCACATTCTATGCTTCACATACTATAGGATTAAAAAAGAAAAATTAAATTTCATGAATTTTGACCAAGTTAAGGTGGTCGAACATATGAGTTTTTATATTTTTTAAAGTTGTAATAAAAAATCATAATTAATTATTTACGTGGAAAAAAATTACAAAAAATATGCATCACATCCGGACATGAGTCCCTCTAATTATATATAAAATATTATAAAAAATATTATCATTTTATTGTGGTTAGGGTGGTCGAGACACCTACTTCTTATTTTTTCCCTGAAATTTAAGTACTACTACATTGAAATTTCAAATATTCACCAAATAGATTTAAAAAATAAAATAAACCTAGTAGTTTAGAAACTAAATTCAATTTGCTACAGATTCTATTCTTACATAATTTTGAAATAATATAGATAACTTATTCAAATTTTTACTTCAAGTTGCCTAACACTGATTTTTCTAAATTTTTTGCCACTTAAGGGCCTATTTTTTCCATGATGATCTTGCACATACCCTTTTGTTTCTTACTTAATTCATTCTTAAATGGACAATACTTTATGTTGAATGTATCCATGGGTCAGGTGAATGATATGAATGAATAATATCTTGAATAGTTCCATTTGAATCATGTATCTGATTACTAATTAGTGAGGAAATAAGTAGTCTAATTTACTTTCCGTAAGAAATATGAGAGAAGAACCTTCTTTTACTTGATTAGAATTTTTTTACCTAAGTAGACTAGAGCACCTCAGGGTAGATGCTACTAGAGGGTAGATAGATGTTATGAAATATTGTGTAGTAGAAAGTTACCCTCTAGGACGAGTGTCGAAATGGAGTTTAGAGAGTATAGGGTTGCTTTACCAAAACCTATTGTTTTTTGTTGCAAAAAAGTTTCTATGCTTGGCCAAGAAATATAGTTCATTTTGTATGTGTGGACTCTATGATAACACTCTCTACCATTCCTAGCATAGATCTTGCATTTTTTTTCTAACTTGTAGATAGAAATTGCATGTTGATGTATGGGCATGCACCAAATTCCACCTTATAGATTGTTCTCTTGCTAAACTTTCTATTCAGGGTCAGGGATTCTTCAAGTTGGAATAATTCTGAGGAAGTGTAAGGTTCGTGGTTGGGCAGTAAATCACTTCAACCATGTTCTCATCCACCAGTGGAGATGAGCATCAAGATGAACCTTGGATTTTTATAAGACTATATTAGTCTATGATGCAACCTTGTTGTAAAAGTTGTACAATGTATTGACTTTGTAGCCTTATGATCCAAGTCAAATTGAGATATTGTAATTTGAAATTTGAATTGAATATATGAATCTTGACTCATTTTAATTAGACATGTGTTGCTATGATTGACTGTAACTATTTGGTTATGTCTTTTTAATTTGAATATATTCATGTGTCATTTAAAATAATATTAATTAAGTAATAATTTAGGATGGGTTATTACACTATCAGAACGTTTTTTCCACCTTCTATTGGGTGAGTCACATAGCATTTCAAGTGTCAAATCCATTTACCAACAATCCTACACTAAGGTTGGTGAATAGGTCTAACTAGTTCCATATAAATGTGATGTGTACAATTCATATAGTCCTCTAATGTCCTTATAATCTCAATAAAATGATTTAGACCTATTCATCAAAATATTTAATAGCTGCAATTCAAATTGTTTCATAAGAAATTTATTGATGTTTAAAGTATTACCTAATAATATCATGATTTATTTGGTCTTTGGATGACTAGAATTGATTGTATTGGTTTGGATCATCAATCTGTTCAACAGTAAATAGTAAGGTTGCATCATGTGGAAGGTAGTAATGTATTTGAATAAATTCTCAAGTTTCTTCAAATTACGTTTGCAATAGGGAAATAGAATGTGGAGAGGATGCTTTTATTATTTTGATGAATTCTATAATACTTTTTCGAATTTGATTTTGTATGTGCAACTTGGGTTTATGTCTTGTTCATCATCTATTTCTATAGAATTTTCAAGTTCTATATCATCCTTTATTTCATCATAGTGTTGTTTAATCACATTCTTGGCTATTTGTGTTGATTTCCCTATTTATTGGCATACATGGGCTCATCTACCAAAAATTTCTTATTCACAATTGGTTGAGAAGTATTTTTTATTCAGACCACTGGAAATGGTCATTTCTCTTGGCCTATACTCTATCAACGCAACTACATTGGCTAACCAAGTTCTTCCCAAGATCAAGAGATAACTATATTTTGAAGTTATTAATTAGATAACCTAAAAATATACTAGAGGTATTCCAAGTTTCTACCATAATAGCAATATTTTCTAATATTCCTTTTGGAATGTTGCTAGATTGATCTTTCTTTTGTAAAATATTTTTAGTGAGCTAGAGATTTTTTAATGATAGCATCTACATTATATACACTATCATGGCATTCATGGTAGATCCTAAGTCTATAAGTGCATTAAAATTTGGATTACACCAATAGATATTGTGATTACAAGACTCCCTATATCACCATATTTAGGTGATAAAAATTTTCTTGCAAGGAGATTAGTGAGATACCCATCTATTTGGATGGTGTTAATGTGCTTCTTTTTCCTTTTAGGTGTCTTAAAGAATGTTTATTTCACCAATTTATTAAGTTTGGGTATATCTTTAATTTCTTGTAATAATGAAACTTTTATATACAACCATTTGATTTCCTATATCAAGCGAGTTTCACTAAATATAATTGGTTCTAAAGGATGATTGGGATTAGGATTTTTGATTGTCTCTAAAAAGGATCTTTTTTAAAAGAGTACTCATTTCCTCTTTTGGAGTTTCCTTGGCGGAGGTAGTGAAAAAAATAAATTTTAGTGCTTTGATTGGAATTTTTTGGAGCATTATCAAGAAGTTCCTTTGGAATAATTCTAGAGCTTTTATGTGGATGTAAATTTTTTGGAGATGTCTCTATATTTTTTTAGATAGGAGCTTCAAGAAATTTTCCTAAAGACAAGTTTAGAATGGCTCTATATTTTCTTTCTCTCACAAGTATATTTTGTGTTTTTATAGTTTATCACTTATCATTATGTTTATCCAAGTCAATTTTATCTCCATTAAATGTTTCATATTCAATTCTATCATATCAATTATATTTGATTGATGCAAGGTTTTTCCTAATTGAGTTACATGGCCCCACAATGCATTTTGTTAATTCTAGCCACATTCTCCTATTCAATAGAGTAAAATAGTGCATTTTTCCCATTGATTCTACAACCAGACACATTGATTTGTTTTATGGTCCTTTTGAAAAAGTTGATAGATATATATTTTATCCAAGAGACATTCTCTCAATATATGTTTATTACTACATCTAGGGAAATAGATGGATAGTGCATATGTGTTTATATTTTTATCTTGGACTCCATAAAGATTTGTCTTCAAATGGACAAGGATATTAATTATTAGGTTTACAATTTCCTCTCTTAGATGAACTATCTCATTTATCCCTCTTATCAGGTTAGAATTCTTGATTCATTCTCTTGTTTTGGAGAAATTCTTGTATAGTGCAAAAAATTCTTAAGGCTTAAAACTTAGTCTTAACTACCTTAGCAGCCATGAAGTTTTCATAGTCACGAAACTTTACTACATAAATGAATCTATCTAAATAGTCTTTTAAATCCCCTTCCTCTTTTTTTTAGGATGAAACAATTATTTCCTTATATTATTTACCCTATAGTAGTCTTGGTATATTCCTACGAATATTATTTTCATCTCACCATGAGTTTACTGACCCAGTAGTCAATCCCATAAACCATTTTATTGTTGCATCCTTCAAAGTAGAAGGGAATATTTTAAAATTTTGATTGTCATTTTTGTGGTTATATGTCTGTAAAAGCACCTTAAACTCAAAGAGGAATTGATCTAGGTCCTCTAATGATAAACCTCAAAAGGTAGGAAGATTGACAAGGGAGATAATTTTTATGGGGGCATCTTCATATACATTTATATTAACTGAATAGTTGAAGGTTATTTTGATCCTCCTCACCTCGCCTCCATTATGGTTATTTATTTATCCTTCATTAATGATGTGGACTAGATTATTTTATATATTTCCTCAAAGGTTAGCTTCGGGGTCTCATGGGGGTCTTGGAAAGCTAGTTGTTCATAATTTTTGACCACTAAGACTCCTTTCTAGTTGACATTTTTACTTTTATATGTTTGATTTGTGGGGGTTATAGCAATGAATCATTCATGGGGTCCTCTTTTTCTAACCATGCAAAGAAATAATACTTTTTACAAAACTTAATGTATGAATTTCTAATAACACCTAGTGTAGGAACACATTATATCCCCAAAAAATGGCACCAAAAAGTGATAAGACATTATTTGGCCCCATACTTTAGTTGATTGATTATCATTTTGACCAAGGTGGTGTAAATGGTTATCTATATCTAAGGATTTCAGATATCTAATCAATACTAAAATTCATAAAAATGAAGAATGCTTGTGCTAAAAGAAATTTTAACTAGAAATGCTTTGAAATTTTTAATAAATTATATCATAAGGAATGCAACCTACTGAAGCAAGGAAATTAACTCAAAATTTGCTTTATTAGATTTGGAATTTATTTAGCTACTTAACTACTTATATAACAAAATATGAAATACTCTATCATTTTTCTTAAATTCTTAAAGAAATATTTTAACATAGTAAGAAATATTTTATTAGATTTTTTGATTTTAAATAATCTTTGATATATAGAATTAAACAATAGTCTATTTTGAAGCTATGGATTATATAGTTATTTATATTAGCATAGATTCACAAATGGGAACATCATAAATCATGGACAATACAAATGATATAAGTAACATGAAACATATGAAACACATTGAACAAAATAAACATGTATGTTATAAACGTGATGAACATAAATTATGCAAAGATAAACTTAATGAAAACATAAAATACTTATCTCTACCATGCAGTTTCAAATCCTTAATTGAGTAGCCAACTCAACAAAGGTTTAAATTTATTTTACTTGGAACAACATGGAATCACACTTCTCATAACTAGATTTTTTTTGAAGATATTTTCTACTATTTATGTTTAAAAAAAATCAAATACCAAAATTCTAAAATTATCTTTGTTGATGAACATAAATATATATTAATTATGACCTATTTCCTAGATTATAACATCATGAAAATATGCCTTGAGTTTTTTAAATATATTTCATAAATAGAAGTCTAAATTACATTAAATGAAAAATAGTTTAACTATTTGAAGATACCTATCATAAAATGAGAGCTTTAAATTACAGAGAACTAGTGGTTTGGTGGCATTTACAGCTTCAAGGAACATGGGAGATGTCTATCTTCAAAATTCCCTTTGTAGAAACCCAGTGTGTGATATTTCTAGAGGCACCTCAAGGATTTCAAAGCTCTGAAGATGTAAAGCTTCAAAATTACTTTCTTCCTTATACACACTTTCTTTTGAAAAAATACATCTTTTGACACATGGCTATTAGCATTAAGATTATCATCAATCTTAGAAAGAGAAACACATGTACATACAATAATATTTAGTTAATATTGTAACAAAAATATTATATAATCTTATTAAATTAAGAATGATAATGATATATGGGGGTGATAAATGGTTAAAAAGGAATAATTTGGATTTAATAAAAGGATAAATCTTCATAACTACTAGCTATCCCATATGTATAGATGTGTGAGTATGCAAATGAATGAACACTAAACAAGTTTGATTTAAAATTTAATAACAAAAAAATTAGTGGTAATTTTGAGGTATACATATTGCAATATTATGATATGGTCTATAGTAAACCCTTCTAGTCACAGTTCCACATTAAAATATTTTAAAAATGAGCTTGTTCCATGTTTCCCATGTTCATCTTTATTTGAACTCTTACACTGACTAGTTATAGGTTTTTAGTTAATTGGATTCCTCTTATAGGTTTTTACTAGTGTAGTGTATTAGATAAGCCCTAATAAACCCAAAGAATTATGGATTCTAAACAATTACTTGTTATTTTCCATACAAGGAAGATGCACGGCCTCCTTTAATATGGTCACCCATCTTTGAACCTAACCTCCACTTTTATATTTTTTATCTATATTTTACCAAAAGCTAAAAACAATGATTTCTATCACTTTTCATAACTTCCACAAGTTAATCCAAGTACATATATTACAACATTTTCCTTATTTTTATAGAATAGTATTTTTTTATTTGTAAGGATTGGTATTATATTAGATTTTCAAAAAAGAGTACATCCTTTTTTCTTCCAAGAAATAAGTTTACAAACCCATCAAGACATCATACTTTCTACATAGCAAAACCCCAGCCCTAACTAAACCTTTTCATACATACCGCCATCATATTTTATTGCACAAAATAGTTATACAGGGCCAATGTAGACCATACCACTATAATTTACTGTTTATATAGAACTTCAAAATAGTGAGAGCTAAAAATAGCCTAGCCTAGACCTTGCAGACATTACATACTGGTAGTGTAAATACCTAAAACCAACAACTTAGACATCTCCAATTATTTCTTGCATGTAGTTTATGAATTCAGTCACCCACTCAAAATCCTGCATAGGAACCAAATGGATCAATTTCTTTAGAAAATTTATGCCAACAACTGCCCTTTCATGGTGCTCCAACAAATCCACCCCTCTGATGTCTAGAAGAAATGGGTAGTATTTTACTACTTCCCCAAGGATGTCCAATAATTCCAAATCATGGGGATGGGGCACACCAACCCCCATAGTTGCAGCAACCAACACCTCATCAAGCCCACCTAGCAAGCCAGCCTTAAACATCTTCTAAGCCATAACTTCCAAATCATCTTTTGAAATTCCCAAGTCTAAGAGAGAAGAACGAACCTAGAAGAGATATCAATATCAACTTGATAATGCTCTCCATTCTCTAAGAACGCCCTACTTAGAATCAACTTTGCAGCTCCGATCAAGAGGAAATCATTTTCCAGTAGACTACATTTGAGCCTAAGCTTAGAAAATTCTCTAAGAAATGCAATTTGAAACATATTACTCACCAAGCGTATTAGAGAATCCTCATTTCCATAGATAATGCACTTTTTATACATATACACAACAAACTTTGACCTCTCTACCATTAAAAGGTAGGGCATATGTGAAGTTTACAGGAAATGAAAGAAACCAACTCAATCAAATGTACTTATTGATCTTGGCCACATAATTAACCATGCTTTCATCAAGTATTGGGAATGGCATCAACCTTTGCACATGTGAAATAATCCTTCACATATTGCAACTGGTGCCAAGTAATAATTAGCCATTACACAATGGTAATTTAGCACATTTTCTATCTTGTTTGATAATTACCAAGCATCCCAATATAAAATATGATTATTTGAGAAGCCTTCCTAGTTTAGAGAAGAATGAGTATGATTTAGAAGAGATTTTATAGTCATGTAAACACAACCTCCCAATGGGTCATAATCATATTCATGAGCTGCCAAGTTCAGATCAAAATCCTCTTACAATTATGAAACTGAAGCCAATGATATTTTAAACCATAAGCTTTTCACACCAATGATGTAGAAAGCCAAAAATCCCACTAGATGAACTAAAAGAACTTTTAAAATCACCCCCAGACATTTTGCTCAAGCATGACTACCTAAACATGAAATAAACTATGACCAAATTTATTCATGAGTAGGGTTGATACGTCTACATTCTTTTAACATGATACTGTCAACACCCTTATTTTCTAGATCATTAGATTCCCTATTCCCTTCTCTATAAGCGTGGTTTATCATAAATATTTGAGGCCCTCAAAATGTTGCATTGTCACTCCCAAAATGTCCTTGAGCTTCCATTTGTGAATATTTCTAGTCTTCAAGGCATTTATAACCAGTGTAGAATTCCCCTCTATTACCACCTTATCTAGTTTAAGCTCATGACATAGATTGAGACCGAACAAAAGTGCCTATAGTTTTGTAGCATTATTAGTGCCAATTGGTAATGGGGCTATCATTTTACCAATTAGTTTACCATTTCAAACCCTCATAATGCACCCTACTCCAAATGAAACTGGATTGCCTCGAGAAACCCCATCAAAGTTTAATTTATACCACCCAAAGTTAGGTGCAGGTTCCATTTAACATTGTTTCTAGCAACTTGATATTTTTCCCCCTTCCCTATGAAGGGATGAACCTTTAAACAATGCCACATGCCTTCCTCATTAAGGCATCCCATTTTGTGAAGTTTACATATTTCAAATCCTAATCATTGCTCTACTATTCACCACTTCCACAATAGCTACCTCCAACTTTTTCAACAATGAAGAGGTAGAAAATTCCTTCTCTTAAAAAATTATTCTATTCCTCTCTTTCCAAACCTCCCAAACTAACAAGGATGTGCTAACCACCCACGAACTATAAAACAATGAAGATTTGTAATGCTTGAAATAGACTCATTATATCTTTTGGGAGAGAAATTTTCCACGAAATTTTGGCACAAAACAATTACCAACATTCTTTGGTGAAGGGGTAGTTTAGTAGAAGATGATTTATTGATTCCTATTCATTGTTGCAAAGAACACACCTATCTAAGGGCCATGAAAACCCATGTTTATAAATATATTTGCAATTAGTATCATGTTTTGAATAGCAGCCCATGCAAAGGATCTATCCTTGGGTAGACAACATTTACTCCAACATAGCTTAATTGGAATTTGTGATGAAATTTCTAGATTTTTCGACAAGATTCTATAGCCATCCTTAACATTATAGTCACCAAATTTAGCTCCATGCCACCTCAGATTGTTTTTTCCTTCCCCAATGAAAATACTTTGTCCTTGTAGACACCTAAAAATGTCTTGGTTATATCACACATCTTGATATTGATTACTAACACCATTTTCTCTCATTTCTCACCTATTTCATCCATTTTATTAAATAAGGCCAAATATTTAGTTAAATTCACCATTTTCTCCTATTAATCAAATAATTAATTTAATTTGATTAATTCACCCTCATACTAATATATTTCTTCAAATAATGTTCAATTATTTAAGTAAATGTCACAATCCCATTTTGATTAAATAATTCCTAATTATTTAATTAAAGATCCTAATTCCTCAACTTGGACGATTAAATGATTTTCATAATTATTTAATTGACTAATTAATTCCTCCAACTCCTCAATGAATATTCTCATGGAATATTTCCTTTTTCAAATTTGAATTCTTCCCTCCAACTTCAAATATCTCCAACATAATTCCTAAAATTTAGGGAATTTATTGAGTCTCTCATGGGTTTTAGACCATTGATTTGATCCTTGATCCATGCTAGGAATTATCAACCACTTGATTGATTCTTAATCCACACTCACCTCTCCAATTCGATTTCATCCTTTGGCTATCAAATTTCTAATCCTCACCATTGATCAATATTCTTCAAATATATAAATATCCATCCCTTTTTCCATGAAAAAGGATTCACAATATATTATGTAAAATTACTCTACTCAATTCAACACTCAATCTTTGAACATTTAAAAATCAATCTTCATTCATCAATCCAAGATTTTTCATCAAATCAACATGGATTAGGAAAATTTGAACATTCCACATCCACACCACCCCAAATTTGCACTCAATCCATAATGGGATTGAAGGTTTGTTGGTTATGTGTTTCAATTACTTAGAATTTATATTAATTTCATAAATAATTGAATCATTTTGTCATGTTATACTAATTTCATTGGAGTAGTGTTCTTAATTGATCTTAGTTTAAATGCTTTACCTTGTGTTATTTGATTAAATAATTTCATATACTTACATTTTGGCACACCTAGTGGGACCTCACATCCTTGATCTAATAATCATTTTGAGTTTTATCGAATTGCAGGTTTAGAAGGACTGGTTGATGCTTTTGTAGAATAAAAGTCAATGTGTTTTATCAAAGGTTGACAGTATTTCTTCCTTCAACACCTTTTCTAGACCAACAACACAACACTATTGAAACTTTGAAACTTTTGCTTCCCAACATCATGATGCGTCTGTCAAAAGCTTGACATGTTTGCACATGACAATGTGACGCTTCTATGAAAATAACTTGACCCTTCTGCCTAGAAAAATAGAGAGCTAGCTTTAGGAATTTATCTGATTTCAATTGGTTATTTATCTAACCCTAACTATTCTCTATTTTTATTTTCTAGCTTTTCATTAACTGTTTACAAGAAACTTGGCTTGGAGAGGTTGGAATATAACATTTATCTTGTAGGTTTTCATAATCTAGGAACACTTACTTTTTGGTGTTTTTAAAATAAAATCATTTTCCCATGGTGCACTAAAATAAATAGCACAAATCCTCACATTTAGTATTGGTGTTCTAAAATGAAGTCATTTTCCCTTGGGTTTAAAATGAACAATATAACTTGCACACTTTTGATTTGGGATTTAAATTGAACCACAACTTGCATATTTAGTTTGGTGCTTTAACAATTGAACCACACATTTAAATATTTGTGCAATTAAAATGAACAAGTGTGTTATTTTTCCTTCATGCTTGGTAATTTAGGGATATGTATCCTCTCTCCTCGCACCTTGTGCAAACTTGGGTGATGATAAATATCTCTAATTTGTGTTTCTATCTTTTTAAACACCAAAATATTTTTCTATCTATCAAGTCTCTACTTGCACTACATGCGATCTTGGGTGATGAGAACACACAAAAATTATAAATCCTTCCCCTATTGTTAGGAGGCCTATCTAGGAGTACACCCCAGGGTTTGACCTCAAGCACATTTTTTTCTAGCAGGCTATATGAAAGGGGAAATAAATAAAAGTTGAGCTATATCCATGTATGTAACTGCTAGGCATTCCTATATGGTCCTGGGTGATTTCAGACATAAGAATCTATTATATTTCAATATCACACTTATGTAGGTGGTGGTGTTCATAGAGTTCTACCCACTAAAAACCATTGTAATTAGAATCCTAAGAGTCATTTATAGAATGTCTTCTTAAGGAGGTGCAACATGACAAGATCTACATGTGAAGTTACTCACTATGTACTAATCATAGTTGAGGTGACAAAACTCCTTGCAAGGAACTTTTCCTTTCAAGGTAAGAGGTGTCAAGATGGTACATGACCTTGGTATACTCTAGTTTCCTATTTTATGAGGTGAATTTTATTAGTAGGCCTGAATTAATAAGACAACTCAATCTACCACTAAAAATAGGTTGTGCTTTATGGTGTTTTTATTGTGAATACCATTGGGATACCAATTAGTGTGGTCTTGTGGAAGAAGAACACACAAAAAACATCTAAAAAATCATTGAGTTAGTTTATATGTTTTTTCAACATCAAAACTTTAAACACCTAGGTCAAATTACATGTCAAAGATCCTCTGATAGATTGATGTCTTTTCCTAAACAATGTGTTGCCTTTATACAAATTAATGCTTCTATTTTTATTAAAATAACATTTTTGTTTAGATATCAATAATTTTACACATCTCAACACATTTGTTAGGGTAAATAGACATATGCATTTTGATGCTTTTTTTTATAGTCCCAACACTTATGTCAAAACTTTAACACGTTTTTAGATACTCTAATGCTATTGTAGTAAACAACTTGATGCTATTGCAAACATCTCAATGCTTTTTCTTAAAATAGAAAATAGAGACTTTCAAAAATAATTTCCAAAAATTGTCTTTGGTCAAAAATCACTCAATTGCCTAAAATTAATTCAAAAAAAACTTTGGTTTTCTTATATCAATCAACAAATAACAAGGAAATTCTTGCTCACTATTAATTTTTTAAAATGATTTTTTGGGTTGTCATTGGGTCAAACCACCTTCATTCCATAAACATCAAGCATACCTAAATAATTTATCTAGTCCTAAGTTTTGTTAAAATAGAAAGTTCCATACCATTTACTCATTTAAAAATTCATTCATCATTGGTCTTAAACCTATCAAAGTGTCATTATTAGAAAAAATTAAGGCAGCCAAAAATTTCCAACAAGGTCATTTGAATCAAACATCTCCTAAGGTTGATGCAACTTTTATGGTCACAACTAGATCCCAACACAAGAAAATATGGAGTCTAGAATTCAAGTGATTCAAGTTCTCAAGCTATTACAATAAATTTTAGTGACCAACCCTTGGAATTCCTCAAAAAAAATCTCAAGGGCGTGAACTTCTTCCATTACCAATCAAGACAAAACCTCAAATGAAAATGGTTCTCATAGAAGACATTACCAAAAAACCACATAACTTCACTCCTAAAGAAATATTGGAGATGCAACAAGACCAAGATTCTCTCAAAGAAGTAGAGGTGGTGATAAGTCAAGATCCCAATCAATACATGTTGAGATTAGCACAAAAAGGTGCCAAACTTCTCACAATTTTTGACATAAATCAACTTAGATAATAACGAACAACATAAAATTTTGGAACCAAAACTTATCCACAAGGAAATGATTCCTTAGTGTATCATGTTGTTGAACAAATATATAATCCATCTTCAAATGTGCTAAGTCAACCTATGATCACATCTCAAGGAGAAAATCCTTGAATCAATCAATACAACAATCTACTTTATAACACTGAAACTATAGGGATTTCAACCAACCTAGGTGTGAAAAACACAAATATCCATCCCAAAATAATCTAAACATGATCAATCCAAACAAAAACATGTCAAATTTGAATATGACTAATCTAAACATGAACATACCCAACCAAAGTGTGTCAGATTTGAACATGTCAAATCCAAACATGTTGAAGGGTGATCCCATAATAGTGGTTTACAATTTTTGGCCAAACTAGACACTGAAATTATTATTTTTAACTAAATCTTCACATTCGGGCACCTATAGTGGCTAAAATGTGAGGAATTTGAAGATGGTGCAAACTAGAGTCTCATAAAATTTGTCTATAGATTCTAAAAATATTTTTTTCAAAATTTTGGGAATCAAATTGCACTTCTTTTCCATCTCCCATGAAAATTGATTTTTTTTAGAAAACAACATTTTAAAAAAGTGACGCACACCGTATAACGCATAACTTTTTTTCCATGAAGGATAAAATTCTAATTCTTTCAAATTTAGATTTTTAACTCTAATATCTAGTGCTTCCACTTGGTTAGATAGTTTTTATTGAATTTTTTTCCTTAATCAAGTTTTAAAGTCAAACAAATTACAATTCATTAACGAATTATAATGCGTAACTTTTTTGTATATGTCAAAATTTAATTTAATTTTTTGTTGGATCAAGGACTTAAATATCTGGTGCACTCATATATATATTTTTTTTTTGATAATCTTCTATTTTTCCACATGTGAAGAACAAAGAAATTTATTTTCGATGAAAAACCTATGTTTAATAAAACTTAAAAAATAAATACATAACAAAACCAAAACATATTAAAATTATATTCATTGGATAGCTTGTTTTGAGGAATACCATAATCATTTGAAATAAATTTTAAATGAGTTCATTTGATCCCCCAAAGTCTAAATCAAAAGTGATTTTTTATCAGCATTTTGATAGGTGTAAAGGAGACGCATTTATAGGTATGGTTTAAAACTAGCGAGGTTCTATCCAAGAGGGTTTGATCTAAGGTAATTTGATCAAACCCTCTTCAATTGGAATCCTTAAAATGGAACTTTTTAAGGGTTAAATCATTATATTTTCTAAAAACATGTGATTTCAGCTAAAATTCGTTCCTCTCAGGAATTGTAAACCACTATTATGACAACACCCTGAACTATGGGATGGATCCATTTAATCCAACTTCACAAAATCCCAAAAGAATGTCCCTTGTATACAAAAATCCCAACAAAACATTTGGAACAACTCAAAAAAATATCAATCATCAAAGGTATCCTTAACAATGTCAAGTTCCACAAATCCAACATCAAAATCAACCACCCCCACAAAATAACTACCCTCACAATATCATAATCAACCCAAAAATCACCAACCACAAGATCAAAATCAACAAAAATATTGAACTATGGGATTGATCCATTTAATCCACCTTCACAAAATCCCAAAAGAATGTCCCTAGTATATAAAAATCCCAACATTCATAGAAGCATCATGATGGTCCCATTTCCTTTGAAGTGCCAAAGTTTGATAAGTATAAAGGACAAGGAAATCTTCAAGACCATATAAGAGAATTCTATGTAGCTTGCATGGAAGTATCTTACAATGATACATACCTCATGAGATTCTTTCCACGAAGGTTTGGAGGACAAGAAATTGAATGGTTTTCTCACTTACCTTTAGGCATCAAAACATTCCAATAAATCATTGATCAATTCATAGTGCATTTCTCTTACAACATTGATGCAGTAATCAACTTGGAAGAATTATACACCCTTAAACAAAATAAAGGAGAAACATTTGCCTCTTTCTTACAAATATGGAGACATAAAGCAAGCATGCGCAAGTGGTCAATACCTGAAAGATAACAAGTTGATATTGTTATTGGAAACTTAGAAATTGATCTTGATTTTCAACTATGAATGCAATGCCTATCAAATTTTGAGGAGATAATCTCAAAAGGGATAACCATTGAGAGAGCCCTCATCACCAAAGGATCAATGCAAAATCATAACGAACCATCTAGTTCTAGTGACAAACCCTAATTTTGGGCCAAAGCCAAGAACATTGCTAATGATGGTGCAGTTGATGTGAAGGTTGTCATAAACACACCTCCCAAAAAAAAACTCAATAAGGTAATCAACAACATGTTCACAATGCTAACCCTCAATAAGGAGCACCAAGGAAAAATAATTATCCTCCAAGACCTAATAACGCTCATCAAAGACAATTCACTCCCTTAGGGGAAACCATTGAAACAGTCTTGAATAAATAAAGATCCAATCAAAGAAAATTGAACTTCTAGATTTTTGAAACTATCCTAAACCTGAAATTAAACTAGCATGGTACAAGGACAATGATTTTTATAGATATTACATAATAAAATGTCACAAAATGCAAAATTGTGTCGAACTAAAACATCTTATCCAAGACCTTATCAATCAAAGAGAATTTGATGTTGATCAAAAAATTGGAAACAAAGACTTGGGGATATATAATAATTTGATGCCCAGTCTCGGGAAGGCTAAAGATTCCATAAAAGATGCAAGTTAAAATAATGTGAACCATACCTATGATAAAGTAGTAGGACATATAACTACTACTCATTTGTCACAACATGAGGAATTGTACATGTATCAAGATACTTTCCTCAAACATAATCGCGATCAATCAATAGTGTCTAGCAATTCTATATATCATGTGATGTCATTAAATATGTGTCAAACCACAAGATAACACCCTCATTTAACTTCTTGATTGGAAATATTGAAGAATCTCCATGGAAAATTGAGGCCTCTATCAGCTCATGTGAATCCATTTAGACTATTCATGAGTCTTCCATACATATTCCACCATCAAACGATTATTCATGTCAAGAACATAATCCTAAGTATAATGAAAGTTGCTTTGAATCAAGCCATGATCAATATCCAACATCCTTAAAGTATTATCAAGATCTCAATAGTATTTTATAATTTGTTCATAACAGTTGCTCTGAAATCAATCAAGATCAAGATCTTACCTCACCAAAATATTATCATGACTTAATGAGTGTCTTCCAATTTATTTAGGATTTCACACACAACAAATATATCACTCCATATATCCATGAGATTTTTAATCCTAATGGACATGCCAATGATCTTTCAATAAAACAAGGGTCTCTCTACTCTCAACGGCCTTACAAATGATCAAGTGATAGAGTTCATAGAACCTCAAGGTGATATTTCTGAAATAGATTATTCATATACAAATTGCAGATCACAAACATCTTTTGAAGAAGAATAAAAATCCAATGTTTCTACCTTTGACGATACCCAATAGAGCATTAAAGAAGAAGCATCATGTTTCCAAGATAAATCATATTTAGTGGAAGTTTGGTAGCAGATGCAATATCAAAGTAAAGGGTTACATATCCTAGGACTAGAGCCAATGGTTTATAATCTTGAGTAGCAAGTGTGTGTGTGTGAAATGTGCAAATTTAGTATCAAAACAAGCCTTAATGAAATGATTTATATTCAAAGATTTGAAGCAAATAAACTATTCTACTTTGCAACAAACTAAATATTTCAAGAACGTCGCATTGTCCTCTATTCTTAATGATTCTTTTTAACCCTTTGTCCTTCAGATTTCTATGTGCACAAAGGCTATTAGAATGGCACTTAAGAAACAAGATTAGTATTCAACATGCAAGCTAATCTAATGCCTACATGAAACTATATGCAAACAATGATGATGAAGGCTATGATGAGTGAAGGATGATGTTGATGATAAATGAAAAACTGGAGGTGGATACTCTGATAGTGATCTATATGATTCTATGCATGATACTCCATATGCTCAAATGAAAACTTAAAATGAATTAATCTAAAATGCAACTATGATGCAATATTTAAAGCTAAGATGTAAATGTAAAACAAAACATGATGTAAAAAATAGCTATAAGACTCCAAAATGCTCCAAGATCCAATGATAAAACTTGCATAATAAATCTACTTCAAATGTGGATGCAAAATACAAGGCCCAAGGGTTGTATTTATAGCCTTTTCCAAGAATATTGTGAGGTGGCAATAATCAACGATCCACATTCAAATAAGAAAAATGGATGGTGAAGATGAAGAGAATCAAGATGTTGTCCCCTTGACCAAAGACAACATGCCATTTGGATGGGAGAATCTCTTGACCAATGGGCAACATGCCATTTGGATGGAAGACTCAAGTGTGAGAAGAGAAGACCATGTGCTTCCAAAATTGGTGGAAGTGTAGGAAGAATAAGTCATGTGCTAAAAAATTAGAGGAAGTGTGGGAGGAAATGAGCCATGTGCTTTTTGAAATGAGTTGAAGATAATTCTAATTAAAAATTAGAGTTATTTATTTTCAGGTGACCTTGGTGAGGTGGCACAAAAAGTTGTAGAAATGTGCTCTAATTCTTAATTGGATTTAGTGAAGATTAATTAAATAAAAAAAGTTTAGGGAACCTTGTTTATGTTATTAATTTAGAAGAATATGTTTTAGATTTGGAGAATTAGAGAGGGGTGAACAATATAAATAAATTGAGAATTTATTTATACGTAGTTGGAATATTAATCAAATAGCTAGTATTTAATTAATTAAAGGTGATGACCATTTTTTAGGTGTGTACATTTTTCCCCTGTTTGAATTAATGTGTTTACACGTTGCTTCAAAGAAAAAATTGATATCGATGCTCAGAAAAGTTTTCAATGCCCCAGACAATGCCCCAGACGTTGATTTTAGTTATTGACGGATATATGCCCCCTCGAGAGATAAATCAGTGAAGTTTGGAATTTTGATGGTTTGTCAATGATTGGATAATTTTGCAATGATTTGATGATGATGTTGCAATGATGTGATGATGATCCAATGTTAGACCAATGATAATTTGATGTCAGACGTGATTTATCTCTCAAAATTTGATTCTACACTCACTCCAACAATTTTGATTAGTTAAATCCCATTTTTGATAATAAATCCCACCATAATTCCCTCCATTGTCCTTTAAAAAGGTAAAAAGTGGGAAAAGTGAATGCATTTGCACATTGTGAGTTTGGAGAATTTGGAGAGTGGAGAGCTAGAGGAAGATGGAGATCCCCTCTCACAAGCATCGTTTAGAGTGCCTTCGCCGACATGGTCACACTGCTGCCACTAGACATATGGTACACATTATGAGAAACCTCCTTTAGTCATTTTCCCGCCTTTTTATCGATGTTTTGAATTTGGTATATAGGTGTTGTAGGCCATTTAAAGTCATTTTTTCACTTTTGGGGGGTATTTTTGTTGTTTTGAAGTCATTTTTGGGAGTTTATGGGAGTTTTGGCGCCTCTTGCTTTTGTTTTGGCACCTTTTGCTTGTGTTTTGGTGCTTTTTGTATGTGAAATGACACCTTTTGCTTCTGTTTTGGTTCCTTTGGGTTCCTAAATGGTGCCTTTGCAAACATATCTTCATGTTTTGACCCTTGTTTCTCTAAAATGGCGTCTTTGGGGTCCCAAATGGTGCCTTTTGCAAGCTTGAGGGTTTTGTCTTTGAATGATTCCTAGTGATTTTCCCTATTGTTTTTCTTGTTTGATGATTTTTGGTTGATGAAAGTCCTCCTAGTTATGCCAAATGTTTCATTCTTGATGTTCGTTGAGGCTTGTATGATGTTCGTGAATCATGTTAGTTGTTGCATTGCTCCATTTAGTGATGCTTTTGATTGATCTCAGTCTGATTGTGTGATGTTCTTTGCTTGATTTGATGCTTGATAAGATAGTTGATGATTTGATCTCATGATAGGTGACAGTCAAATGATAGGATAAATTGATGATGTTTTGACCTCATGATAGGTGAGGATCAATGATAGGATTGATGATGCATCGACCTCATGATAGGTGAGGATTGACGATAGGATTGATGATGTATCGACCTCATGATAGGTGAGCATCGATGGTAGGATAAATTTATGATGTTTTGACCTCATGATAGGTGAGGATCGATGATAGGACTAATGATGCATCGACCTCATGATAGGTGAGAATCGATGATAGGATTCATTGATGTATCGACCTCATGATAGGTGAGGATCGATGATAGGATTAACTGATGTATCAACCTCATGATAGGTGAGGATCAATGGTAGGACTGATGCTTGATCGACCTCATGATAGGTGAGGATTGATGATAGGAATGATGCTTGATCAACCTCATGATAGGCGAGGATTGATGATAGGATTCACTGATGTATTGACCTCATGATAGGTGAGGATCGATGATAGGATTGATGATGTATCATTTTGATTGATTGATTTGATGGTCTCGATTGAACCTAATTTGATTGACTAATGATATTGATTGAATATGATTTGATTGACTAATGATATTGATTGAACATGATTTGATTGACTGATGATTGTGATTGAATATGATTTGATTGACTGATGGTCTTGATTGAACATGATTTTATTGAATGATGATTGTGATTGAATATGATTTGATTGAACATGACTTGATTAATTATTGATCTTGATTGAAGATTATGTTAGGGAAAAATTTGATAGATTGATTGATGTGATGCTGATTTGTTTTCCCTAATATGATTAGGAGGACTTTGATGTGCTCTAGTCTCAGGAGCATTTCCTAAAGACATGGGAGATGGTTCGCCAGTTGACCTAGGAAAATTTGGATATTATCACCCGTTATGGGTTGACATCCTTGATAGACATACCCTAGTATAGGATTAATAGGGGTTTGCTGACTAAGCCTCTAGTGAATAGGTGGCATAGTGACCATAATGCCTTTCATCTAGCTACTGGGGAGATGACAATTACTCTAGAGGATGTTTATCTTATTCTGTGGATTCTAGTGATGGGTGAGATAGTTGTGTATGACAGAGCAGAGCAGGGTGGGACCGATGCCTTGCATAGGATTTTCTGAGATGATCATGTTTTAGGTCATTGGGTCCCTTGGAAGGAGATGGTTGATAGATATGATCCTCTACCGTGTGTTCTTTTTTGGTTTGTTGGAGGATTCCTTTGTCCTTACTGTAGGTCAAAGGAATTTTCAGTGGATTGGGGTCGATTATTGGAACGTATGACATTAGGGGGGACTAGATATGCATGGGGTTCATGTATGTTAGCCAATTTGTATCATTATATGCACCAGGTTGTGTATTGTGGGGCGATGAGCCTCTCTTCTGGGATTATATTATTGTAGACATGGGCATGGGAGCATATAGTGATCACTCGACTATTGGGAGATAGATAGTGACCAATAGGTAGACCCTATGTGTTTAGTTATAGTAGTTTGCATGTTTAGCATAAGTTGGGAAAATTAGCTTATTAGAGATGTGCCCTAGATGATCTAGAGACCGTGACATGGTGCCCATACTTGGATTGGGAGATGTGGCTAGAGGAGCAGGTGGAGATTCCATACATCTTGCTATCACGATATTTGATTAGACACACACATTCTGTGCTTGAGAGATACTTGTATCTGTGGGTTTGTCGACAGTTTGGATGAGTTCAGGCGATGCCCCAAGGGGTTTCCCATTATGCACGATGACGACAGGATGTGATAGAGTGGGGCCCTTGTATATCTTATGATGTTTCTTGTACTAAGTATCATACATTGGCACCATGTGTATGGGATTATCTTCCACAAGTGATAGATGTAGGGATGAAAGAGGATTATTCTGAGTATTTCTACACACATCCTTTTATGAGGTTATCTAGTCATAATAAGCCAGTTCCACCAGTTGATGATGATGACAGGGCATCGAGACAAAGGGGGGATAAAGAGGAGGTAGAGTGATATTGGGGATGAAGGGGATGACGAGGGTGCTAATGGTGGTGGTGGTGGGGGTGACGATGATGGTGGTGGTGGTTTAGGTGTAGGGCCATCAGGTGTAGTTGGAAGTCCCTTTCTAGATTTTGCAGTTCCTAGATGCAGGAGGAGTATTACCATACCTCAGTCAGTGATTCCTAGGATTCGGATTGGAGTCCCTTCTCATCAGCAATAGGCACAAATAGAGGCATTACAGGCACAGGTTCAAAATTTTCAGGGTGAGTTAGTGCAAGCTCGGGCATAGTTTGAGACACTTTAGGATGAGTTGGTGCAGACTAGGGCATAGATTCAGATACTGATGGCTAAAAGAGGTGCAGATAGGCAACATATACAACAAGTATAGGCACAGGTTGTCATACTTACTATAGAGAGGGATGCCTTCAAACATCGGGCAGAGCAGGCTAAGGGCATTACCCAGAGATTACAACAGGTTGCAGTGTCTATGGGTACAACAGAGTTCCTTAGAGAGATTCGACACACTGCTTAGGAGTTGTAGTTTTACAGGGGTAAGTATCATGAGCTAGTTCCTTCCAAGCGGTGAGAGAGCTTTGTACCATCTCGATCTAGCAGATCCCAGTCTCAGACTATTAGAATGGGTGTTACTCAGCCATTTTCTAGAGATAAGAGGGATCCTAGTGTAGCTCTGTCAGGTGGAGGAGGTATCGGTTCTATGATGCCAACACTGTCTGAGGGGAGCTTGACATAGTATCTTATGATGTATACACTTTTGGGACATTGATGATGTACTTCTTGTGTTTAGACTTTATGATACAGTAGCATTTTTGATATTGATGTATCTCGTCATAATTTTGGGATATCCTTGTACACTTTGACATTATGATTTTTGAGATTATATGATATGTAGTGTGATTATGATCTATGTGTTGATATGATGATAGATGTCTATGATGCATTTAATTTCCATGTTATGATAATGACTCTAATGTTATGATATGCTATGGATGCAAATGATGATGCAATTGATGTGTTATGATTCTAGGGTGTTTTATGGATTTCTGCCTATGTGATGCATGTGATGGATCCTATGATGTTTATGTTTTCATTATTTTCTAATGCAAATATGATGCAATGGATGAGTAAATGAAGTATGAAATGATCACATGATGCATATTTCTGTTGATGTTTATATGTGATGATAGTCATGATGATTATGATGATTATGCAATGATGATGCTTATGTGATGATTTATTTATGATGAAAATGATGTAAGATGTTCATATGTGATGATTATGTTGAATATGCATGGATGCGATGCGAATGATGTGTGATGTTTTGTAATGATGAATGATGATTATGTTCTAGGGTCTTAAGCTTAAATGAGTGAATTCGTCCAACTTCCAAGAGTTGTGGGAAGGTTGTCATCAGTTGATCATTGATTAAGTTAAGCTTCGCAAAACCTGGCATTTTTCCCAATTCTTTTGGAAATCATAAGAGACTCACTCATTTAAGCTTAGTGAACCACTTCCCTAATGCCACTATATGAAATGATTCTGATTATGCAAATGAGATGCGATGCAATTGTTTTTGTGTTTTCTGATGCAAATATTATGATATGATGTATGAATGCATGAATGATGTTGTAATGTTTTCTAATGTATGCAAATGATGATGCAACTAATATGCAACTATATGATGTGTTTTTGTTTAATGTCAAGTGTACTCAATCCATTGATAAGAGATATAACATCATTGTTGTAGCTCTTTGGAAATACCATAAATACAAATGCAAACTAACATGGATGCAATCTACTTTAACCATGCAGATCTTGTATACAAAATTTGTCATTCATAACAGCCAATTTTTCATGCTTTCTATCATCATTGGGCCTTTAAAATGTTGAAAGTGTGTACAAGCATCAATGGTATATTTTAGACCATGATGACCTAAGTAATACTTCCATGATGTTTGATAGTGCAAGTTAACATGAGCATCTAAGTATAATTAAACTGAGATGACTTGAGAATTGCTTGCATAAATAGACAAGAGTTAATCCTTTTCTTATGTAAATTTAGAATGTCATTAGTGATACTTTGTAGCGCACGTCTCACGACAATTTGCATAGTACTAATGATCAACTCACAGATAGTAGACAAATAAAAATCATACTGCTTCCTGGATCCTCTAGTTTAATACATCATCGAGGGGTTCCAGAGATATGATAACAAAAATCAAAGTACAAAAAGTGAACATTTGTGTTTAACGTGATAAACCCATGATTTAGAAGAGCATCATCCTTTCGATTTTCTGATGTTTTTGGGATTTTTGATTTTCCAATTTTTAGGTGTTTTCTGAGATTTTGACCAAGAATCTAACCTAAAGACCTATCCTAGGGGCCTCGAGGGCTGATCAAAGATTAGCCTTTCCTATGTTATACACGTAGAGACCACGTAGCTCGACCAACTCAAACAATTTACAGGACCAAGATATGAATAGATGAGAGACAACAACTAATTACAAGGGACCACTAAAGGACTTGACCTAGGGTGTCTCAAGGGCTGATCAAAGATTATCCTTGCCTACGTTTAAGCTTAGAGACAATGCAGTTTGACAAGACGACTCTATTTTTGAATTTTTGACTAACTTTTGACCTATTTTTGGATTTTGATATGATATGGATGTTTGATGCATTTCTGATGGGGACTAATGTTCAATGTTGGGTTGCGTTATGATCATTTTTTTTGGTTGCATTTTTCTTCTTGCTATTTGTTTGTTGGTTCAAGCTCAAAGTTTGTTGCCCCTAGCAAGTTTAGCATTTTGCCGCCAATCTAGGGTGAGACACGATTGAGATGCCAGAATATGTACATGGTGCTTTCAAAGGATAGGTAGATGGATGGAGAAAGTGAATGGAAAAGGTGAATGGTCAACATGCTCAAATATATGGAAAAGCTAACCTATCAAAAATAGTGCTTGTTTCAAGGTTTTCACTACATGTTTTTATTGCACTTTTTTAGATTTTATGATTTTTTTGATCTTTTTTTATTTTTCACTTTTTTTTTGTATTTTTACCTTTTTCTAATTTTTTTTGTTGTTACCAAGATGATTGTTTGCCAAGTTTTCATCAAGGAAACTTTTTTTTTAGGACATTTTCTGATGTTTTTGGTATTTTTCAGGACCTTTTTCCAATGCACTGGATGATTCAAGTGTATAAATTTTTGAGATGTAGGCTATTGAGTGGTTCATCAAACAAATCCCCTTTTGGTGTAGACAATTGATATGCTCCTGATTCAAAGGCTGACACAATGACAAAGGGACCTAGCCAGTTTGGTTCAAATTTTCCCTTCTTCTTTCGATCTTGTTGATTGTGGGGGTTCTCTTTCAAGACTAAATTGCCAACCTAAAATGTTCTAGGCTTGACTCTGTGGTTGTAGCTTCTAGATATCCTTTACTGATATGCCTTTAGGTGATCCACTGCATGCTGACGATGCTCATCCAAGAGTTCCAATTCTTGTAACCTAGACACCCTGTGATCCTCATCTAAAATGATCCCTTTTAGTGACACTCAAAGTGATGACAGTTCAACCTCAATAGGTAGAATAGCCTCTGATCCATAGATGAAAGAATAGGGTGTTGTTCCCATTGGGGTGTGGATATTGGTTCTGTAAGCCCACAACGCAGGGTTTAGTTGAACGTGCCAATCACACCCAGCCTCGTTGACGGTTTTCTTCAAGATTTTCAAGATAGTTTTGTTTTAGGCCTCTGCTTGGACATTTCCTTGAGGATAATAAGGTGTAGAAAACTGATGTTGTATGTGGAACCTCTCACAGAGTTCTTGGACATCTTGATTCTTGAAGGGTCTGCCATTATCTGTGATAATGGATTGTGGAATACTGTACCGACAAATGATATAATTTAGGATGAAGGATGAGATATTTTTTCCTATGATGGTGGTTAGGGGAACTACTTCAATCCACTTCATAAAGTACTTAGTGGTTGTGATGATAAACTTGTGTCTGTTGGATGAAGATAGGTGTATTTTGCCTACGAGATCCAATCCCCACTAATAAAAGGGCCATGTTGATGTAAAAGGGTGAAGTTCCTATGCTAGTGCATGGATGAGATTACCATGAATTTGCCACTTTTGGAATTTATTGAAAAATTGAAAAGAATCCTTCTCCATAGTCAGCCAGTAATATCCCAAACAGAGGAGTTTCTTAGCTAGGGTTAAACCACTCGAATGAGTGCCACAAACACCCTCATGTACTTCCCGTAAAACCATTTCAGACTCATCACATTCCAAACATTGGAGGAGAGTTCCATCAAGACCTCATCGATAAAGGAAATCCATGATAAGGGTGTGTCAGGTGGTTTGGCGAATGAAGTTTCATTTTTTATTACAAGATAGGTCAGGAGGGAGGGTGTTATCTTTTAGGTATGTATAGATTTTCTCGTAGAGGGAAGTGTCAGCCTCAGCTAGATGGTAGATAACTTAGGAATCTGGGTTGTCATAAGATGGGTTGAACAGTTGTTCCACCATGAACTCATAATGGGCTCGTTTCTCCAGAATTTGTAAGAGAGAAGCAATGGTGGCCATGGCATCAACGACTTTGTTATCACTTTAGGGAATTTTCTCAAATCTTATTTCCACAAAGTAATTTTTGAAGTCATCAACCATTCTTTTGTAGGGCATTAACTTGTCATCCTTTGTTTGATAGTCATCATTTACCTGATTAATGACTAGTTGTGAATCCCCATAGACATGTAACTTTGTGATCTTCCACTCAACTACTACTTTGATTCCAATGATCAGGGCTTCATATTCTGATGTGTTGTTGGTCCAAGATAACATCAATCTGTAGGACTTAGGAATGGTGTGTCCTTGTGGTGAGATAAACAAGATTCCAACTCCTGATCCATGTTGTGTATAAGAACCATCAAAGTACAAGACCCATTGTTGTGTGGATATTGTCAGGACGTCAACATCTGGAAACTCAATGTTCATAGGATGATTTTCTTGTAATGGTGCTTCAGCGAACTGGTCTGCAATTTTTTTTCCTTGGATTTCCTTCCTATCAACATATTGAATGTCAAATTCACTCAGTATCATGACCCATTTGGCTAGTCTTCCAGTTAGATTAGCTTTGCTGAGAAGGTATTTCAGTGGATCTATCTTGGCTATCAACTTGATGGTATGTGTGAGCATATAATGTCGCAATTGTTGGGTAGCGAACACTACTTCCAGACAAGACTTTTCAATGAAGGTGTAATTGATCTCATAGCCATTTAAGGTTCTGCTGATGTAATATATTTCCCTTTCTTTTCCCGTTGAATCCTCATGCTAACAAGGCTCCCAATGATATTTCAGTTGTTTCTATGTATAATAAAAGTGGCTTTCCTTCTACTGGTGGTATCAGGACAAGTGGAATCATTAGATATTGTTTCAATTGATTGAAGGCCCCTTCACATTTCTCATCCCATCGAAAAGATACATTTTTGTGGAGCAAGTGGTTGAAAGGATGGGTCTTGTCTGCCAATTGTGCAATAAATATCCTGATAGATTGAAATCTCCCTTGCAAGGATCTGAGCTAGTTGGTTTTTTTAGGAGGAGGCATCTCCATGATAGATTTAACCTTTGTAGGGTTTACCTGAATGCCTTTAGCCGACACAATGTATCCCAAAATTTTAGCTGATCTTACATCGAATACACATTTCTTGGGATTTAGTCTCACATTGAACTTCTCCAGTCTGGTGAAAATCTTATCTAAGACCTCTAGGTGTCCTTCTTTGTTGTAGGATTTTTCCAATATATCATCTACATAGTCTTCCATAAAAGTATGCATCATGTCATGAAAGATGGTGGTCATTTTTCTCTAATATGTGGCTCCAACATTTTTCAACCCGAATGGCATGGCATTCCAACAAAAGGTTCTCCACAGACAAGTAAAGGTAGTTTTATCTTGATCTTCAGGAGTAATTTTGATTTGATTATACCTTGAAAATCCATCCATGAGTGAAAGCATTTCATGGCCAACATTCAAGTCCACAATGATGTCAATATTAGGTAGGGGAAAGTCATCTTTTGGGAAAGATTTATTGAGATCTCTGAAATCTGTGCAGATTCCGATGCTTTTGTCTGGTTTGGAAATATGTACAATGTTAGAAATCCACTCAACATAGTCGATTGGTATGATGAATCCAACATCTAATAACTTCTTCAGTTCTGCTTTTACCAAGATGGCAATATGTGAATGTATTTTCCTTAACTTTTGCTTGACTAGTTTTATTCCTGTTGGTAGAGATAGGTGATGCATGATGAGTTCTGGATCAATCCCTGGCATGTCAGAATAAGACCAAGCAAAGTTTTTTTCCTTTCTATGAAGAATTTGATGAAGTTCGATTTTTCTTGATCTATCAAGGATTCTGCTAGATGGATAGTCTTCACTTTTCTTCATTGCCAATATTGATAGATTGGGTGGGTTCAACCAATACTTTAGATCGTTCCTAAAAGTGTTCAGGGAGTGTGTCAAATCTTCCATCCTTCAACACCTTAGAGAGGTCTTCACTATTGGATACACTCAAGTTGGGTGATCCCACAATAGTGGTTTACAATTTTTGGCCAAACTAGACACTGAAATTATTATTTTTAACTAAATCTTCACATTCAGGCACCTATAGCGGCTAAACCATGAGGAATTTGAAGATGATGAAAACTAGAGTCTTGTCACATTTTTTTTGTAGATTCTAAAAATATTTTAATTTTTTTTTTGGAATTAGATTGCACTTATTTTTCCATCTCCCACGAAAACTAGTGTTTTTCAGAAAACAACATTTTTAAAAAGTGACACACACCGTATAATGCATAACTTTTTTTCCATGAAGGATAAAATTCTAATTCTTTTGAATTTAGATTTTTAACTTTGATATCTAGTGCTTCCACTTTATTAGATAGTTTTTTGATGAATATTTTTTCTTTAATCAAGTTTTGAAGTCAAGCCAATTACAATTCAGACATAGCACCACCGTATAACACGTAACTTTTTTTTTGTATATGTCAAAATTCAATTATTTTCTTTTGTTGGATCAAGGACTTCAATATCTAGTGCACTCATATTTTTCAATTTTATCTTTTTGATAATCTACTATTTTTCCACATGTGTAGAACAAAGACCATCATTTTTGATGAAAAACCTATGTTTAATAAAACTAAAAAAACAAATACATAAAAAAAACAATAACATAATAAAATTATATTCGTTGGATAGCTCATTTCAAGGACTACCTGATCTAGTTGGGTTTGTGAAGAATCCTCCATTTTCATCCTCAACCCGAGCTTTGAAGTGTAAAAATTTAGGCTTTTTTGTGTTTCAGGGGGAGAATGAGGAATAAGGGGGGTTCGTTTGAACTAGGGTTCATTTGAACCCCCTTCAAAATGAATTTTTCTTTTGTTTTTTAGGTAGGAAATGTGGGCCCAGTAATTAATGGGTTCACTCTAACCCTAGTTCGGTCGAACCCCTTTTTGGTTCAGTCAAACTTGTAGGTTCATTCGAACCCCTAAAACCAATTTTTTTGCATGGATGGGGTCATTTTTTATAGTTTTCCTTCCTCCATCAATTTGTAAACCACTATTGTGGCTTCACCCTCTTTGTTTTTACTTTTTCTAGATCTGATACTGCCATTGAATGGTTTTCGCTATCAGATCCATTCCCTATATTATTGATTTTGTAGCTAGAAAATTTGACTCTCTTGGTTGGAAACTTTGTTATGATGTTCAATGGTGGAATCTGTTTTGGGATTGGCAGAACAGAGGAAGTTGACAATGGCTTTGTTGTTTGAAAAGAGGGGGATATTAGATGGCTCAGTATGATCCCAATCTATTAGTTCAGGATGTATCAAGGGTAAGGAGTCATTGGATTGGAAAAAGTTAGATGCAGTAAGAGTCCCGATGGTAATGTCTTTAGATCGTCCAATAGAGAAATTGATGTCTATAAGGTAACTCTCCTCTGAATTATCCATTTCACTCTAAGTCTGATCATCTCCACTAGAATAATCAATGTGTAGTGTTCCTATTTCAAGTGTTCTATGACCTGAACTTTGGCCCTCCTCATGTATGGGTGTATACTTTTGGACTACATCAATTTCCTTATCATGACAAGAATCTTTAGATAATGAATCCCACTCATACTCATTTGAATCAGTTTCTTGAGCATCACTAGCTTGTAGTTGTAGGATTCTTTCAACAACTTGTTTGGTTTCTTCTCATGATTCTCCTATATACCCCAATCCTATTTTATCTTTGGCTTGCATGGTGATAGGTTGTCTTGGTTATATGATTCCTTCTTTCCTCTTACCGATAGGACCTTTTCCCTCGCATCCTATCTTTTCCATGATTGTCTTTCCTTTCCCATACTACTCTGTCTGTACACTTGAAGCGGATGCTTGTGATGATTCTTCATATTTGTACAAACAGTTTAAAAACTCCTTGTCATCTGACTCATCCACTAATGTGCCTACTCTTACAAAGGTTCCCTCAAATAGTGTGGTGGTTTGTGATGATTGTTGTCTTGATGTTGATGGCTGTCCATATGACTTTGGAGAAGATGAAAGTTGTGATAAACATAAGGATTCCTGAAATGAGTATTCCCTCATGCCTTTGTCTTTCAATTGGATCTTGGCAACTTGTTTTGATAAGGATTCAAGTTGACTTTCTTGACTTTGTGGAGTAGGATTTGATGTAATTTCTTTATTTAAGGGATTGGCATCACCGATATCCTTATCCTTTGATTGGTCCTTTTTCTCAGCCCACTTTGACAAGCCATTTAGTTGTTTCCCATCATTTGATAAACCCTGAATTGGAGCTTCCCTATTGTGTGGTACAAAATCATCTTGAGTTGTCTTGAGGGTGTTACAATATTGGGGGTTGTTTGAATCAATTGCAATAGTGATTTCCTGCCCATTGAATGGGAAATTCAAACACTAGTGATATGTGGATGGTATTGCTTACATGTCATGAATCCAAGGTATTCCCAAGATTATGTTGTAGGTTAACTCTTTGTCTAACACCTAGCATACTATATCTCTGACAGTTGGTCCCACTTGAATAGGTAGCACAATCAATCCTTGTGAAGATCTTTCCTCGTCATCATATGCTTTTATTGTGATTTTCCTTCTAGGATCAATAGCATTTTTTGAATAGCCTAGTGCATGGACAAGTTTCAAAGTACAGATATTTAGGCCAACTCCTTTATCTATTAGGACACATTTAACATGGTGCTTGTGGATTAGGATCTCAATGTGTAGAGCAACATTGTGGGGATGATTCATAGATACATCATCATGTTCATAAAAGGATAAGCAGTGTGGTGCAGTCAAATGTCCCACCATAGTTTGGAATTGGAAAAATTCCTGATTATTGGGTACCATGGTGGCAACTAGAACTTGTTCTAGGATTTCCTTGTGAGAAGGTGAAATCTTGAGAAGTTCTAATATGGATATTTGTGTGGGTATCTTCTGCAACTGATCCACTATGCTATATTGGGTTGCAGGGGTAGCAATTGATTTGGACATGGAAGGAGTAGCTCCTTTCAATGATACCTTGCCTTGTCCCCATGTGATTGCATTAATAGGTGTGTTTTCTTGTTGTTCCTTGATTTTGATAACATTGATTTGATGAGAGGTAGTGTCAACATCATGGTGATGATTTTCAATTGCAATGATGTCTTGTTCATGTTCAATGGTGTCGTCATTGGTTGGGTTATCATTGACAATAGTATCTGATTTGTCATGGGTTGGATCATCAACCACCTTAATATGAAGAATGGTTGTGTCATAGACATAGTTTATGTTCTTGAACTTGTTGTTTGATGATGAAGAATCTCCTTTCTCATAGTTTGGTAGAGGGTTCTTGAACGGCCCATGATCATTTTTTGTGTGGAGTCCTACAAATACTATCCTGCAACGATCATAATAGTAGGCCAAACTAGACTTGTATCTAAGTGAAGATTTCTCAACTGCATGTAGTCAATTGGTTTTATGTCCCTTGTTGTAGTGGAAGTCGTAGAAGTGAGCGTCAACTTCCACCATGGAGGCAAAGAAATTAATTTGTGGTTCCCAAATCATTCTTAAATGAATTCATTTGATCTCTAGTGAACGTTATGACCTTAACTTTGATCTAAGTTCCTTTAATTGTTGATTCTAATGATTGTACCAAAGGGGTGTTTCAACTGCATGTAGTAATTGGTTTTATGTCCCTTGTTGTAGTGGAAGTCGTAGAAGTGAGCGTCATTCCACCATGGAGGCTTAATTTGTGGTTCCCAATTTCTTACCTCTAGTAACGTTATGACCTTAACTTTGATAAGTTCCTTTAATGTTGATTCTAATGATTGTACCAAAGGGGTGAACCTCCTTCAATTTGTGGACGTTCGATATGATGATGTTCTAGATCTAGCATTACCTTGATTGTTTCTTTGGTTGACATTTTGGTTGTTGCTTTGATTGTTGGGGGTATTGTTATTCTTATTAATTTTGGCGGCGACTGCAATTAGGTTGAATACATGTTTTTCATTTTAACCTTCGACTGTACCATCGTTGCTTCCAACATTCTTATTTCCTTGCCAAACTTAGGTTTGTCACCACTATTGTAATTGTTGTAGGGGTTTGATGAGTTTTTTTCATTGTAAATATTTTTGACTCCTCTCTTGACTAAGGCATCCTCGATTTTAATCCCATTCTCAATCAATTTTTCAAAGGTTGGGGGACATTGTAATTCCAATCTATAACTCATCTCGTCGTCTTTTCCTTTTCTAGTACGGGATGAGAATATTGTGCAAATAACCTTCTCATTTTTTCAAGAATACAAGGAACAATTCACCCTTCTTTTGTTTCAAATTACAAAGATCTTTCATGGCGATGTCATGTTAGATGTTGTAAGAATATTGGGTGATGAACTTGTTAACTAATTCCTCAAAGTTGTTAATTGGTGGGGTGAGTTTGGAGAACCATTCAAGACAATGTCCACCTAAGCTTCTTGGGAATAATCTCATCAAATAAGTTTCGTCATAGGAAAATTTGAGACTCATAGTTCTAAATTCCCTTACATGATCAATCAGATCAGTTTTGCCATTGTATTTGTCATACTTTGGGAACTCACAATGTTTTGGAAAGGGTATCATGTGAATACTTTGATCGAATGGATAAGGAAAAATGTCTTGGATCAAGTATCATTTTTAAGTTCACTTTTGCATGTCAAACATTTGTTGTTGGAGGTTCTTTACTAGAAGAGTCAAGGCAACTACTTGTTCAGGATCATTTTTCATTTTTTATGGGAGGTGCTTTTAGTTGATTTACATCAAAGTAGTTTGGAAATTTAGTGCCTTGCTTGGCTAGCATAAGGAGGTATTTTTCCCCATTTCTTTCAAAAATATTTTCCAAACACTTGTGGAAATTGGGGTCTTGTTCAGCATGTTGGATATCTTCTTTGGTTTTTTGTTCCCCGTCAGTGTTGTTGATTCCATTAAAAGGATTCTTTTTAGCTTCAAACGCCATGGTGTTTTTTGTTTTACTATTTTGAGTCTCAATGATTAGAGTTTCAATGGTTGGAATTTCAATGTTCAGAGTTTCAATGGTTGGAGTTTCAATGTTTGGGTCTTTATTGTTTTTATTTTCAAGTCCCTTTTCCTCGAGCTTTTGTTTTTGCAACCTTGTTTGAATGGGCATACAAGTGTTATAGTTTAGACTAAAATTTGATCTAGGTTTTGGAAAAGTACCAAGGATTACAACTAAGTCAAATAGAATGACAAATTCTAATGAGACTAAGTTGGATTTGACTATGTAGCTTCATTTCATGATGATAGGATGATAAATCATGATGATGAAACTAAGCCTAAAAATCAAAGGTGTGATAAATTTGATGATGTTGGTACTTTGTGATGTTAGATCTGGGTTTAGGTTGGAAAATTCCACTTGTAGAGGTCAATTTGAACAAGTTTAGACTTCTAAGGTACCTAAGGAATGATTTTGGACTTGAGACAATTTCAAAGTTTTGGTTCAAACTATGAAACTAGTGGTAAATGTTCTTCCTAAACGAGGTACTCAAATCTTTGGAAAAGTTGTCAATTTTGACAATAGTAAAACATGTATAATTTAGGATTTTTCTTGCAAGCTCTTTTGTAGAAATTAAAGGTCAACCTCTCTCTAAACTCATAAAGTGTTGATAACTGTCTTTGATGTTCTTTTGGACTAAGAGGTATGGATTTTGGTTTTTGAATTTTAATCTTTCGTGAAATCATTTGGTAACATGCATGTCTAGACTCTGTTTTACCTAAGGATTGGTTGAATACTTTTGAGGATTCCCAAGATAAGACTAATTGTTGGAAAAAGATGAACCTAGGTCATTATTTTTTGTTCAACAAAAGGCGCCAAAATAGAGACAAAAGGCACTAGAACAAAGACCAAAGGTGCCAAAATAGGTCCAGACTTGGTTTTTTGAAAGTTTCTTTGAAAATTTGCTTGGTTTTCCTGATTTTTCAATGGGAGACTTGGTTGTTTCACTAAATACAATTTCAAATCATGGTTTTTCACTTTCAATATGTGACGTTTTGTTTTTTTTAAAACACTTGGATACAGACACATCAAGCAAATGTACACTCCTAAGGTTGTGAAAGACTATATTCTTTTGGATTCCATGTGAGTTTTACCCCAATTGCACTTTTTCTCAGCGGATGACTAGATGCTTGACCCCATTGGCTCCCCTCCACGAAACTCACTTCTCAAGACAGCCAAGCACCAATACCTATGAATCTCCCATGGAATATTTTTCATCTCTACTAAAAATTGTGAGAATGTGGATGCCTTCGCAACAACTGTTGCTCCACAAAATAATAGATAAAGGTTTTGGCCAAACTACAACAAGGGTTTTAGTAAGGAATTTTCATTCGTAGGGATTGATCCATGCAGCGAGAGACTATTGCTTCCCTTCTCATCAGAACCAACTATGTGATACTGTCCTTTGTTCTGGTATCCACACTTATATACCAACTGGAAATGCACTTGGCTTTAGCGTGTTACCGGTTGGGTTGTTCCCTTGGGTGATTAATTTTTACCACAAGGCAGGCCTGCTAAGATAAACAAAATTGAGCAAGTATACCCGTAGTTCGATCACTCTTTATTCCACATGAATAAAGAGAGAACACATGCCATATACTCCACTCACACTCGCACAAAAAAAAAGAATGGGTCTAGCTTTTTGATCACCCAATTAAGGAGAGAGCATATGCCTACCATCCATCAAGCACGAAAAACATGGTGTTCATTAACCCGTTAATTAAGCTATGTTCCTAACTTAACCAAAAGGAAACATGGTGTTAATTAACCTTTTAATCAAGCTATGTTCCTAACTTAACAAAAATGAAACAAGTAAATCACTTCCAGACATTGCAATATGTTAGTAGTGTGATAAGAATGTCTTTGAAAAGCATTTTTGGGAAACTTGCAAAACAACATCACAAAGTATTAGCCTTTGGAAACTGCAAAAGGTGCCAAAACAAAGACAAAAAGTGCCAAAATAGAGATAAAAGGTGCCAAAAAAGAGATAGAGCAGCCCAGAGTTGTGCAAAAGGTGCCAAAAAAGAGACCAAAGGCACCAGAAAAGAGACCAAAGGCACCAGAACAGAGACCAAAGGTGCCAGAACAGAGATAGAACAACCTAAAACTGTGCAAAAGGTGCCAAAACAGAGACCAAAGGCACCAGAACAGAGACCAAAGGTGCTAGAACAGAGACCAAAGGCACTAGAATAAGTGTAAGAGGATCCAAAACGGGTGAAAAAGGCTTCCAATAGGCTGCAAGAGGCTCCAAAATGGGTGCAAGAGGCTCCAAGAGGCTCAAAGAGGTTCACGTTCGAACCTATGAACATAAATTTTCAAGCATGTTAGTGTAATAAATGGGGCAAGGCTCCACGATGGGTTCCATTTTGTGTGTGTGTGAAATGTGCAAAGTTAGTATCAAAACAAACCTTAATGAAATGATTTATATTCAAAGATTCGAAGCAAAGAAACTATTCTAATTTGCAACAAACTAAATCTTTCAAGAATGTCTCATTGTCCTCTATTCTTAAGGATTTTTTTTAACCCTTTGGCCCTCAAATTTCTATGTGCACAAAGGCTATTAGAATGACACTTAAGAAACCATATTAGTATTCAACATGCAAGCTAATCTAATGCCTACATGAAACTATATGCAAACAATGATGATGAAGGCTATGATGAGTGAAGGATGATGTTGATGATAAATGAACAAGTGAAGGTGGATACTATGGTAATGATCTATATGATTCTATGCATGATACTCCATATGCTCAAATGAAAATTAAAATGAACTAATCTAAAATGCAACTATGATGCAAGATTTAAAGCTAAGATGTAAATGGAAAGAAAAACATGATGTAAAAACTAGATATAAGACTCCAAAATGCTCCAAGCTCCAATGATAAAACCTGTATACTAACTCTACTTCAAATGTGGATGCAAAATACAAGGCCCAAGGGTTGTATTTATAGCCTTTTCCAAGCATATAGTGAGGTGGCAATAATCAATGATCTAGATTCAAATAAGAAAAATGGATGGGGAAGATGAAGAGAATCAAGATGTTGTCCCCTTGGCCAAAGAAAACATGCCATTTGGATGGGAGAATCTCTTGACCAATGGGCAACATGCCATTTGGATGGAAGATTCAAGTGTGAGAAGAGAAGACCATGTGCTTCCAAAATTGGTGGAAGTGTGGGAAGAATAAGTCATGTGCTAAAAAATTAGTGGAAATGTGGGAGGAAGTGAGCCATGTGCTTTTTGAAATGAGTTGAAGATAATTATAATTAAAAATTAGAGTTATTTATTTTCATGTGACCTTGGTGAGGTGGCACAAAAATTTGTAGAAATGTGCTCTAATTCTTAATTGGATTTAGTGAAGATTAATTAAATAAAACAAGTTTAGGGAACCTTGTTTATTTAATTAATTTAGAAGAATATGTTTTAGATTTGGAGAATTAGAGAAGGGTGAACAATATAAATAAATTGAGAATTTATTTATACGTAGTTGGAATTTTAATCAAATGGCTAGTATTTAATTAATTAAAGGTGATGACTGCTTTTAGGTGTATACAACAAGGTATCAATCCTTTAACAATCAGAGATTCTAATCATATCAGTGATACCTCCATCACGTCAGGGACAACTTTATCTAGTGCAAATGGGTAAAAGTACAAAGTTGTGTCACACTTTATAAAGGAAATAGCCATCACTGATCCAACTTTTAAATTTGAGTCACTAAAAAGTGGCATAAATGTTTTAAATTTTAGAATGATGTAAACTAATAAAAGTTGTATTTTTAGTATATTTTATGTTTATATTTTTTTGAAAAAAATTAAAAAATTATTTGAATATAGTTTTTTATAAATTTACACTATGATTTTCTTGCTAATAAGATGTTGAAAAATGAAGTTACACAAGACACCAATCTTTATATAGTAAATTTTACCTTTTTTCCTTCAATTTTATTTTTTGTATTTACAACTTGAAACTTTAGTGCATGGATATATTATTTTTTAATTTTCACTATATATTTTTAAATAAATATTAAAATTTGTGTGTACTAAAACACCATTGTTTCCATTTGACGTCAAATTTCATATTAAATATATATCCAAAATAGAAAAAATTATACCATCTTGATATAGATTCTTTTATCTAGTGCATCATATTTTTTTTCATTTTTTTTAATAAGTTTTAGTATTCTTCTTGGCATGGTAATCAACATAATATTTTTGTGTTGATAACCTACATTTAGTAAAAGTAAAATATAAAATATAAATAATAGTTAAACTATTAAAATATATATTTTTGAAAACTACACTTATGGATCCACAAAAGGGTATTTTTATATTTTTCGTTAAATGCTATTTACATGAGTAGGAGTTGTTGAAATATCAAGTTTTTCAAATAATTTTACTTTTTTGGTAAATTGGATTCAAAGTGGTGCCACATATGCATTTATCTAGCAACTTTAGTTAGAAAAGTTGTGGACATATCTAACTTATCTAGAATGAATCTTATTAGATCATATGTTTAACCAAAATTGATTTTTAGTTAGAAATACTGAAATTTAGTTGTGTTGATAAGTGGGCTGAAAATGTGACACAACTTTGTACTTTTACCCAAATATCAACATGGGGAGCATGAAGAGTCCTTATGATAAAAACATAGCCATCACTTCAACCACTCATATCATGAATCGAAATCATCACATATTTCCATCCACCAAATGGGACCAACAACAAGAGACAAATATTTACAAAAGAAAGCAAATCATTGAAGATAACAAATCAGTAATCAAAATGGACAAAAAAAATTCAAACGGATACCAAAGAAAATAAAGAAAAATATCCCTATCAAATTCTATTAGTCAAAGAAATAATGGGGAAAAATAAAAAAGGGACTTCTATCCATCAAAGATGTCAACCAATACAAAAGAAAGCATCAAGATCGACGCACACATTATATGAAGTTCAATTGGTCCTAATTCCTCTTGGAATTCGATATCCACCCATCATTTCTCATCTTCCCAAGTTTGTAAAATCAAGGATCCCAAACTCTCAACCAATCCATTTATATCCCAAAGCTTTCAATACATTCCACCATCCACTTCAAAATTAATGTTATTCAAATCTCACATTGACCTTGTGTTGTTAACTATAGACACATTGTCATAAGGACTCTAAGGTCACTCTATCATGATATACACATCTAGATAAGGTTAACTTAGGTATAAATGATTATGTACAAGTGCCTACACCATGGCAAAACAACTCCTTTAAGCAGGATACCATTGGCACATTTAATAATAGTACCATCTAAATCAATACCATGGAGTGTCTCAACATGATCTAAAATTTTAAAAGATCATAAAAAGCATAAAAATATCAAGAAATCAAAAAAACAAAAAATCAAGAAAAAATTAAATACAAAAATCATCCTCTAGTGAAAACCACTATGGTGGCACTTTGGGTAAGTACCATGATGAAAGCTTGGAAAAAAAGCATAATATGTAGAATCACAGCATCTACGTGCACCATTTCAAGTGGTAGCATCTCATCTCTCCATAATAAATCCAACATCTCCATACATTTATCCATTTATCCACCATCCATATGTTCCATCCTCATTCAAATCCAAAAGTATCTTGATCTCAACAAAGGTTTGGGGTATACTTCAAACTTTCTTGTGGAAAAAATCTTAACATGTGGTCATTGTCATTGATCCTATTTTATCCCATGAAGTGCCATAGCTCATGTTCATCTATCCACCATCCTTATCTATGTATCCATTCATGAAGTTCCAAACATTGTTAGACACTGGGGGTAGGTACTTGCATCTTGCTTCCAAATAAATCTTGGTCCTGGTCCATGTCCATTATTTCACAATGTGACCTCGACATTGTGATCTAGGCATCATCTTGTAAAACAAACAAAAATATTTGTAAAATCCATCAAAAGCCAATTTTTTTTATAAAATCCATCAAAATTCCAAAAAATTCAAACCATTTCAAAATCAAAAACATCCAAAACACCTTCAATAAATCCTAAAAAACTCAAAGCATCAATATCTCAAAAACATTATCCAAGTCCAATAATTGAACTACAGATCCTCTATGCAATTACGTAGGAAAGGCCATATTCGATGGGCCCTTGAGGTATAGGCCAGTCCCTTAGGTTTGGTTCTCTTGGTCAAACATCCCCTAAACCCAAAAATAACATCAAATATCTTCAAAACCCCCAAAAACATTCAAAACATAAAAACTCCAAAATAGCCTCAAAACATTTCAAAAAAAAATTAAAACATTGAATTCCAAGAGAAACCAAAATCACCCATCTCATATCGCTTTCACCTATAATAAAATTTCAACCATAATAAATTGATCATTACCTTCACCCTTTGGAAAAGAAAATAGAAAAAAGTACAACAATTATCCAAAAAGAAAAAACTTAAACCCAAAAATCTCAAGTCTTGATCCATCCTCAAAACATGTCAATAAACCTTCATATTAGTAGCCTATCACACAATTAAAAAAATACCATTCAATTCATGTCTTACAGATGGATCTTTCCTACAATAGACATCATTTCAGATACCAACCCAAAACAAACCCTCTTTAGGAAGACGTATGTTGACATTGGAAATTTGTCGTTTTGATCTTTTCTTTGATTTATCTTATTGTTCCATTCTGATGATCTCTTGATGATGTCTAAAAACAATTTTGAGAGAGAGGAATGGGGAATTGATCATTGCTCGTTCATACCTTTTATGTATTAGTCTCCTTACTTTGATGGCTTTATTGTTTCACATGGTCACACAAAGTTTTGGTATGTCAAGTATGAATAAGGATACTCATATCTATTTGTAGAATCAAAGTCTATTGTATTCGATACAACATCACCCTAGTTCCTAATATCTTGGTACATCATGTCTATTTACTGTATCAAAAATAAGGATTGTAATGATGAAACTAAGACTAATCCGAAAAGAAAAAGCATCATCACCTACATAATCACATATCCAATAAAATCTAGAAATCTATCCTAATAATCATAGGTTTGTTGGTATCTTGATCAATCTCAATAAAATGCCAATCTATTCTATCTATCTCATTCTTCTACCTCTATCCATGCTAATATTCCCATCAAAGTATCATGACATACAAATGAAAATAAATGCATTCATCCTACATCTATAAATCATCAACACTGCATATCATAGCATATATCTTGCATAATCATAACATGACATGAAAAATACAAAAATAAATGTATCCATAGCATAAACATCTCATCCATCTAGCATATATCTCATACATTTGCATAATAAAAGGAGTAACCATGCCAAACATATATTTTATAAAAAAATTATAATCTCGGGGTTATAATGGGGCCCACACCAAGTGAATAACAAACTGGGAACCAACACCAACAGACTTCAAAGTTGTGAAACCCTAAAAGTTGAGCCTTATAAATAAAACATAATTAGAAGCCCTAGAGGCTAAACCCTATCAACAATGAAGAAACATAAGCCCTTAATTACTCTGATATGTGTTCCCCTCTTGAGGAATGAACCGCCCTATAGGTGGTGAGAACAATCGCTTTTTTGATATGTTTTGTGAGTTTCGACAGACCATAGAATGTATTGCTGCCAAACATGGTTTGAAACTATACCAAACCAATTTTCTAAAATTGGATTTCTATTTTCCAACATATTAACGCCTCGTGGTTCCTGTTGAGGGCAACAGGGGAAAGATGAATGGGGATTCATTTGGTCTAAAGGAGGGAAAAAAGACTGTTAGTGGGGATAGCAAGAGAAATTTGTGAGAAAAGATTGCAGAGCTATTTGGTGACTTCAAAGGTGCTTCATTGAGGTGTTGGAATAGTAGTATGGTATAAAAAATAAACTTTGAGTATTTTGTTTAGTATTGTGAATATTAACGAATGAGAAAATGCTATATACCTTGTTTTCTAATAAGTGGAACCTTGAAAACATGAGCTGAGGTCTACATCTGTGATTTCTATTTCGATTAAACACATTTGAGGCAAAAAAAACAGTAACCCTGTTGCTGGGGTTTGACCTACTACTATTGAGTCAAAAATACTGCGAAAGTCAAAGAAAAAGGCTCTAGAAAGTTGTTTGATATATCAATATACATGCAATACAGGTAGCCTACTGAGTTATCTATAATAGTTCATTGAATATCATATTATGTTTATTGTGGATTTGATTAACTCATATACCTCGCATCTTAGACTGTACATCATTCTTTGTGTTATGGGAATTGCAATATGGTTTAACTTGAACTTTGTCAGGGTAGGAGATGAAGTGGATACTCACTGTCCACTGTCCAATCTTATGCAGTGTTTCTGTGATCTTTAGTTTTATGATCTTAAGAAATTTGTAACTAGAAACATGACGTGGGTAAACCTAACATAGTTGGAACATCATGTCCCTTGAACTTTCAACCTTTGTTTGGTTCCCTTTACACAAGCGCAAATGATCTTGAACACACTTAGTAATGAAATGTGTGAGCATGCTTCTCAAGTTGAGGGGACTGTGATGACTATCCACTCTAGGCTCATTGCTTGATGCTTGTATGGGGAGGAGTACCAGCAGGAAAACATATTGAACTTCTGTATATGAATGGAAGAATACGCATTAGCTTGAGAGATTATTAAGGTTCTTGGAGTAACCCATCATCTCACATGGCCTGATACCTAAACTGTTTGGAAGTGTTGACCAAAAGTTGGTTTGTTGATAATCACAAGATAATCCCAAAGGGACAGCAGCCTAGTACATTTTGGCCAGGTTACAAAGATAAAATGTTATTTAATAAGATGTCGACATTCTTGAATAAATGAGTTTAGTATTTTAGGCTTACCTCTATGGTCCCATGATTAGTAGTGGTGAGCTTAAACACTAGACTGAAATGATTATCACAGGAATATGCATATCTGCAATTGCTAAAAGATGTTTGGACCAATGGGATTATTAGTCTAAGCACTTCCTTTTAGACTGCTATTCAAATTTATTCTAATTCTTACTTATTGTTATGAAAATTATGCAATTGCTGTCACGGAGACTTATATTCTTAGTCATTATAGAGATGGGTTTGTGCTTGATGTAAAAACCAGTCATGAAATATTAGATTAGGACTTACATGATTATGTGCTATTGCCAGCCTTAAATGTTTGTTGGTTTCGTTCCAGCGGGATTTGGTGAGTGCCAAATCAGTAAATTCAAGTATCCTCATTTACTAATTTGCTGGGTTGGTTATGCACTCACCAAATGCCGCTGGAACGAAACCAACCAACCAAACATTTAAGACTGGCAATAGCATATAATCATGTAAGGTTGGTAGGTAATACTGAGAATAATCATGTCATGGTTCTGAACGGCAGAGCTCCCCTATGCAACAGAACTGTGACCGTATCCGTATGTCCCCTTTAGCTGCTAAGGATGTCTGGCGTTCTCAGATTCCCTTGACATCTCGATAAGTTCATCTGCTATTAACTTTTTGCCCGCTGAAGCAATGTCAGATTGCTATGGATTCTACTGGTCCGCGCCAAAAAGAAACTAGGCTCCTAATGACACTTCAGGATTGTCTTTCAACTACTTCATAGATAAGGCCTCGCCCATTTGCATCCTTGTCTTTTACAATGTCTTTACTTATTTCACAAAATCTGCGACAGAGCAATGCGTGTCCTTTCAATCTTCAAAAAATTGTTACGCTCATTCTGAGGATTTTACTGTCGCGTGCTTGGCATTTGGAATGCTAAAAAGTTCATTCTAAATTGAAACAGGCATCTTGCTATCTTGGAGTCTGTTATAAACTGACAGGCTTCTATAATATGTTATTTCTTTTCGATTTTCTACTGCACTTTCCAAAAAGAAACCAGTCACTAATGAGTTTGTTAAACATTACCTTTTCTTTTTCCTATTTTCACTGCCAGTTTGATGTTTGCTCAACGCGCCAAATTGAAAATTTTCGTTCTGTGATTTTTTTTGGTTTTAGACGAAAAAAATCAACTCAGTAAGCGATCTATGCACTGCAACTCCGAAGACAACTGAAACTTCTCCACGTCAATTCGTCACCTTCACAAACTTCTTTATCATGACAGCCATTCATTCGAATATATCTGTGTCGCTTGCAGACCTGGAATTTGACGGTCAATATGAAAATTTTATGATGGTTGGTAATTTAAATGTTTTTCACTTGTAGTAAAAATATAGATTGTCAAAAGAAAATTATTTAGTTTATAATTTTTTTATATAAAATCTTTTATAAATATAATATTTTGAAAAATTAGAAAACAATGATAATTATTAATAATAGATGTTTAAGATTAATAAATGCAAAAATCTTAAACTTGATGTTATAAAAACAAAAAGTTTTTAAGTACATATTAAAAATAAATATTGTTTAAAATATTCTAAATTTTAAAAAAATATATTCTATTTTGAAAAGATTCTAAATTAATATATATTTGTATATTAGAAATCATATATTAATATAAAACAATGATAATTATTAGTAAAAATGTAAAAAATATTAATTTACTCTAACAATCAAATTTCTAAATTCATATTAAAAAAAGTTAAATTCTGATTTTAAATTAATTTCTCAAGCATTATAAAATGATATATATTAATATTATAAATTAAAATATAAAATTATATTTATTTGTAATAAATTTTTAGGGTTTAATAAATTTTTAAGTTGTAATATATAGTCTAAAATTGAAAAAACTATCAAATAAACCATCAAATTTCACCCTATGGCTTGCAATAAAATAAATGGCAAAAAATTGACATTTATTGATTTTAAAAATATTTGATAAGAACCCTAAAGAAGGTAGGTATATTGTTCATTTGAATTTCATCAAAATAAAATATAGAATTGTGAATCCAATCCATTCTTTTATTTAATTTTAATTTTTCCTTCTCAAAGAAAATAATATTCGTATTAAGTTTGTATAATGTGTATAATATCTTGATATTTAATAACCTTGTTTAGAAATTTGTTGCATTGTATAACTATAAATTATGTTTATTTGTATATTCAATGTTGATATTGATAATGTTACTTGACAAATAAATGTTCATTACTTTTTACTAGGTTATTGAATTGGAATTGGGTACAAGTACAAGTACATGAGTTTGATAAGTCATCATGACATATTTTTTTGGGGGGTTTAGTACATTCTAGGTATGTCCACACATACACATATATATGGCCTAAAAACATAATTAAGTTTAGAATTCCATATACCACTCATTACAAATTTTATTTATTTTTAATTATAATACACTAATTTCAATTCAATAATTAAATATCAAAAGAATCAAACTTGAATGTCATAGATAATCATTGTTGAATATTAAAATAATATAATTAGTGAATTACTAATGAACATTGAATATGGGTCATCATTAAGACCAGAATAATGGTCAATATTAATATTATATGATGCAAGTAGATTAGGAGAACCACATGGAACCCCATTATCACTGAGACTAAAAGTATGTTGGCTACTCAACTTTTTGAAAATTGAAGATTGTGCAACAAAAGAAAGATCCAATTTAATTCGTTCTGGTTTGACATCCCACAACTTTGTTGCTCCTTTATTGTACTCATTATATTTGTGAGTAACAAGGAGCAAGTTAGAATGCATGTAAATTAGCTCCTCTACTTTACTTGATGCCAATTGGTTGAACTTAACTAAGTGGATGTTGTACTATGCACTCCAATTTCATTTAGTTGAAGAAGAACTAGCAATCTATTGAGACAAAGGGAGCTCTTATTAGAGTTATTAAATTAATAAATTATATGTCAAAATTCAAATTTAAAAATAGGGTAAGTGCAAAAAGATGGGGGGCCAAAAAGGGGTCTTAAGTGGCCACTTTTTTTTCTAAAATTGGGAAATGTTGACTTTGGATGAGAGATTGAGGATAGTTACACTCAAAATTTTAAGATGCAACAAAAAAATGTAGCAAGTTCTCCAAGTCTTCTTTCTAAACTACTACTTAAAAAAAAAAAATGGTATAGATTAAGGGGTTCAAAAGAGGGAGCCACAAAAATTGGTGTTGTTTTTGTCAAAAAACCATCACAAAGCATCTTTTACGACTCCCTCAAAAGGTTAATTTTTTTTTGGTATTTTAAAAATTTCTTTGATGAGAAATTAGCTAACAACATGTGGTTTATGCCCGATTTTTCCTATAATTTTTTAATGAATATTTGATTTTTTACTAATTTTTCAAAGTGGACACATCCTAAAAAATAGAATTTTGGTCGTGCTACCCCTATAAATTTTGAAAACTAATTGAAAATCATTTTTTTTAATATGTGGAGAATGGATTCTAGTTTCTAAAAGGGTAATTTATTTGAAATTTCAATGAATGCTTAATTTATAGAGAAAAAACTACCAAACATCAATTTTTTCCAAAAAAGGACACACAAACAAAATGTGAAAGAAATTGCATCATTAAATAGTTAAGAGAGAGCCTGACATTGCCTAGGTGTTTGATTTGTTCAACCTTGAAACACGTGCAAACCTGATGGTTAACACAAATGTGCTTATGTGAAATCCTATAGAATATGCAAAAACATGTCTTTGGACATTGTAAAGGAATTCCAAGCCTTTGTGTTGGTAATCTAAAGAAAATACCAAGCCTAAGGCTTGGGGATTCCCAAAGAAATAAATAACACGAGGGCATTATAATTCGAGTGCATATAAAGCGCTCATATTATTTCATAGTTTTGACATATTTTTTATGTTTGTGCTTGATTTGCCTAAGCAAGACATAACATGAGCATGTTATAACGTGCTTGCATTATAACGTGCTTGTGTTATGTCTTGCTTTGTGTTAAATGCTATTATGTTAAATGTATGTATATATTTTTATGTATGTATGTATGCTTGTGTGACATGTATGCATGTATGTATGTATGTATGCATGCTTGTATGTATGTATGTATTCTTGTATGTATGTATGTATGTAAGATTGTATGTATATGTGTTTGTATGCTTGTAAGTATGTATGTATGCCTATATGTATGTATGTATGTATGTATGTATGTATGTATGTATTTAGACACTAGCACAAAAACAATAATAAATGACTAAAAAAACTACTAAAAACTACTTATAAATAACTGAACATGGTCACGTGATCATTGGTAGTTTATTGGGCCAGTCATTTATAATGTGACTAAATTGATAACTAAACCATTTTTAGTCATTTATTGGTTGTTTTGATTGATCGATTTGGCAGTATATTTAGTCATCGATCTAGCTATTGATTGTTGTAATTTGGTCACTTATTTAGTCAATTTTTATTCACTGATATATTTAGTCATTGATTGTTGTAACTGTTGATGGGTTTTTTTGCATCTTCTCAACACAGGCAACACATAAGTGTGCTACCTCTCATGAAAGGTAGAAATCTGCAAACAAGTTACAAATCACTACCTCAGGGTCTCTCAGGTGTAAGGTCATGACAATACTTGGAATATCTCAATTGGTTCATGTGATTTGCTGGTAATCATAGGGAAGCCTTATGTATGTTAAGTTGGAGGGAGATTAGTTCTTTAAATGGAGTTCTCAAGGTGTTGGAATTGATGTGTAATTGCTGCAAGTTCAAAACAAAAATCTAAACTCCACTTTTATCATTAGATTTGGCTTTTACAATGATGTTGGGATTTTTCCTAAATTACTATTTCAAAGAAAGGTCAAAAGGGAAGCAAAAGGAGGAAGTTCCTAGACTTGAAGCTATTTATGAATAGTGATAATGGAGGATACTACAGTGGAAAACCTTCTTGAATTGAGTTCCACTTAACCAAATCAACTAACATCATGAAACTAGTGCTATCTTCTAAGGTATGTAGATTTTCAACTATTCATTCACTATGAAACATGAATAAAAGATGAATTTTAAGTGCATCAATGAATCTATGTTCAGACTAGCTTTACACTACTATTTATCATAAATAAACAACAAAAAAAATGAACAAGGAAGCGCATCAACACAATAGTATTCTTCAAAATCAATGAACATCTACTAATTTACTAAAACATATAAAACACATAGAATAAAAAAGTAAATCTACTTAAATCTATCTAATATGAGGAGATGAATCATGAAACATGAAAGAAACTCAAGAATCCACCAAAACAATGAATTTCTATTAGAATTTTAGCAGCATGTCTTTACAACAACTCAACTCTCTCCTTGAAAATGAGAGGAGACCCCCTATTTATAGTTTTCAAAAAGCAAGATGGAATGACCAAGATTTAATCTCGTTGTGTGGAAAAGATTCACTACAAATTAGGGTTTCACCTACTCCCAATATTTTACAATTTAAAATTACATTTCTTGTCTTATCCCTGTTTTGTCCTCTAGTTCTTGACACTGTAGCACTTTTGTCTTCTAGTTGATTGCCCTTTTGATGTAGTTGCACTGTGAGGAAGTCATCATCAATGATAGGTTTTCCTTAATTTTTCTTTATAGTGGCATACTCTATGAATTTTCCCATCAACACCTGAAGTTTATCCAATTCTACGATGTTAGATTGGAGCACTTGGAAGGTTAATTTCTTGGACCTGCTGGTGATCAACTCCCAATTCTTTGTACATTTCAGCATATTCTTGATTACTTGTTTTGATTGGGCGAAGGCAGGTAAACCCACAAAATTGGTTTACAATTCGAATGAGGAAGGAAAACTTGTAAAAAATGACCCCATGGAAAAATTTAACATTCTAGGGGTTCATACGAACTAGATGGTTTGAACGAACCAAAAAGGGGTTCACTTGAACCAGGGTTCGAGCGAACCCATTAAATGCATGTACAAATGAAATTCAAATGAAAAAAACTTTATGGGAGGGGATTTGAATGAACCTTGGTTCGCTTGAACCCCCATTTCCTTGATTTTTTACCTTCTTCACGAAAAAAACTTAAATTTTTGCACTTTGGAGCTCAACTTGAACATGTGGATAAATAACTTATTATCAAAAAAAAAATTTGAAAAATATGAGTGCACCATACATACAAAAAAAATTACGCGTTATACGGTCACGCTATGTTTGAATTGTAATTGGTTTGACTTTGAAACTTGATTAAAGAAAAAATATTCAATAAAAAAATATCTAATCAAGTGGAAGCACTAGATATTGGAGTTAAAAATCTAAATTCAAAAGAATTAGAATTTTATCCTTCATGGAAAAAAAGTTATGCATTATACGGTGAGTGTCACTTTTAAAAAATATTATTTTCTTAAAAAAACTAGTTTTCGAGTGAGATGGAAAAAGAAGTGCAATTTGACTCCAAATATTTTGAAAAAAATATATTTAGAATCTATAAACAAAATTTCACGAAACTCTAGTTTGCATCATCTTCAAATTCCTCATGGTCTAGCCACTATAGGTTCTCAAAAGTGAATATTTAGTTAAAAAAATTACTTCAGTGTCCAGTTTGGCCAAAAATTGTAAACCACTATTGTGGGATCACCCAGACTCAGGCAGAAAAATCCATAAAGTCCAGTATTTGTGAGTCTGTAGCCCCATTTTCCATCTTCTTATGAAAATATGACCTTATTTTCTTGGGGTCTAGCTCACCAGTAGGCATGTCGTAATCCGTCATGAGCTTCAAATATTCTTCATAATTAGCTTTGTGTTCTTTGCCCCATTCCAAGTCAAGCTCTACTTCATGGAGCAGCTGCTCCAAGACTTCTCTTCTGTGGTCTAGGCTCATTTTCCATGTCTCGGTTAGCTAATGATCATCCTTTGCTAAGGCCAGCTCCTTCTCCCAAGTCTTCTCAGGTATCTTGAGGATAGCCTCGAGCTTAGGATATGTAATCCTATATAATTGCAGGAAGTCGGTACAAAATTTCTTTGTGCCTTCAAGCTGCTTTAGCACTTCCTAAAACTTGTTTGCTATTCGGACGGTGTGACCAATGCCCATATCACCATTGTAGATCACCCACTGGAACCAATCTTCAATAGCTTTGGTCCATTTTTTTCTTCTCTCCAGCTTGCTTATGTGATCCTTAGACAACAGTAGTGGCGGGGCTGATGATGTCATGGGTAGCTCCTTAGCAGAAGATCATTGTTGTATGTAGGTAGTGAGGTCTACTACTTGTGCCTTCAATTCCTCCTTGGAGGATCCATCCTTGTTCATTTGGTGCACGATCATTGTGATAGGCCCTTGGAAATGATCAATCTTTTATTCTCTTATGGTCATAGCCAGGTCAATTGTAGAGATATTATAACTCACCCCCTCTTCTTTGTCTATCATTGGGGTGGAAATTTGTATTGTTTTGGATCCTGATGCATCCATCATGATATGGGATATGACTCTCAGCTTCTTTTCTTTCTTTACTCCTATTTGATCTCGTGCTAGGATAGCCTCTAGTCTCTCCTTGGGATCCATGGGAGCGGGGGTCTTCTTTTGTAGCTGCTTTTTCAATCATTTAGGAATTTGAGATCCCTCCTTCAGAGATTCATGATAACCTTCTTCTCTTTGGGCATGTTGGATCTCCTTTTCTTCATGGTCTGAAGCTTCCTGCTTTGATTTCTCTTCTTTTTGATATGAATCTCGAATGAATATGGTATTTCCTTCTTGTGACCCAGTAGCGGCTATTTTTTCTTTGGGGCTATCTTCTCCTTTAGATGCATTTTCTTCTTCTTGCCTGCTTGCTCTGTATGATGTTCTGCTTGAGGGATTATTTTTGTTTCAACCTCTTCTTCATTCTTATCTTCTTCTTCAACTTCATCTTCTCTCTTCTCCTCTTCCCTCTCAGGAAGTACTTCTTCTTGTTGGTCGAGGCCTTCATCTTGTTCCTTAGTTGAAGGCTCCATAGATACCTCCATGTCTTCATCTATTTCTTTCTTTTCCTTAGAAGACTGCCTCTCAACTTCCTCTCCAATATCTTTGAGCTATTTTGACAACTCTTCCTCAAAATCCTAATCAAAGGAATCCACTATATACTTGGCACTAGGGTCTTCAACATATTCCTCTGAGGATTGTGACCTTTCCTCTTCATATACCACCTCATCAATGATAAAGTTTTGTTGTTCTGAATGCTCATGGTAGTCATCCTTGAATGGATCCTCAAGTTCACATGGTAGTCATCCTTGAATGGATCCTCAAGTTCATCATCTCCCTCCTTGGCTACCTCCCACTCTTATCTCTCCAATTCTTCTGAGATTTGCATTGTTTCCTTCATTTTGGGTGGTTCTATTAGATGAGGAATAGGGAGGCCGATAATAGCTTGAGCTAAAGCAACCTATACTGTGGGGTTCATCAATACTCCAGAGAGCTCCATAGGGATATTCCGCATATGTTGGGCAAAGGCTTCTGGAAGAGTGAGGGTGGGAATTGTAAAATTTGATGCTAAGGGAACTATAGTTGAGGGAGATATTGATGAGGATATGAGTGGGGAGGTTGTGGTAGAGATGAATCCCTCAGCATAATAGGTATAGTGGGTGAGGTGGAGGAAAGGTGAACTGAGATATCCACCATGGGTAGGGAGGAGAAGGGTAATGCTTGAGATACTGAAGGAGGAGTAATAGTAGTGGAAATGTTGGTGGTAGCAAGAGTAGAGGTGGCAGGTGGTGACTTAGGTTGCTAAGGCTCTTCTTCTCCTTCATGCAATAGATCATCTTGGATCATGGGCATCTCAAAGAATTTGCTTGACTTCTTTGCTTTCTTTGAGGTCTCACCCTCTAAAGCTTTCCTCAAGTACACCTTATTTTTTGGCTAGCACTCAGTCACCTCTTTTCTTTTCCTTGAACTTGTGGCTAGAGGAGACTTAGGAGCATCTTCAATCGAGGCAGGAATAGTCCCACTATGCATTTTTCTCTCGTGCTCATCTTCAAGCTCACTGTAGGTCAAAGTGGCTCCTTGGAGCTTTAACTGATTAATATGCACATCGATCCATTGCCTTGTTCTTTGCTCTATTGGCTTTGTTAGAATATCTAGGTCATTGACCTCTTCTTCATTCCAGTATATTAGGGGGAATGGCAGGTCGGCGACGACATCAAATCTAGGATCTATGACAGTGTTCTCATCTTCGATGATCCGATCCAGCACTGGGAACAATTTGACTGTCTTGACGAAATAAGCAGTCATGAGCATAGAATGCCTCATGTGCACCTCCTTGTCATCCCGACAGTTGGCCCAAAAATCCTCAATGTTGTGCAAATGGGCATATTCCTTCCCAACAACCTTCTTCAACTTGTTGTATGGGTCCATCCTTGGTCGGGGAGTGTGGAGGCCCAGATTGTACTTGATGATCTCCTTCTCAGAATATTCAGCACATTGGGCAATGAGGAGGGAATACATTTCTTGCCCAAATGTGAGAGGATATAGTATTGCTACTCAGTGTTTGCCAGCAAGGAGAGTATGTGCATTTTGTAGATACCTTGAAACTTCTAGCAAAATTAGTCGGTCATTTTGGATATCGAGGTAGCTTGTATGGCCTCTCAGTGAAGCCTTTTGTTCGGATATAGGTGAATTTGGGGAACTGAATGAATAGGAATCCAAACCTTTAAATGAATGCTCGACCACAGTGCGTGACTCTTCTCTTGAAATCCCCTCTGAGAAGTCTGATAATGTGCCCAATAAAGGCATCATTCACCCTACAGTAATCCTTCTTGAAATTTCAGTATTGGAGCTGTGGATGCCTATCATATACTTTCAGCTCTCTCCCTGGAGTTGGGCTCTCTGCAACAAATAAACCTCTATATGGAAATGGATCAGCCAACAAATAGACAAAATAAGAGGTCATATAAAACTGGGATTCCTTCTTCACCGCTAGGAACTGCTCATGCAAGTTGTTGCTAATCATTCCTACCCAGTGAAACTTGTTGTTCCTCTGATAATATCTTCTTTAAAGTAGAACATCCATTCTTGGAAGTAGGCTGTAGTAGGGATTCCCATGATTCTACTCAACAAAGTCACCAAGTCGTGATAGTCTTCATAAAAATCACTCCTGAACAACTCTTGGGGCATCTTGTTTGCGCTACCCCTCTTCTCCTTTAACCAGTATTGGTTAATCAATTTCTTGAATTTTAGGGGATCAACCTCCACATACTTTTTGCATACTCCTTTGTTGTTTTCTCCATAGGGTCAAAGGTAGGTATGTGGAATGTTTTCCCTATGGACCTGGTAGACAGGTCGACCAAAACTTTACCATCATGATCCACGATCCTTCTGCTTTTCTCTTGATAGGCTTCTCGGCAAGCCATTACCAATTTCAGGGCTACTAGAGCTGGTAGGAAACCAGCTACCTTAGCCAAACCACTTTTCTTTACTTTCTTTGCATTTTCCGTAGTGGGGTTCATGGTGAATCTTTGTCTGAATTCATCTATGTCGACTTGTCCAAGGTTGGTGTTTGTAATAGTGTCCCATTCGGTAGTGACCTTGGAGGTGACCTCTATTCCTTGGAATTGGTACTTCATTTGATCTTTATCTTCTTTCCCTCTCAGAAATTTGGTATTCGTCTTCCCCTTTTCCTTCTTTGTGGATGCCCCCAATGGTCTCGCAACTGATTCGATAAATCTGTAAGAAAAGGTGTTGTAAACATATTCATGTATAAAATAAGGGGAGAATTAGTGAGAACTCTACAAATCAGATGTTAGATTGACTAGTTCATCTTTCAAACATCATAACATCCATTAAAAATCATTATTTTCCTTTTGTTTGGGGGAGATAGAGCAATGCAAGCCCAGGGATGTGGGTTTCCTTGGGATGGAAGTCGTTTTGGAGGAGGCAGCAAGTAGATGACGAAGAGGGAATGATGACTTGCATGTAGCCACCCACATCAATTTATCTGCACTATTACTAGAGCCCACCAAGGTGCTAAGGTGTTTAAAAATGTGGGTTTATCATTCATGAAGTCTTGAAGATGGTTGTTCACTTACTTTTTATGTAGGTCCAGAAGGTGTGAAAGAAAAGGTCATCAAGGAAGTTTGGAGCTCCATTATTTGAAAAGAACCTTAGCATGGTGGAATCTCGTAGATAGAGTCCCACAATGCGGGATCTATAAGCAGGAGGGCCGGTGTCATTTAGCTTCAAAGTTTAAGTCTTGAATCACAGAGTTATGGGTAGGAAGCTGCAAAAGGATGCTAGGTAATGGTTGTTTGAAGACAACAGGGATGGGGTGGTGGCCCACGGTTGGTGGCCTGCAAAAGCATTTTACTTAGCCATTTCATTTTCTAGGATCGAAGGGGAAATATAGGAAGTGGGGTCTACACTACGAAAAAGTAGGGTCATTCAGATGTTTTACGATGGCAGAGGGAAAGTGGTGCCCTGCAATGGGCGACCCGCATAAGCAGGTCCATGAAAAATCCTAATATTGATCACTGGACAACAAGACGAAAGAGACAAGTTCGGGCCCTACAGGTTGGACGGAAGGTCAAGCATGGTTGTCCAACAACGACGATCTTAAGAAGGTGAACCGTAGGCGGTGGTCCAAACCAACATACCTGCATTGGGCTCTTAACTAATTGTAATGAGATGAAGCTGGATGGAAATGGGTATAGTCGAGCCCGTAGAGCAGGAGGAAATGGGGGCCTCAACATTTGGGATGGTCATTGAAATGGTGTTGAAGCATCAATGAAAACTCATGCAAATGGCCTGAAAATGGAGTTTAAACTACTTATCGGGGTGATAGATAGGGGTCTCATGGAACCAGCATGGTAGAAGGCTAGGGTCAGAAAGCCATGTGAAATAATGAGAGAAAGGGGAGCCATCCATGTGTAGAAACCCGCTCTCCCAGACCTATAGGGGCCATGAGGATCCCATTTAACTTAGGATTTTCATGTTATTCAATGGTGACAACGAGTAGCAGTGCTTACCCACATGCGTGGGCCCACTAAGGGCATAAGCCAATGTTTGAGTCTTGTCATCCAAAAGTTAAGGCAATGGCGGTAGGGGACTTATGGGCCACAAGGGTATGAAGGCCCTGGTCAAGAACGACGGTTGAGGTGCTAGGTTCTGCATGAACCTAAACGACTGATTTTCAAAAGGGTTTCAAATTTCAAAATGTAGGTTGTGTGTGAAATTTAGTATTCTAGTCAGTTTCAAGGTTTTCCTCTTCAATATTTTGACAACTTTGCAAAATTCAACAAAAAGCACATGATTGGAGTGACAGCAAAAAACCTACCTAGATATCCCGCAAGAGCTTGTGAATAATTTGAAGGCTACAATGTTTGAATGGAAATGAGATCATGCGGGTGTAGAGGTGATGACCAAAGGAATATCTCTGAGAAGTTCAGAAGGAATGTCAATGAAAATGAAAGGAAAAGCTTGGGTATTTATAGGATTTTAGCCATTAAATACCTGCATTAAATTCCAGTACAACGGTCAATAGGGTTGATGAGCACGAGTTTCAAAATAGTTGGTGGTAGGAAAGGTGAGGCCTGCATGGTGGGTGGAAGCCAAGCGTTTACCATTTGGAATTCAGTGAGGGGAATGACCATGAAGGATAAGGGGAAACCTACAAAGGTGGACCCGCACCAGGCAAAAGATGACAATTTTGAGGACCTAAGGAAAACTGCCAGAGGAACTCCACGAGGGCAGAAGACTTAAAAATTTCAAGGGTGGTGAAACTTTGTCAACTTAGGATGGTAACCTTAGGACTCCTTGACCACTTGGGACTCAAAACAGGGGGCATGCAAAATGAGGTGAAGGAAAAAAATGATTGATGAAAGTGAAAAGAGAGGGTCTTTGTTCCGAATGGGGCGTGTGTGCTATATGCACAACAAATGGTGACTCTGCTGGGAGAACGCTCCTGAGCATTCTAAGGATAAAAACTCATTTAGAACCTAGAATCTCTGGTTTTATAGACTAGGAGCTGGTTTCTATAAGTGAACTAAGGAACTTGAAGGAGAACAAGATCCTTAACTGAATCAAATCACAAAAACACATCTCAGAGGTGTGTATGTATGGTGAATTCATTTCCTTTCTTTAGAAACTATAACAATGACCGTTAATTAGGCAAGGAAAGCTACATAAATTGTCTAACTCCAAAAGTAACCTGGAAATCACTCTACTGCTAGCCAGGTGTCCATAGCCTCGATGGAGTTGTCGCTATGATCCCATGAACATTGCTCTACTGTCAGTCGGGCATCCATAGCCCTAGTAGAGTTGTTCACACACCCACATAGTTGCTTTATTTTTATGTCTCTCTTTCTTTCTTTTCTTTTCTGATATTTTCTTTTTAGTGCTCTTCTTTTTTGCTAAGCTACATAAGCATCAAGGCTTATCATGGGTTTGGGATCACAGTGGTCACTGGAGTAGACTTAATATTTTTCACTCGCCTAGCCCTCATGATATCCATTGTACAATTCTTCAAAAATAATTTAGTGTGCATTTTGTGCATGATCTAAGACAAGTGTGAAAGGATTCAATCAAGGGTCATGTTCTAGGTCAAGTCAGAGTTTAAATAAGGAAACCACCTCACATAAGCAATCAGAGCTCAATAGTTGGGAGTGAATATTTATCTAGAGAACAAAAAAAGTAGTCAAAAAAATGAACTATTCATCATACTGAACACGACCACCTTATTAGAAATAATGGAACATATCAACAAAACAAGATGGCTAGGAGAACAAGAAAAATAGAAGCAAAGCGAGACAACAAAACAAAGGAAACCTAAACTAACCTATATATAGGTATTTACAAAGGCTAGCTTAGTAGAGCTCAGGTAAATAAATAATGCTTGAGGTGCTAACTGTTGACGGGCAACAGGACGTCTTCACTAGTTAGTGTCTTGAGGCAGAAAGCATTATCTCCTAAAATTTTAGAGATCTAAAAGGGGACAAGCTAGAGCTTGTCGAATTTGTCATGTACCCCTTTCTTTTCATGGGTCTTGTCCCAACAAAGGACCAAATCGGAAATTCTAAAGGCGTTAACTTTAGCTCATCGATTGAACCATCTCTTAACCATGCCTTGATGTTTGGAGAAATTTTCAATGGCTTGGTCACATATTTCTACTAGGTGGAGCAGTTCAGCTAAATGGGCTTCTCGATGATCCCCTTCTTCATAAAAGGTGTTGATAAATTGGAGGGTGAGGATTCTTAAGTGCATGGAAAATATAGGTTCCAAATCATACACGAGATGGAATGGCGATCACTCAGGGAGGCCTTGTGGTGTGTACGATCTGCCCAAAGGGAAAACCACAGTTGGGTGTGCCAATCTTTGGGATTCCTATTGAGTAGCTTCTTGATTACAATGATCAGATTCTTGTTTGTGGATTCCACTAGGCCGTTAGCTTGGGGGTAGTAATTGGATGAGAACTTAAGGAAAATACCATAATCAAAGGCCCAACTAGAAAATTTAAGTGAGGAAAAGGCGAGGCCATTATCACAAAAAGGGGCACACGGGCAACCAAAGCGATTTCGAATAAAACTTTCAAGGAAGTTAGTAACTACCTCTGTAGTACATTGTCTACATGTAATCACTTTTATCCATCGAGTACAATAATTAGAGGTGGTTAGAATGTACTTGTGACCCATAGAGGATGGTGGGCTTACTAGGCTGATGAAGTCGAGACCCCATTGCGTGAACGGTCTTACCTCCAGAATTGGTTGTAGTGGGACAACAACATTTTGTTCTCTATTTGTAGCAGTCTAACACACGTGGCAAGTTCGAACATGGTTGTGTGCATCCTTGAATACTGTTAGCCAATAGTACCCAACCCAAAATATTTGATGAGTGGTGGAAGGGCTAGACCCATGACCAATATCAAATTTATCATGATTTTTTTTTAATACTCATACTACTTCTTCTTTTCCAAGCCATCTGAGGTAGATCATTTCATGATTCCTCTTGTATAGTATAGACCCCCGCAACATGTGGGTATGTGCAGGATCATGGTGGGCCAAAAAGTGGCAATATGATGGGTATTTGTAGGGTATGTGGCTAACGACATTTTTTAACCCAAAATTTATGAAATGAAAAGGGTTTTTAAAGGAGATTCTCAGCTTTCCACCAATATAAATTATGCTTTACTTTAAATTTAATAAATTATTATTATTCATTTTCTATTTGAATTACGACTAAAGTCTTGATTGATAGGCTTATTGAAAAATATCTATAGCTTTCAAATGGTATCACATTTTTGGAATCCAAAACCTACATCACATTCTATGCTTCATATACTATAGGATTAAAAAAATAAAAAATGAATTTCATGAAGTTTTAATGAAGTTAAGGTGGTCAGACATATGAGTTTTTTATATTTTTTAAAAGTTGTAATAAAAAAATCATAATTAATTATTTACTTGGAAAAAAATTACAAAAAAATATGTATCACATCCAGACATGAGTCCTCTACTTATTTCTAAAATATTATAAAAAAATATTATCATTTTATTGTGGCTAGGGTGGTTAGACAGACACTTGCTTCTTATTTTTTCCCTGAAATTTAAGTACTACTGCATTGAAATTTCACATTTTCACCAAATAGATTTAAAAAAAAAAAAAAAAACCTAGTAGTTTAGAAAATACATTCAATTTGATATAGATTGTATTCTTACATATTTTTCAAATAATATAGATAACTTATTCAATTTTTGACGTCAAGTTGCCTAACTCTGATTTTTCTAAATTTTTTGCCACTTAAGGGCCTATTTTTTTCCATGATGATCCTGCACATACCCATGTAGTTGTTTATTTTCAGTTGAAGAGGACATTTTTGGACTCCCTGTAGGTGAGGTGGGCACTTGTTATGCAATAGATAGTAGACAATGTCGTCATACCATTCTCCAAGGGAGACATTTTCAAGTTGGTACTACTGGACATTAAGCTAGGGTCCTACTTTAGTCAATGTTTTAGCTATCATATGGGTAAGGGATTGCCTCCTTACTAATTTCATGGGTTGAATCTCCATGTCATATTCCTATAGCAAGGTGACCCATTTTTCTCTTCTTTCTCCTAACTCATTTTGCATTAGCAACATCTTTACTATTGGGTTAGGTACTATGGAAAACACCTTGTTCCGCAAGATGTAATGTTTAAATTTCTTCACTCCTCTAACTAAACCATATGCTTGCTTTTCCATGTTATGGTACCTTAGCTCAACATCCCTCAGTGGGGAACTCATGAAGGAAATAGGGTGTTCACTTCCTTCATCATCCTTTTGAGTCAATATGTTGGCACAAGAATGGTCTGAAGCAAACGAGTAGATATAGAATGGCTTCAGGTAATCCGAGCTAACTAGTATGGGTGCATCAACAATTTCTTGATTTCCTTGAAGGCCTACTTCACCTCCGATATCCACTCAACTTTGACATCTTGTTTTAGCATGGCATTAAGGGGCTTAACTATTTTATCAAAGCCAATAATGAATTTTTTGACAAAATTGATCTTTCCAAAGAAATATTTCAGCTCTTTCGTGTTGCCTGGCAACTAAATTTTTATGATTGCTTGAATATGCTCAGGGTCTATTGAGAGTCTTTGAAAACACCGTGAGATCATCCATATAGATGATAATGCACTTGCCGATCAGATATTTAAAGGTGATATCCATTGCACACTAGAAAGTGGTGCCAAGATTGATGAGTCCAAATGAAATTCTTTTGTATGCAAAGGTTCCCCACTTGGTGGTGAGCGTTGTCTTGTATCTATCCTCATATTGCACCATTACCTTATTATACCCAGAGTACCCATCTAGAAAGGACATCATTTGATATCCATTGACTATTTGCAACACCTCATCCATCAAGGGCACTAGATAGTTGTCCTTCTCTGAAGCTCTATTCAAGTTGTGGAAGTCTATGCACAATTTGATTTCTCCATTATTTTTCCTAATCGGGACCAAGTTAGCCACCCATGTGGAGTGCCTGACTAGAAATATAATTCTGGTAGACAACAACTTTTGAACCTCCTTGCAGATGATGGGTTCCAATAATGCATTGATGGGATGTTGTCGTTGTCAGAATGGTCTTACGTCTGGCTTGAGAGGAATAGTATGTGTGATGATCGATGTGTCGTAGGTCTTTAAATCCTCATAGCTCCAAGAAAATACATTGTGGTACTTGCGTAAGGCATCAATGATCCCTTTCTTCTCTTCTAGCGTGTACACTTTTCTCTTAATTTCCTTGGTTGTTATGATATTATGAGTGTTACATTGATTATTGATGGAGTCCTTTGCTTGTTGATCTTTATCTCTAATCTAATCTAAATCAAATATCCGCTCGAGCTAAACCATACCTCTGGGGATTATGTTGGTCTTGATGTTGATGACCCCTTCTCTATCTAATTCAGCCTCTTCAGGCTCAAACTCATCAATGATTTGGGTTGTGAATACATCAGAGCTGGTGATGAAGTCTGTGATGTGCTTATCATCATTGAACACTTGGAAATTGGTAACATTGTCCAACGCAGACAGGGTGGAGTAAGCTCAATAGTGAACCTTTTGAGACAAGACAATGACAAAGGCTGAAGGGTGCTAGCTGCTTGAGCTAAGGCATCAACAGTATGATTTTGGGAGTGGGGAGTCAACTAGATATTGAATGCATCTAAGCTCTCTAGGAGATCCCAAAACTTATGTCTATAATTTTCTAGCCTTCTATCATGGCAGGAATACAATTTCCTGACTTGATTTACTACTAACTCTAAGTCACCAAAGACTTGCAACATTTTGACCTCTTTCCTTAGGGCCATCAAAATACCATGGACAAGTGCTTCATACTCCACTACATTATTTGTACAATAAAATTGAATCCTATGAGTAGTGAAGTAGGTCTTACCTATAGGGCTGATGAGTTCAAACCTGGCTCTCGCTCCTTGCTTGGACTTAGACCCATCAAAGCATAGTTTCCAAAACTTGGAGAGCTTTTTAACTTTAGGGTTGATAAAAAAAATATCTTTCCTTGGCTGCAAGCTTGCATCTACAACTTTTGGGGTGGGAAGAAACTCAACATTGTTGGTGTCATGTTGTTCAGTTTGGGGCTCCTTCGACAAAGCTTGTCCACTAATATGAGAAACTACTATCTGAAACATTCAAATTTCTAGTGGGAAGCATTGTGAACCCTGCACCAATTGGGCAACAGGAGCTCTTGGAAATCCATCCTCAATCCTAGGTTGAGCTGATCTTGCACACATTTTTCAATAAAATCTTAAAATCCATCTAATAATCCCAAATTGCCATCTTCATTAGATTCTTCATTATCTAACTCAACCAACATCTCAGTGCTTTGGGGTGTATAAGTAAAATTAGTAGGAGGGATGCATAACACCAAGAGAACCTCTTCATTCATCTTTTTTTCTTGGGGCTTTGATTCTTCTTGGTATGCCACGGGAGAATAATTACCTAACTCTGTTTCAGAAAACAACACCTCATTGGTGTTGTTGTACTTTGCGATCATAAATTCATGTGCGGCTCCTGATCTATACAAATATAATTTAGTAGTCCTTTCCATGGTAGCCACACGTGGGAGAAGTCAATTGTAGCATATCTGTTCAATGCCCAAGTGAAGTCTCATCCCAGTATTATGCCATACGTGTCTTGGATATCCACCACTTGACAATCAATAACTTGCTGCACTCTTGGGTCTGCCACAATATGCATGGGGATTCAATTGTTTTCCCCAACTATGTTCACCTTTGTTTTGTCCAGCTGGGTCACCTTCCACCTGGAAGAAGTGGGGACTATTCCTAATGCCTTGCATATGGTGAGAGGCATAACATTAACCAATGCTCCCAAATCAAGCAGAAAATTATGTAGGTTCTTCCCAAATATTCTAATGGTTGTGAGAAAGGGTGGTGTTTCTAACTTCCCCTGGAATAAGCCCATGGGGGTATTTTCCTGAGCTACCTAATTTTTATCTTTTTCGTTGGTCTTTTCCTTGGTTTGTACTTGATTTTGTTCTTTCGCGAGTTGCTTCCCTATTTGCTGATTTGAGGGGGTATCCTTTTTCTTTCCCACGATTTCTTGGATTACAGGCCCATGTTGTGATTCATCAAAAGAGACTCTCTTGTCAGGTATCTCTTGTGTTGAATTTGAAGACTCGGTCCCATTAATCACACTAAAGAAAGAATTCCTAACTGCATGGACTTTGAGCAACTCAAAGGAAGACTAACCTATCTTGAATTTCTTGAATTCTTCAGCAACATATTCGCCCATTTTCTCAACTTTAGCCTCAAAGGATTTTCCTCGGGAAGAGCTAGTAGATTGGTTTTGCATTTGATTTGGTTGTTTTTTCTCATTAAAGTATTAAGTGGGCACATGGGGGTAACCTAGATCGTTACTGGCATTTGGATTAGGTGGGGTGTTGAAGTTGTTAGGTAGAATGGAGGTTGTGAAGGGTCCTCCTATTTTCCTACTTGTCAAGTTATATGGGGTTGCCCTTTGATGAAACATTTGAACTTCATCCTCTTGTGACTCTTCTTCATCTAATGGACCATATTCTATAGAGGTAAAGAGCTGGGATAAATTTTCTTCATTACTTACCTCTTTTTCTTCTTCGTCCTTTACAACAATGATCTCCTTTTCAGGAACATTGCTCTCACTTCATAGAAATGAAACTTGATTGACTACGAGCATAGAAGAATCATAAGGCTCAAAGGGGACTATGTCTTGGAAACTAGCACTGTCAACGGTGTTCTAGACTTCTACTTGGAAAAATTCAGCGGTTGTCTAGAACTTGGGGCAATCCAATTCACAGTGCCTATTTGTTTTATGGATTTGGCACCATCTGGACAAAGCTTCCTAGGCTAAGTATACTTCGCTTGTTTTTTTTTTTGTGTTAGCCGACTGGTCAAGAGGGGTGGGAACACCTTCGTTATTTTTCTTTGTATTCCATGTCTAGTTCTACCACTGCGAAGGCCTCCTTTCGAAGCCTTGGTCCAAATTTTGTCCTCTTTCATAATTCTTCCTAGATGAGGTACCCATATTATGGTTATCTTTGTTATCCCTATTGAGGTTGGCTAAATGTTGTGTTGAGAAGCTTGCAGTTGGTTGTTTTTATTTCTTAAATGTGTCATCTCTATAGACATTTTCTTGATCATCTCTGTCGGTTCATCTAGTCGTTCCTTCTCTGTATTACTCAACTCTGATGCCTAGTTTTGGAGGAAAACTAGTTGTATTGCTAGTTGGTTTTGTTGGACAGATGGGAACTCAGGCCCTTGTAAATATACAGGCACTTGAGATAGCTAAGGATAGACCTGTTGCTACTACATCTATAAGTAGTGAGGCACTGGGGGTGCCTGATAAATTGGTGGTCTTGGATGAGGAACCATGGGCTGCTGTGGAACTTGGTTCAAAAGAGGTGTCTGATGTGTCAAGGATTGAGTAAGTCCTTGAAATTACATTGGATGAGCAACCAGTCCCAAAGAAGGCAGCAGACTAGAAATATTTTTCCCCAAGTCGGTGCTAGCTATGACTGCCTTAGCATAGACATCTACCAACCTGGCGGGTGGCGGGTGCATTCTTTTTACCAATGTAGCGATAAGGTTGTCTAGGGAAGAATAGTAAACTGGCAGGGCTGCAACGTTGTTGAGCACATATGGAGCTTGTAATCTCATGTATGCTTGATGAAACCGATCATTAAAGGAGTTGATTGGTTCGTTGACCTCCCTGTGAACGGACATAAATTGCTGATACAATTCAGAAGGGCTGATCAGAATCTTGTATTTCTATAAAAAGGTGTTCTTCAAGAGGTTCCAAGTGGTGATGAATCCCGTTGGTAGGTTGATGTACCAATATATGGCCTCTTCCCCCAAAGAATAAGGAAAGAGTCGGCATACCACATCCTCATGATCAATTTGCATGCCTTTCAATGTTTTTTGAAATATTTTTCTATGCTCTTCCACTGTCCTCTATGGATCGCAAGGGTGAAAATTCATACAAAATCTCTTTGGGTTCTTCGGCATGTCATGATAATCATTGAAGGACAATGGGGAATGATTATTACCTAGCCAAGCCATGAGGGGAGGTGAAAGTTTTATTTATTGTGCAATAGTAACTTAGGGCTGTGCAGGGGCAGCAATAGTTGGAATTGTTCCTTGGACTTGAAGGGCAAGGATAAGGGCAGTGCCCTGGCTATGGGAAGTGAGTAGTTGGAAGGAAGCTTGGGATGGCTGATTGGAGGAAGTGGATGTGAGAACAAAAGGATGAGTGTGGTATGGAGGAATGGAGGGAGGAGGTGAGGATGGAGGTGAATGGAGCGAATGAGGAAGATGAAGTTTCTTCCCCTCTTTTAGCTCTTTTAGCCTTGGTAGGGGGCTGTGGTTCTTGAAATTCTCCTTTATTTGATGTGGATCTTAGAACTCTATAAAATCCTTTAGGGGAGAATGAACTGATTTGATCTAACTTAACACAAGGAAAAACCTACTAGCGTTAGTTCTGTTGATAGGTGTTTTTACACCTTCTCAACATAGGAAGCACACAAGTGTGCTACCTCTCTTGAAAGGTAGAAATCTGCAAACAAGTTACAAATCACTACCCCAAGGTCTCTCAGGTGTCAGGGCATGACAATGCTTGGAATATCTTAGTTGGTTCATGTGATTTTTCGGTAATCACAGGGCGGCCTTACATATGTTAAGTTGGAGGGAGATTGGTTTTTTAAATCAAGTTCTCAAGGTTTTGGAATTGATGTGCAATTGTTGCAAGTTTAAAACAACAATCTAAACTCCACTTTTATGATCCAATTTGGCTTTTACAATGATGCTAGGATTTTTCCTAAATTACTATTTCAACGAAAGTTCGAAAGGGAAGGGAAAGGAGGAAGTTCCTAGACCTGAAGCTATCAATGAACAGTGATAATGGAGGATACTACAGTGGACAACCTTCCTGAAACTGAGTTCCATTTAACCAAATTAGCTAATAGTATCATAAAACTAGTGCTATCTTCTAAGGTCTGCAAATTTTCAACTATTCATTCACTATGAAACATGAATAAAAGATGAAGCTTAAGTGCAGCAATGAATCTATGTTCAAACTAGCTTTAGACTACTATTTATCATCAATAAACAACAAAAAATGTGAACAAGGAAGGGCATCAACACAACAATATTCTTTAGCATCAATGAACAACATCTACTAATCTACTAAAGTATGTAAAACACATAGAATAGCAAACTAAATCTACTCAAATCTATCTAATATGAGGAGATGAATCATGAAACATGAAGGAAACTCAAGAATCCACCAAAACAATGAATTTCTATTAGAATTTTAGCAACATGTCTTTACAACAACTCAATTCTCTCCTTGAAAATGAGAGGAGACCCCCTATTTAAAGTTTTCAAAAAGAAAGATGAATGGTCAAGATTTAATCTCATTCTGTGGCCAAGATTCACTACAAATTAGGGTGTCACCTACCCCCAATATTTTACAATTTAAAATTACATTTCTTGTCTTATCCCTATTTTGTCCTCTAGTGCCTAGCACTGTAGCACTTTTGTATTCTTGCTTATTTCCCTTTTGATGTAGCTACACTATGAGGAACTCATCATCAATGATATTATTTCCTTCATTTTTATTTATAGTGGTGTAATCCATGAAGTTTCCCATCAGTGCCTGAAGTTTATCCCATTCTAGGATGTCGGATTCGAGCACTTGGAAGGTTAATTTCTTGGACCTGTTGGTGATCAACTCCCAATTATTTGTACACTTCAGCATATTCTTGATTAATTTTTATGATTAGGAAAAGGCTCAGGCGGAAAAAACCATAAATTCCAGTGTTAGTGAGTTTGTAGCCCTGTTTTCCATCTTCTTATGAAAATGAGGTCTTATTTTCTTTGGGTCTAGCTCTACAGTAGGCATGTCGTAATCTGTCATGAGCTTCAAATATTCTTCACAATTGGCTCTGTGTTCTTTGACCCATTCCAAGTCAATCTCTACTTCATGGAGCACCCACTCCAAGACTTCTCTTCTGTGGTCGAGGCTCATTTTCCATGTCTCAATTAGCCAATGATCATCCTTTTCCAAGGCCAACTCCTTCTCCCAAGTCTTCTCAGGTATCTTGAGGATAGCCTCAAGCTTAGGATATGTAATCCTATATAATTCCAAGAAGTAAATACAAAATTTCTTTGTGCTTTCAAGCTACTTTTTCACTTCCTGAAACTTGTTTGATGTCTAGACATCGTGACCAATTCCCATATCACCATTGTAGATCACCCACCATAACCAATCTTTAATAGCTTTGGTCCAATTCTTTCTTCTCTCCAACTTGCTTATGTGATCCTTGGATAGCAGCAGTGGTGGGGCCGATGATGTCAAGGGTTGCTCCTCAACAAAAGACCATTGTTGTATGTAGGCAATGAGGTCTACTACTTGTGCATTCAATTCCTCCTTGGAGGATTGATCCTTGTTCATTTGGTGAATGATCATTGCGACAGACCCCTGGAGATGATCAATCTTTTTTTCTCTTGTGGTCGTATCAAGTTTGATGGTAGATATATTATAACTCACCCCCTTTTCTTTGTCTATCATTGGGGTGGCAATTTGTACTATTCTAGATATCGATGCATCCATCGTGATATGAGATTTAACTCTCAACTTCTTTTCTTTCTTCCCTCCTATTTGAGCTCATGCTAGGATAGCCTCTAGTCTCTCCTTGGGATCCATGGGAGCGGGGGTCTTCTTTTGTAGCTTCTTTTCTATCCATTCAGGCATCTGAGATCCCTCCTTCGGTGATTCATGATCACCTTCTTCTCTCTAAGCATGTTGGATCTCCTTTTCTTCATGGTCTGAAGCTTCCTACTCTACTTTCTCTTCTTCTTCTTCATTTGAATCTTAGATGAATATGGTATTTCCTTCTTGTGTCCTAGTAGCAGCTATGTTTTCTTTTGGGCTATCTTTCCCTTTAGATGCTTTTTTTTCTTCTTGCCTGAGCTCTGTATGATGTTCTACTTAAAGGCTTCTTTTCATTTTAGCCTCTTCTTCAGGCTTATCTTCTTCTTCAACATTATCTTCTCTCTTCTCCTCTTCCCTCTTGGGAGATACTTCTTCTTGTTGGTCGAGGCCTTCATCTTTTTCCTTAGTTGGAAGGCTCTGTAGATACCTCCATGACTTCATATGTTTTTTTCTTTTGCTCGGAAGACTTCCTCTCCAATATCTTTGAATTTTTTGGACAACTCTTCCTCAAGTTCTTGATCAAAGGACTCCACTATATACTTGGCACCAGGGTCATCGACATCTTCCTCTGAGGATTGTGACCTTTCCTCTTCATATACCACCTCATCAATGACCAAGTTTCGATGTTTTGGATGCTCATGGTAGTCATCCTTGAATGGATCCTCAAGTTCATCATCTCCCTCCTTGGCTTCCTCCCTCTCTTGTCTCTCCAATTATTCTAAGATTTGCATTGTTGCCTTCATTTTTTGTGGTGCTATCAGAGGAGGGATAGGTAGACCAATAATAGCTTGAGCTAAAGCAACCCATTTTGTGGGGTTCATCAGTACTCCAGAGAGCTCTATAGGGATATTATGCATATGATGGGAAAAGGCCTCTAGAAGAGTGAGTGAGGGCATTTTAACTATTGATGCTAAGGGAACTGTAGTTGTAGGAGACATTGATGAGGATGAGAGTGGGGAGGTTGTGGTAGAGGAGGAATCCCTCAACATAATAGGTGTTTTGGGCGAGGTGGAGGCAAGGTGAACTAAGATGTCCATTGCGGGCAGGGAGGAGATAGGTAATGCTTGAGATGTTGAAGGAGGAGTAATAGTAGTGGAAATGGTGGTGGCAACAAGAGTAGAGGCTACAGGTGGTGACTGAGGTTGCTTGGCCTCATCTTCTTCTCCTTCGTGCAATAGATCCTCTTGGATCGTGGACATCTCAGATAATCTGTCTGACTTCTTTGCTTTCTTTGAGGTCTCACCCTCTGAAGCATTCCTCAAGTACACCTTATGTTTTGGTTGGAACTTAGTCACAACTTTTATTTTCCTTGACCTTGTGGCTAGAGGAGACTTAGGAGCATCTTCAGTCGGGGTAGCAACAGTCCCATTATCTATTTCATTCTCGAGCTTGTCTTCGAGCTCTCCATAGGCCAGAGTGGCTCCTTGGAGCTTCAACTGAGCAATCTCTACATTGATCCATTGCCTCATTTTGTGCTCTATTGGATTTGTTAGAAGATCAAGGTTGTTGACCTCTTCTTTGTTCCAGTTTATTAAGGGCAATGGCAGGTTGGTAAAGACATCAAATCTCATATCTTCGATAGTGTTCTCATCTTCGATGATATGATCTGGCATTGGGAACAATTTAACTATTTTGATGAAATAAGTAGTCATGTGCATATAGTGCCTCATGCGTACCTCCTTGTCATCCTGACAGTTGGCCCAAAAATCCTCAATGTTGTGAAAATGGTTGTATTCCTTCCCAACAAACTTCTTCAACATTCCATATAGGTCCATACTTTTCCAAGAAGTGAGGAGGCCTAGATTCTACTTGATGATCCTCTTCTCACAATATTCAGCAAATTGGGTAGTGGGGACGACATACATTCCCTACCCGAATGTGAGAGGATATGGTATTGTTGCCTAGTGTTTTCCAGCAAGGAGAGTATATGCATTTTGTAGCTGTCTTGAAACTTCTAAAAAAATTAGTTGGTCGTTCAAATAATGGGGCAACTTTTATGGCCTCTCAGTCAAAACTTTCATTCAAATATAGGTGAATTTGAGGAACTAAATGAATAGGAATATGAACCTATGAATGAACGCACGGGCATTGTACCTTACTCTTCTCTTGAAATCCCCTTTGAGAAGTCTGATAATGGCCCAATAAAGTAATCATTCACCTTGCAGTAATCATTCTTGAAATTTCTTTATTGGAGCTGTGGATGCCTATCATATACTTTCATCTCTCTCCCTAGAGTTGGGCTATGTGCGATAAATAAACCTCTATATGGAAATACATTAGCTAGTAGATAGACCAAATAAGAGGTCATATAAAACTGGGAGGTCTTCTTGACCTCTAGGAATTGCTCATGTAAGTTGTTGCTAATCATTCATGCCCAGTGAAACTTGGTTGTTCCTCTGATAATCACTTCTATAAAGTAGAACATCTAGTCTTGGAAATTGGATGCAGTAGGGATGCCCATGACTTTGCTCAAAAAAGTCACCAAGTTGTGATAGTCTTCATAAAAATAACTCTTGAACAACTCATGGGGCACCTTGTTTGTGTTGCTCCTCTTCTCCTTTACGAGTATTGGTTAATCAATTTCTTGCATTTTAGGGTATCAACCTTCCACATACTTTATGCATACTCCTTTGTTTTTTTCTCCATAGGATCAAAGGTAGGAATGTGGAATGTTTTCCCTATGGACCTAGCAGATAGGTTGGCTAGCACTTTACCATCACGATCCATGATCCTTCAACTTTTCTCCTGATAGGCTTCTCAAAAAGCCACTGGCGAGAAACCAACTGCCTTAGCAAAACCACTTTTCCTTATTTTCTTCACATTTTCCATAGTAGGGTTGGTGGTGACTGTTTGTCTGAATTCATCTATGTCGACCTATCCAAGGTTGGTGTCTATAACAGTGTCCCATTCGGTAGTGAACTTGGAGATGACCTTTATTCCTTGGAATTGGTACTTAATTTGATCTTTATCTTCTTTCCCTCTTGGAACTATGGTAATCTTCTTCCCCTTTTCCTTCTTTGTGGATGCCCCTAATGGTCCTGCAGTTGATTCCATAAATCCTGCAAGCAAAGGTGCAGTAAGCATATTCATGTATAAAATAAGGGGAGCGTTAGTGAAAACCCCGGAAAATAGATGTTAGATCAAGTAGTTCATCTTTCAAAGATCATATTATCCATGAAAAATCATCATTTTCCTTTCGTTTGGGGGAAATAGAGAAATACATGCCTAGGGATGCAGGTTTCCCTGGGCTAGCAGCCGTTTTGGAGGAGGCAACAAGCAGATGGCAAAGAGGGCACAACAACCCGCATGCAACCACCTAAATCAATTTCTCAACACTATTACTGGGGCCCACCAAGGTGCTAAGGTGTTTAAACATGTGGATTTATCATTCATGAAGTCTTGAAGGTGGTTGTTCACTTACTTTTTATGCGGGTCCATAAGGTGAGGGAGCAAAGATCATCAAGGTAGTTTGGAGCTTCGTCATTTGAAAACGTCCTTGGCATGGCAGAATCCTGCAGCTGGAGTCCTGCAATGCAGGATCCATAAGAAGGAGGGTCAATGTTGTTTAGCTTCAAAGTTTAAGTCTTTCATAGGGTTGTGGGTAGGAAGCTATGGAAGGATGCTAGGTAATGGTCATTTGAAGACAGCGGAGATGGGGTGGTAGCCCACGATTGGCAGCCCGCAAAAGAATTTTACTTAGCCATTTCATTTTCTAGGACCGAAGGGGAAATACATGAAGCGGGGTCTACACTGTAGACAAGAGGGTTCATTTGGATGTTTTTCATTGGCAAAGGGAAAGTGATGCCCTGCAACAGGCGACCCGCATAAGTGGGTCCATGAAAGATCCTGATATTGATCGCTAGATAGGAGGAGGATGGAGATGAGTTTGGGCCCCATAGGGCAGACGGAAGGTGAGGCATGGTCGTCCAACAATGACAGTCTTAAGAAGGTGGACTGTAGGCGGCGATCCACACAAGCATACCCACATTGAGCACTTAACCAATTTTAACAAGATGAAGTTGGATGGAAACATGCAGAGTGGAGCCTGCAGAGTGGGAGGAAATGGGGGCTTCGTCTTTTGGGATGGTCATTGAAATGACAGAAAAGCATCAGTGGAAACCCATGTCAAATAGCCAACAAATGAAGTTTAAATGGCTTACGAGGGTGACAAACAAGGGTCCCGCAGAACCCGCATGGTGGAAGGCTGGGGTTAGATGGCCATGCGAAATGGCAAGAGAAAGGGGGGACATCCACGTGTGGAAATCCACTCGTAGACCCATAGGGGCCATGAGGATCTTGTTTAACTTAATATTTTCATGTGGTTCAATGGTGACAATGATGTAGTGGCACCTACCCGCATGTGCGGGCCCACCAAGGGTAGAAGCCAATGTTTGAGTCTTGTCATCCAAAATTTAAGGCAATGATGGCAAGGGATTTGTGGGCTGCAATGGTATGAAGGCCCTGGTCAAGAATGGTGGCTAAGGCACTAGGTTCTGCATGGCCCTAAATGATTCATTTCTGAAGGGTTTTCAAATTTCAAAATGTGGGTTGTGTGTGTAATTTAGTATTCTAGCTGGTTTCAAGGTTTTCCTTTTAAAGATTTTAACAACTTTGCAAGATTCAATGAAAAGAACATGATTGGAGTGGCAACAAAAAACCTACCTGGATATCTTGCAAGAGTGTGCAAAGAATCTAAAGGTTGCGATGTTTGAATGACAACAGGATCACATGAGCACGGAGGCGGTGACAGAAGGAAAAGCTATGAAATGTTCAAAAGGAATGTCAGTGAAAATGACAAGTGAAACCTAGGTATTTCTAGGATTTTAGCCATTAAATGCCAGTACGATGGCTGATACGGTTGATGAGCATGAGTTTCAAAATAGTCAGCGACAGGAAAGGTGGAGCCCATGTGGTGAGCGACACCCAGGAATTTATTGTTTGGAATTCAGAGAGGGGAACAACCATGAAGGATGTGGGTCCCACAGTGTGGGTGGATGCACCGACTCGGCCATTGTAGGGGTGATGAAAGATAAACGAAATTCCACAAGGGAAAACCAACAAAGGTGGACCCGCACTAGGCAAAAGATGACAATTTTGAGGACCTAAGGAAAACTGCTAGAGGAACTCCGCGAAGGTAGAAGACTTGAAATTTTCAAGGGTTGTGAAACTTGGTCAACTCAGGATGTAGCCTTAGGACTCCTTGACCACTTGGGATTCAAAATAGGGGGCATACAAAACAAGGCAAAGGAAAAAAATGACCCAATGAAAGAAAAAAGAGAGGGTCCCTATTTCGAATGGGGCATGTGTGTTATAGGCAAAACATTAACCTAGTCACTTATTTAGTCATTTTTATTCACTAATTTTTTTCCATTGGTACTATATTTAGCCATTAATTTTAATCATCATTTTGATCAATTTGGTAGTATATTTAGTCATTTTTATTTCATAGGTCGTATATTTAGTCATATTTATTCACTGTTCACTGATTTTTGTCAATTGGTAGTATATTTAGTCATTTTAATTGATTGATATTTGAAGATTTAAACATAAAACACATAAATACACATCAATCATCAATTGCACATAATAAGACAACCATTGAGAAGGAAAAATCACTGAAATTTATTAATAAAAGAAATGTGTTCTAGTTACAGCTTAGAAATTGAGTATTATAATTTTTATTTTCATTCATAGGACAAATGTGAGCCTTCATAAGGAGGCTAAGTATATTGGAAAACTATTTTAGAGAGCCTAGGTCTGCTTGTTCTTGATGAAGGTCATCAAACTCAAAATTGCCAATCAAAAATATGGAATTCATGCAAAAAGGTTAATTCAAAACTGCGCATTATACTCTTAGGAACTCTTTTCCATAATAACTTCAAAGAGATCTTCAACACACTGTATCTGGTAAGGCCGAATTTTTTCAATTGTTGCTTGGGTAAAAAATTGAAGCTATCCTCAACACCTGGTAAAGTTATGGCTAATAGTAGGATCTATAGACTAAGGAAGTTCTACATGGCTGAAATTGGGAATAAAATTCAGAATGGAAAAGAGAGTGGAAAAGTAGAATTTGATGAAACTCTTGCAAGTTTTAGGTTAATGATTGATGCTTTTTTTCACTGTTATGATGGGAACATTCTGAACAGTCTTCCCAGAATAAAGGATTTTACTATGAATTTGAGAGCATCTTCTATATAGTAGGCTATCTTAGAACAAATAAATGAAGCAAACAATTGTGAAAGAATTAGTAATTTTGAATTTGAAAATGCTTACTTCACTAGGTGTAATTCAACGTACTATGTACTACGAAAGTAAACTAGACTATATGTAGAAGATGGAATAGAACAACAGATTGGGGAACATAATATGCTTGAAATATGAGATGTTTCTATTCATTTCCAGTAAATATCACCATGTACAATCTTAGATATATCAACAGTACTATCAACCATGATCATCATATCATGTTACCGACTATAGAAACTAAGTAAATATAATGCTCAATGGTGGTTGAGTAACCAACCCTCATGACATTTCATAACAACCTGTTACCACTAATTGGGACTTAGTTACATGACATTTATTATACTTAATTATTCCCACTATAACTATAGTTTTATTAACATAAGTAACTTAGCTGACTACAGTTGACTATTCTACGACTGACTACAATAACAACTAAAGACATTGACAGCTTACATCATCCTCCCCACAAAAGAATTCATTGACATGACAAGCCAAAGAAAGGAATGATACTGCATCTAAAGCTACTATGAAGAAGGGGGAAGTGAGGACATTCCTGGATGTACTGACAATGTCAAGGTAGTTGTCAGTAAGTGTTGTGCCCTTAATTGCCTCCCTCTATATGCATGCAGATCTAGCGGTTGGTGAGTATCTCCCTCTCCCTAGTAGCTTTAACCATACGAGTCACCTCCATCAGTTAGCTTATGGCCTTGTCTACCTCTGTACTCCTTGTGGCCAATTGCTCCTCTAACTCCTTCACTCTTTTCTCCCTATGCCATGCCTCCTCCAAAGTGGTCACCCTAGCCTCCAAGGCCACTACTTGGGTTTCCCTATCATTGGCTATTTGAGTCTACTCTACCAATTCATTTTGGAGGTTCTTCATAGCTATTGTTGAATCATTCTTGATCTTCTGTACAAGTCTATATGTCTCTACCTTTTATGCTACTACGATCTCCATGGACAACATTTGTCACTTCATGATATAGAAAACATCATGAAAGGCTAGCTCAATATAATAGAGACTCTCCAGAACCCTAACATACCTTCCCACCAACCTTGGTGGTTTACCATACCATGCCCTGAGCATTGCTAAAGTCTCGCCTACTGGCCATCCCTATCTAGTGAAGATACGAGTAAACTCTGACTCGCACCCCATCTGCATGAATCCGCGGATGCATTGCACTTCCTGGACCACTAGGGGAGGGCAGCCAACCTTGAGTTCATTAGAGACCTACCCTACTCAGATCATCAATCATCCCATCTGCTCAAGTTCCTCTACAAAGTGCTACATGGTCCCTACGATATTTGATGGATCTGGCTGTGAAATATCAACTACAAATCTGCCAGACCTTGTGGAATCATTTTCCTCATCCTCCTCATCTTCAAGTGCTAAGGGAGGCTTTGTGTCTACCGTAGGGGTCTCCCTCACTATTTATCCCTTAGGCTCCTAGACCACTCATAGGCTCTGTCTCCCCTGTAGCCATGGGTTTCTCATGCATCTCTTATGCAAGCATGGCTATCTTTCTCTACTGAGTCTGAATAATTGGGCCTCCCTCATTCGTGCCCTTGGCCAACCCTTCTAAAGGGCTTTGGGCAAGCGGATTGGCCACCTCCAATGTGAAGGCCACCAACCCTAGCTAGTCATCAATCTGGGCTAGTACTGGCACTCCTGTTGGTGTAACAGGGGGGACCTGCTCCTATGTTATGATTATTCCCAAAGTCATTGTCACTAGTATTTCTAGCGATGCGGTAGGTGCAGATGGTGGTGTACCTTGTGAGTCTACCAGGCCTGTAAGTGCAATCCCTAAAGATACCAAACCTAGAAAATCCTCTCCAACTATCAACCTTGGTAATGCTTCCCCTAAAATCACCAAACTCGGCAATACCTCTCCTAAAATTTTTGAACCTGGCAGTATGCCTACCAACCCTGGTGGTGTGGCATAAATTGAAACTGCCAACCCTGGTAGTGTATTTCTTGAAATTGTTGAACCTGGCAGTATACTTCCTACAACTACAACTTCCAACCCTGGCGGTGCCATGTCTGGTGATCAAGGTGGTGCACCCAATAGTTTCCTTGGCAATGCACCCGATAGTTGCCCTAGCAGTGCACTCGATGGTTGTCTTTGTTGTGTAAGTTTCAGTGATGTGTCTGACGATCATCTTGGTAGTGCACCCGATGGTCATCTTGACGGTGTGCTCAATGGTGTGCTTGGTAGTTGGACTGATGATGCGCTTGGCAGTCATCCCAATGGTGTGACTAGCAGTTGGCCTGATGGTGAGCTTGGCAGTTGACCTAACGGTGTGTTTTTAGAACTTGCCACCAACCTACTATAAGTCTTCTTGGTTGTACTACAAACTAGCTTGGCCATGTGCTATGAACTATTGGTTGTACAATACACTAGGATAGATTACATACTGTCACTTTTCTGTACTATGTCACTTTTCCATACTATGTCCCTTTGTCATACTATGTCGCTTTGTCATACTATGTGATCTTGTCATACTATGTGATTTTTTTGTACTACGCCACTGTGTCTAGGCCGTAGGATGGAACTAGGATGTATGTTGCAACTTGCTAGAGGATGCCTTATGATGGAGGATGTTTGATGCTACTATGATTGCCGTACCCTATAGCCTTGTGAGAGTTGTACGATTAAGTTCCTTAGTCGTATAGTGCAATTCTTAGGTTGTACGCTTCTCTTCCTTGGCCATCGAGTGTTCTCCTTTAGTGCTTTTGTTCCTCTCTCCGGTACACCGTATGAGGTTCTCTAGGTTTCTAATGCTTAGTACATCATATGCTCTGCTCTGCGTGGTGCCTTCTTACCTTATCTTGGTGGCTCACTTTGCCTTATTTTTCCCTTATTTATACCGTGCGACTCTTTTTTCCAGTGTATAACCTTGGTTAATTTTCACCGATGCTTTGTTCTCTCCTGAATGTCATACAACTTGTAATGTAATACTATGTCTATTTTCAATTTTTTTCCAATCTCCTTTTTGGCTTGCCTTGGTCGTACTCCTAACCTTCTCATATTCTTTATTTTTTCCCATTATATCTACTTGGCGACATTTGATTTTCCTTATTTTTATTTTAATTACCTTTGCCTCCTTGCCTTTTTCTATTTTAATATTTTCACCTTCATTCTTTACTACTTTAATTTTTTTCATTTTTCCATTTCATAATTTTTTCAACTTTTTCAATTTTTTCAATTTTTTCAATTTTTATATTTTTCAACTCTTCTATTCTCATTTTTTCAATTTTCAACACCTCCTTATCTATTTTTTTCCTTTTGTACTCTCCCTCTTTATTTTCTCTCTCCTCTCTCTTCCTTTCTTATGAATTTCTCTCACTACCTCGTACATTTTCATATTCCAACTTGTTAGCTGGTGTATCATCCAAATTTGATACTTTCTCTTTGTACTCTCCGTACTTGGTCGGAAGCATCTAGTTGGATGTGCTCTTCTCCTCTCTTTCCTAGATTTCTCCAATCTATAGCATGTTACACTCTTGATGGAACACCTAGGTATGTGCAGGATCATCATGGAAAAAATAGGCCCTTAAGTGGTGAAAAATTCAAAAAAATCAGAGTTAGGCAACTTGATGTAAAAATTTGAATAAGTTATCTATATTATTTCAAAAATATCTAAGAATAGAATCTATAGAAAATTGAATGTAGTTTCTAAACTACTAGGTTTATTTAAAAAAAAAAAATCTATTTGGTGAAAATTTAAAATTTCAATGGAGTAGTACTTAAATTTTTGGGAAAAATAAAGAAGTAGGTGTTTGTAACCACCCTAACCATAATAAAATGATAATAATTTTTCATAAGATTTTAGATATAAGTAGAGGACTCATGTCCCGATGTGATGCATATTTTTTGTAATTTTTTTCCAAGTAAATAATTAATTATGATTTTTTTATTACAACTTTTAAAAAATATAAAAACTCGTATGTTTGACCACCTTAACTTGGTCAAAACATCATAAAATTCAATTTCTCTTTTTTTAATCCTATCTTATGTGAAACATAGAATGTGAGACATGTTTTAGATTCAAAAACTGTGATATCATTTGAAAGTTATAGATGTTTTTCAATCATCCTATCGATCAACACTTTAGTCATAATTCCAATAGAAAATGAATAATAATTATTTATTAAATTCAAAGTAAAGAATAATTTATATTGGTGGAAACCTGAGAATATCCTTTACAACCCTTTTGGTTTCATCAATTTTGGGTAAAAAAAAGTCATCAGCTACATACCCTACACATACCCATCATATCACCACTTTTTGGCCCATCATGATCCTACACATACCCACCTCGTAATCCTCCATTTTCCAATGGAATAGGCCATTCAATGAACTTTTTTCATCTTTCGAGCAACTCTTGGGTTCCAATACACCTTCCTCATTCAGCTCCATTATCTTCCTTTCTTCATCAACATCTAATCCTCCATCCGAGTCTAATCCCAAAGACATAATTTATTCATTGACCACCTATTTCTTCAAATAAATAGTGTACTTCTTTTCATGGCTCTCAATTGAAAGTGTGATGCTCTTCTAATTGTGGTTTTCCTTGGCAAAAATCAACCATCCTCATCCCAACAGTGTATTGTACACCTTTTTCACAAGTGGGATGATGACAAAATTTAACAAGAACTATTGCATGCCAATCAAAGCTTTCTATGCCATTAAAGTACCGAGAGGTTTGATTCCATGTTGATCTACTCCTACTAGGTGGAATTTCAAGTGATAGAGAGTTGGCTTACCCAAACACTTCCATGCCTCCTCTAGTAGTACGTTCACCCCAAAGCGTTTGTGAATGATGGTTTTGGAGAGTTTCATCCCCAGAATTTCCATGTGTATGACAACCAGCTTCCTCCCAACACTTACTATGAGTAGCATTGTATCTGTGGCCTCTCCTGCCGGCTATCATATTTTTGGTTGGACCCCTTTGAATATTTTCTTCAATGATGTTCATGAGTGCTACTCTCAATTGAGCCATCATTTGCAAAAGGTCTATTACCTTAATTGGTATGGTTGTGCGAAGCACTTGCTGTACTATGTTCTTCTCGAACTCTGATTGCGACAACATACTAGCCACTTTGGAAGTTCTTCATTCATTTTCCATTGCCTCTTCCAATTCTACCCTAGCTTCTTGGAGTCTCTCTTTCTTTGTATGAGGGTCTAGATAATTGGCCTTCTTCATCTATGCCCTTGTAATTTCTAGAACCTCTTCGTTGGCTACCACCAACATGTTGATATATACCTTTCTACTTCAGGAAGTCAATGTCTTTTTTATCACCAGGACCACACCATCTACACAACTTTCCCCTAGCACCTTGACCGCTCTGGCAATCCCTGGAAAAGTGACCCCATTTGTTACACTTCCGACATTGGATCATGGGCCATCCTTTTCTATCATACTATATCTTTCTTCTCGGACTTTTGTTGCTTCAGTAACCTCTGGGGGATGCAATACTATTGTACTAGGGATTCAGTGGTGTGGTCGGAGGGGTTGACTGTTCCCCTTGTGTGAAGAAAACTTGTGAACTACATTTTTTTAAGTTGTATGGGAACTCCTTGATGGAGTGTCGCATAACTTGGAAAATGTCATAGAACATTTTCTTTGGATAGTAAATGCCTTTGTGTGAACTTCTATTTTGCATTCGGTACACTATAGTTCATTCACCTCCTTCGACCCTTTGTTGGCTTTCAGTTCTTTCATCATTCTCAACATGTCATGACGAAGAGCTTGTATAGTTTTTGATTCATGTTCACTCTCCCCTGTGCTTTCATCATCATATTTCTTTTTCCCTCTAGAATATGTCTTATTCTTGCTCTAAATGTCCATCACATAGTTATATGCTTCATTGTATGAAGATGGAGGTACCACCTTCATTTCCTTTCAGAGTGAGGGAAGCAGTCCTTCAATAAACCACCTCTTCTTCAAGCCATCCACTAGTTGTGACTCAAGTTTCCCCAACAAATCTTTCAATTTCTAGTTGTAGGTTTGTACGCTCTCATTCTTCCATTGCTTGGTATTATAGATCTCTGCTACAATCTAGCTATCGTCCCTCAAGAGTCTGAACTCATCTTTAAATGCTTGCTTTAGTAATCTCCATGTAGCTTTGTTTACTTGGTCCAATTTAGAGTACTAGTAAATGGCACTATCTTTGAGTGTCACTGGAAATACTTTCAACCAGTGATCTAGATTATCTTGTCCATTTTCTATCCAGATTGTTTCAAATGTTTTGTAATGTTGTATTGGATCTTCTAACCCATTCCCCATAAAATTTGGTAGCTTTTGCCGCTTGGATGGAGTCACCATCTTTCCCCGTTGTCCTCCTTGTGTATTGGACCTGACTAGACCAATTTCCCCACTATGTTCCAGTGTATCACTTTCACTCTCAGCCATGTAGGAGTCATTCCCATGTCTTCTGTCAGCATCCTTAACAACTTGAGTCTCCTGGGGTTCCCTCTAGTACTCCTTTCACCCTAGGGTACTAGCATTAGATCTTCCACTTGTCGGTCATTCATCATTATTTGATATGGACAACTCCCAAAGGCGTCTAATGCTACTATTAAGTTTTTCACTTAATTCATTTTTAGTTTCATTGATATTGTACCTTCCTATGTATGAAGTACTGAAGGGTCCTTCATCCCTCCCTTCACCCAAACTTTTTTGTGCACTACCCATGTATTTTTCTATTTTCTTAAGATTCTCATGTGTTCTTTTAATACTTTGGTTTATTTCAATTAAATATTTATCAACTTGCCTTAGTCTTCATCACTAGTTTTCTTACTCTTGTAGCCTGAGTGATCGCTGAACCTTCTCCTCTTGAGTCTTGTTCCCACTTGGTACTTGGTTCTTGTCTTTGTTCAGTTGTATGAGCATTAAAATATGTTCACGTGATCATTGTTGGTTGTCAAAAGTACATCTCCGGCTAGTGTCTCATTCCTCCTCTTCCCGTTTGGTTCTTTCTTCGTACCACTACAATATTTGTTGTCTTTAGCATTCTTGATCCTCTTCCTCCCAAAGGTATTGTAGGATGATGAAATGACAAGCCAACAATCTTGGTAGATGATTAAGGAGGTGGTCAGCCATGTCGTTCACTTCCAATCTATCCTAGATAACTTCCTCAGGGATCTCTCACCTAAGGGATTCCCTTCACTCGTGATCTCTTACAGATATCTTCCATAGATTTACTAGATCTTCAATCGACTAGCCTTCCCTTTCTTCATTAGTATCCACACGCTCTTCCATCGATCGACCCATTATGTAGCCATGACAAGTGGTTCCCTAGTCCACTTAGGAAACAATGCCAAATATTTACTTCACTAGGTCTAATTCAATGTACTACATACTACGAAAGTAAACTAGACTATATGCAAAACATGGAATAGAACAATAGATTGGGGAACATAATATGCTTGAAATATGAGATGCTTCTATTCATTTCCAATAAATATCACCATGTACAATCAGATATATATCAATAGTACTATCAACCATGATCATCATAACAAGTTCCTAACTACAGAAACTATGTACATATAACGCTCGACAGTGGTTGAGAAACCAACCATCATGACATTTCATAACAACTCGTTACCACTAATCGAGACTTAGTTACATGACATTTATTACATTTAATTATTCCCACGATAACTATAGTTTTATTAACATAAGTAACTTAGCCGATTACGACCAACTGTAATAAAAACTAAAGACATTGACGGCTTACAGAAAAAATGGTGTCTTATGTATAGACTCCCCCTATGATTTTCTCCTAGAATAAGGTATAGCAATTTTGAATTAGAAAAAATGGTATCTGAACAACTATTTAGCCTATTAGTTATGCTACAACAATTAACTATAGGTTAGAACATATCCATATCGACATAAAATAGGAGGTGCAATTCACCTCAGACTCTGTTGTGGTAATTGCTTTGTAAGGAAGTTTGCACTCCAAGAACATTCTCTGTGCACATAGAAAAACATTTAAATTTCTTAACCAAAGCTCCAAAAATGAGTATCTCTTCATTACATGACTCCTACTTTTTCTTTGAGTATGACAGTACCTGAGCTTCTCAATGTTTCTAGATGGAACCTATAGCAGAAAAGTGTAGTCTCCATCTGAAAGAACCATCTTCGGAGCTCTTCGCTAAAATGAGGGTTGAAAATATTAGAAGAAAAGAAATACCATAATTCTAAAGTAACAATTCGTATCAATCCAATTGTTGGAAAGTATAATTAAAAGGAAAAATCCTAACAATTGGACCAAGAAAATTTATGATTTTATCTTTAGAATGTAGGAAATTTATCTATCGGAGCTTCACGACCTCAAATTGGATCTCCAATTGGACCAACAAGTTTATGATTTTATCTTTAAAATGTAGGAACTTTCTATGTCCGATATTCATGACCTCAAATTGGATCTAAAATTGGACTAGTGGATTTATGATTTTCTCTTTCCACTAATGTTTGTATTCCTATACTCAGGTTTTTATTCTGAGTAAAAACACTTGGAAGTGTTTTAGTCTGGCTCAAGGTACTCTCCAACTTGGTTATGTCATTGATAGCAATCCAAGTTTTCCTGAACCGTCCATACCTGAATGTTGCATCACAATCTATTCTTCCTGCACATAAAAATGCCACATATTAACCCCTTCTAAATAAAACATTTAATCATCATAAAACCATAGTTAATAAATCATTTCAGTTTTAAAAAGAATCTGATGTTATTTACTATTAAAAAAAAGTTGTATAAATCACACAAACTCCATGAAGCCTCCTAGATATAGCTTAAAGCAAGTTTACAGGATGGGTTTCAACATATAAGAATCTTTCTACTACAACTCTTAATGAATGTATTACAATTAGAAAATAAATTTCTTCACACTCGAAGTAATGTTGTCAAACATTTATTCCAAAAGTGTGTTAGCAAGAGTTAACTAAAAAAAGAATGATTTTTTTTCTTGGTTTCTTTTATGAATATGCCACGTGGAAATGGAATAATCATTAAGAAACCCTAACAATAAAAATGAAGTAAAGGTTCAAGAAAGGAAATTCCAATGTACTATTTTGTAATGGTGATGAAGGCACTTATATGAGCATGTCCTGCATACAAATCCTTGCCATTGAATTGCCATCCATCCAAAGAGAAAATAAGCAATGTAAGGATTTGAGTAATATAAGTCCATAGGGTTATGTTGTAACAGTAATGGAATCACCATAAGAGAACAACCAAGGAACAAATTCTTGTGACTGTAATTATGCGATCCATAACTCTATTGGTCATATGGAAAAGTTGTGCTATGACAAATACATGATGCATTCATGTGTGACCCAAGTTCAATGTGGCTATGTTGTGATAGAAATGGAGGCACACATATGAGCACAATTCATGTGCAAATTAATCGTTGTCATCGCAATTAGGTGTCAATTATCATTGGGCGCATTCAGGTTGACTCAAGTTTAATAGGTTACAATGTAATGATAGCATGATCCAAGAGTGATTACCTCTTGCTACAATAAAGAGCCTATAACTTTGGTTGATATGCAGAGTGGTTGTGTTATATCAATTATGTAGGGCATTCAAGCAAAACCCATATTTAATGGGCTATTCTAGAGAGTGATCAATATTTTCTAAACCTTATGAATGTTACTTAAAAGTGTACTATAGCTTATTAAACTATAGGCCAAGTTTGTTACATAGTTGAATGCAATCTTGGGTTACCACAAACTATAATAATGTGATCTGCTAATAACCATTATGGGAAGTATTAAAGCAAGACCCATGCTATATAGGATACATTTCTCTAATCAGGTTTGCATACCTTAATGGTTAAACACAAGCTTTCCACACACTCTAGGATACAATCCAAGATCATAACACAACCTGTTAAGACAACTAGTTTTTTGACCCAAGATTTAAGGTTGTTTTTTAATACCAACCGAAGCATTGGTAATAACATGACTAGGGTACAAACCCTAGGCCTCTGAAGAAACCTAAACCATAACTCGATAGAAAAAAACAAACCCAATACCAGTTTTTTAAATTCCCATATAAAGAAAATGCCCAACGTCCTTTTTTTAAATACCAATACAGTCAATAACAAAGGGTTTACCGAACATCAATTTTTTTTAATGCTCAGGAAAAATGATAATTTTTTTTTTTTTTAGAAAATTGTGTGTAATAGGTTAGAAAAGGTTGAGACCTCATTTATTTCTCAGAAAAAAACATTATCTCAATAGAAAAAAAATTCAGTACCAATTTTTTAAAATACCCATTTCAAGTGAAAACCCAGCATTGAAATACCCAAATAACTAGTAAAAAAATACCGAGTATCAGTTTTTAAACATACCGGGATATCCAGTAACAAAATAGCCAACATCATAAAATTTAAATAGCCAAATAGTACTTCATGAAAATGCCCAACATCAAATTTTTCAAATACCCTAAAAAAAATTAAGAATGGTTTTCTTACCTTTGAGACAATCCACAACAAAAAGCTCAAAATCCTCAAGACATACTTCTAGGAGGGGAGCTATCTAATAGAAGGATAGATTTGGCCACATTCTAGACCCGTACCTTGAAGCACTACTGATAGGAGATTCCTCCACTAGGAAATCCCTTCAATTACTGCTCAATATCTCCATAGTCAAAACCCTTCAACCTTTGTTTGTTTTCCCAGACTATTTCTTCTAACTAAGTAGTAGTTAAAAACTGTGAGAAAATGGTGGTCTTATATCATTTGATTTATATATATATAAATTTGTATGCATAGGTGTCGGCTAAAGCATAAATTGATGGCTAGGAATATTTTCTCTCAAAAACCAAAGTTTGATGCAAAAAACTAGTCATTTATAGTTGTGATTTTATTTGATGATCAAATTAGTCATTTATAGCTATGTTGCAAAAAATGAGTAGAATTTAGTCATTTTTTAGTTGTCATTACTAAAAGTTTTAGTCACATAGCCATTTATTTCCAAATTATATTAGTGTGAGGGAGGGAGAATTTTAAGAGAGTTTTCTAGGTAGGGTGGGATGGAGAGACCTGAGAGAGAGAGAGAAGGAGAGGGAGACGGGGTGGGAAAGAGAGACCTAAGAGAAAGAGGGAGTGCGAGAGAAGGGTTTGGAGTGAGGACATATCAAGGTAGGGTGGGAGGGATAGAGAGAGAGAGAGTTATCTAGGTAGGGCGCTAGAGGGAGAGACCTGAGATAGAGCGGGGGTGGGAGGGAGAGACCTGAGATGGAGAGAGAGGGAGTGGGAGAGAGAAAGAGGGAATGAGAGAGAGAGAGACCTAAGAGAGGGAGAGGGGGTGGGAGGGAGAGACTTGAGAGAGAGGGAGTGGGAGAGAGGGGCTTGGAGTGAGAGGGACTTATCTAGGTAGGGTGGTAGGGATAGAGGGAGGGAGGGAGGGAGGGATGTAAAGAGAGAGAGGGGGGAGGGTGGGAGGTAGAGACTTGATAGAGGGATAGTGGGTGGGAGAGAGAGACCTTAGAGAGAGAGTTATCTAGGTAGGGTTCTAGAAGAAGATACTTGAGAGAGAGAGGGGGGTGGGAGTGAGAGACTTGAGAGATAGCGGGAGAGAGGGAGTACGAGAGAGAGAGAGAGAGAGGGAGTGGGAGAGAGAGGGGGTGGGAGGGAGAGACCTGAGAGAGAGGAAGAGAGAGAGGGAGTGGGAGAGAGTGGGTTGGAGTGAGAGGGACTTATCTAGGTAGGGTTTGAAGGATAGAGAGAGAAAGAGTGAGAGAGAGAGAGGGGGAGGGAGAGGGGGAGGGAGAGGGGGGAGAGGGGGTGAGAGAGAGAGACTTAACAGAGAGAGAGATCCAGGTAGGGTGCTAGAGGAAGAGACCTAAGAGAGAGCGGGGGTGGGAGGGAGAGACCTGAGAGATAGGAAGAGGGAGTGAGAGAGAGGGAGAGGGGGTGGGAGGGAAATACCCAAGAGAGAGAGAGAGGGTTGGAGTGAGAGGGACTTATCTAAGTAGGGTGGGAAGGATAGAGAGATAGAGGGAGGGAGGGAGGTAGACACTTGAGAGAGGGAGAGGGGGTGGGAGAGAGACACCTGAGAGAGAGAGTTATATAGGTAGGGTGCTAGATTGAGAGAGTTGAAAGAGAGGGGGGTGGGATGGAGAGACCTAAAATATAGGGAAAGAGAGGGAGTGGGAGAGAGAGGGAGTGGGAGAGAGATATAGGGAGTGAGAGAGGCCTGAGAGAGAGAGTTATATAGGTAGGGTGCCAAAGTGAGACCTGAGAGAGAAGGAAAGTGGGAGGGAGAGACCTAAAAGATAGGGAGTGGGAGAGAGATAGAGGGGGAGAGAGAGAGGGGTGGGAGGGAGAGACCAAAGAGAGAGAGAGAGAGAGAGAGAGAGAGAGAGAGAGAGATGGGATAGAGATAAAGGGAGTGAGAGAGACCTAATATAGGGAGAGGGGGTGCGAGGGAGATGCATAAGAGAGAAGGAAAGAGAGAGATTATGGTTGAGGGTTTAAGGGTTGAGGGCTTAAAAGATTAGGGCTTAAGGTATAGGGTTGAGGTTCTAATGCATAGGGTAGAGGATTGATAATTGAGGGTTGACCTAGTTTAATGTATAGGTTAGAGGGTTGAGGGATTAAGGGTTTAAAGATTGAGGAATTAAGGGTTGAAGGATTAAGGGTTTAAGGGTTGAGGGTTTAAGGGTTGAGGGATTAAGGGTTTAAGGGTTGAGGGTTGAGGGATTAGGTTTGAGGGTTTAAGGGTTGAGGGATTAATGGTTTAAGGGTTGAGGGATTAAGGTTGAGGGTTTAGGGTTGATGGATTAAGGGTTTAAGGGTTGAGGTATTATAGTTGAGGGTATAGGGTTACAGGTTCAATGTATAGGATAGAGGTTTGATAATTGAGGGTTGACCTAGTTTAATGTGTAGTTTAGAGGGTTGAGGGATTGAGGGTTTAAGGGTTGATGGTGTAAGGGTTGAGGGATTAAGGGTTTAAGTGTTGCAGGTTTAAGGGCTGATGTACTAAAGTTTTAAGGGTTGATAGTTTAACGGTTGAGGGATTAAGGGTTTAAGGGTTGAGGGTTGAGGGATTAGGGTTGAAAGATTAGGGTTCAGGGAACTGATGGATTAGTGTTGAGGGATTAGGGTTGAGGGTATAGGGTTTAAGGGTTGAAAATTTAAGGGTTTAAGGGTGGAGGGATTAGGGTTAAGGGTTGAGGATATAAGGTTGAGGGAAAGGGGGGTAAGGAGGATGGAGAGACGTGGAGAGGGAGGGAAATAGCTAGAGAGCCCTGATGGATATAGAGGTGAGAGACCTACAATCTAGGGAGAGAGGGATGAGAGACATAGGGGGAGATAGGGGTTAGAGAGATAGAGGGGGAGAGGGGTGGGTAATGAGACAAGGAGTGATAGACCTAGATGGCTAAGGAGGGAAGGAGAGGTAGAGGATTGGTTGAGAGACATAAAGAGGGGAGGGGTAAAGTGGAAGGGAAATAACTAGAGAGCCCTAAGAGATATAGAGGTGAGAGACACTAGTACAAAAATAGCAATATGTGACTGAAAAAAATAATAAAAACTACTTATAAATGATTGAACATGGTCACATGACTAGTGGTAGTTTATTGCCAATCATTTATAACATGACTAAATTGATGAAAAAACAATTTTTAGTCATTCGATTTATTGATTCTGTCATTAATTTAGTGACCCGATTGATCAATTTGGTCATTGGTTTAGTCGTCTGAGTGATCGACTTGCTCGTTAATTTAGTCATCTAATTGATTGATTTGGTCGTTGATGTAGTCATTAATCTAATTGATTTGGCAATGTGTAGTTTAGTCATTGAATGCTTTAAACTGGTCACTTATTCAATCATATTTTTATTCACTGGCATATTTTGTCATTAATTTAGTCATTGATTGATGTTAACTGGTCACTTATTTAGTCATTTTTATTCACTAATTTTTGTCCATTGGTAGTGTATTTAGTCATTAATTTTAATTGTCATTTTGATCAATTTGGTAGTTTATTTAATTATTTTTTCTCATTGATTTATGTCAACTGATAAGTATATTGATACATTTTTTATTAATTACATAATCATTATATTTAGTCATATTTATTAACACTATTTTCTATCAGTTGGTAGTATATTTAGTATATTATTAGTTTATTTAATTATTTTTGTTCACTGATTTCTGCCTATAAGTGTTGGAAATGAGATAGTGCTTTAATTGAGGTTTAAACAAATAAAAACATAATCATTCATTCATTTTCACATAATGAAATGATTATTAAGAAGGAAAAATACTAAAATTTTATTGAGAAAACATGTTCTTACATCAGATACAAGACATAAATGTGTCTTTTCTTTGAAAAATGTACTATTACAAAGTGTGTTTCTCAGTGCTGTGATTGAGAAAACTGAGTTACAATTCCTTTTTTTTGGTTATGCAAGATACTACAATTTTGATGACAATTCTATGTTGCAACTTATTTTCAATTGCACATACATGTATGTTGCACTCTTTACAACGTTTCCTCTTCTCTACACCTCTTTATATGCTTTGTATTTACTTATTTTTGTGCACACCTATTCTATGTGTCTACTGCTTACACAACATGTCCCCTCTTCTATAATGCACTAGTTTGAATGAGTGGAACCCAAAAAAAAAGAGAAAAACATAATCAAGGGGTTTTACATTATAGGTGTAGTAAGATAGAACATTCTTTGTTCTACTCATAGAATGTACACCCAAGTCAGATTTTCTTTTTTTTGTTTGGGTTCAACCTTTTCAGGCTCAGTACATTCTTTTTCTACAACTTTACTCTCCACACTCTACTACTAACCCTTCTTTTTCTCTTCTGCACTTACGACTAACTCTCTGTGATTTTTTTCAAATATTTTAGTAGCCACCATACGAAGGTCCCTATTTTCTCTTTTAGATGGACAACTCCATCTATTTTGTCTCGATGACAAAGGGGTATGTTACTTAGACCTGTAAAATGCATACATTTGGATCTCCTGTTCATTTCAGTGTGACTCCATGTACAATAGATAGTAAGTGTGAATCCACCCAATGCCCACAACAACACCATCATGCAAATCAAACACCTCAACTATATCCCCTTCTTCAAGTTTATCAATAAATGTCTAAGAAAAAAAAAACACATTATATTGAGATATAAAACACACATTATATTGTTTTTGACAATTGTATGTAATGTCTTATGTCTTGGAACAAATCAATTTTTGTATGTGCTTTTATAAAACACTCTATTACAACTAAGCTCTAGGCTTCCATATGTAAGTTATATGTTCTCCCTTAATTCCATAATCTATGTATACTAGATAATTACACTTCACTACTATTCTAACATCCAACTTCTATCAAATAGGTAATGATTACCCTTATTTACATAATGAAACAACCGTTACTTACTTGAATAGTACTTACTTGGATGTGGTTTCATAACACTCACCTCGAGTTCAACATGACTACCACTATGAATATCATGTGAATTCTCATTGAATTCATCATCATAACCACTATAAACATCATCGCAGACGTTAAGTTGTACAACTTTGTAGAGAGTTCTATTGACAAGACCTTTTTCTTTTTGTCCTTATTTCATATAATTGCTCTACATCATGCAGTTTAATCATCTTGCAAAAATTAATAAAAGTCAAGTAAAGAATGCAAAAGCTATAAATTTTTGTCCAAAAGAAAATTTAAGCATGAAGAATGACAAAACATTGGGATAGATAACTAACAACTATTATATTAATTACCTCAACTTCAGGATAACTAAGACGATTGTGTTGCACATTCTTGTCCACTTCATCACTATCAATATTGATAACTTTTTTGACACCTTGAAGGCATTTTTGTTTGCCTGTTACTTTTAAAAAATTTCTTTGCATGTGGTTTAACCATCGTGCAAAAAAATATACAAAGCATTCAATAGTCAAGTAAAGAATTCAAGCTATAAATTTGTCAAAAAGAACATTTTCTGGATCACTCCAACAATAAAGAAAGTAGGTTGGATTCTCCTACACTCAGATTTCAATAATCTACATATTAAGAGGAATTTGTATAAAATTCCCAAACAAGAAGAAATGAGATCAATAGAGCCTCTTACCTCATTTGAATCCATGTATTTATTCTCTTTCCATACAAAAACCATAGGGTTCATGGTTTCAAACAATTGCAAAACTTGGTGACTGAGACCTAATATGCAATTCATTACCTTTTGGTACCCTTGTTCATATGATTTGACATGATCTATAGAGGCTCCTACTGAACATTAAACAAATGGCTGTGAAGCCTCTGTTGATGAACTAGATTTCAACTTCATCCTACTCTTAGATTTAGTAGCATCTAGTGTTTCCATATAATTGACAATATCTTCTACACCTGCTTCTCTATTATTGATTTCCACCTAAAATACAATTTCAATTTCAACGTATAGTTAGTTCAATAAAAAAATGAAAAAAATAAAACAATGTAAATTGAACCAAAAATCCATACACTAACTGCAAATTTTTCCATTTTAGCGTGTAACCTGCCTCAGCCAAATGTATATCCAGCCCTCACATTATCCCTTGCTCTCTTGCCTCTGTTACTCTTTACCAAATAGTCTTCGGAATGCATACTTTCTCTCAATGTCTCCCACTCTTTGAGAGATAAGATTGGAGTCAATCCTCTCCTTTCCCAACATGATTATTTTTCTGCACAGTTATCTATAATTGTTCATTGAAACTCTCATCCTTTGCTTGTAATATTTTCTAGAGATTTTTCCACCAGTAGTCTCAAAAGAATTTTCCTTTTTTTGTATAACATTTTCCACAACTCGTGGATCTTAATCTGAAAAAAATTATTTTCAAATATCCAAATAGGCCCTACATCTTATGCCCAACTCAATGGCCCACCTTGTAGCATTTGGCCCAATGGGCTCACCATCTCTCAATACCTCAAGTAAAAATGGCTTCTTTCCTTCTAATTTTCTTTCTTTTGCATTCCTCTTAGTAGATCTATGCAAATCTTGACTCAATCTTTGTCTTTTGACAAAAGCATCCACATCTTCTATTAAATTATCACTACCAGTATTTTTGGTTGATCCACTACTTCCATCAAAAGTTCTAGATGCAACAGGTTTACTTTGAGGCACAACAGATGCAATTGGTCTCTCTTCATGACTTTCATTAACCAAAACTCCATGCTCCTTCTCCACATCAGGTGTGGCATGAGTAGGTAGATCAATACCAACCTCTATGGATTCCACATTATTAAACACATTCTTTAATGTTGAAAAAATCATCTACAGACTTGTTGTTCCTTTTCCCTAATGCTTTTCAATAATCTCTCTTAAACTTAGTCCTAAGAGATCACCAAAATGTTTCACATCACCATGTGCTATATCAGGTTGCACATCACCATGTGCTATATCAAGTTGCATCAGCATGTGCTATATCAGTCCGCACATCACCATGTGCTATATTAGGCTCCACATCACCATGTGCTATACTAGGTTGCACATCATCACAACTATCATTTTCACCAACTGCATTTGTTGAATCACAAAAGCGTTGGATTCTATGAGATGGCGACACTGTATCTTTTTTTTCCTTATGTTTTTTCTCCACATTTTCTTTGCACTCTTTTTGTTGCCTATAAAACAAAAAAATCATATTATGTCTTATATATATAAAGCTCTTGCCTATAAAATCTGAATAAACACTCACTACTAAATTTGACTCCATTTTCTGATGAACATTTGTTGGTCATTCGACAAACATTTGTCAGAAAATCGACGAATTGATGAAAAAAATTTTGTAGCTATTTTTTTGTCAAAATTTCGATGATGAATTAAATGTCAAAATAATGACGTAGATTCATTGGTCGTCCATCATAAATACTTAGATGTTCAAATTGATGAAAATTCATGTATCGGTGGCAATTACAACAAAGTACAATGCAAGGCTCTTCTTCCAAGAAACAACACTAAAGTTCGTTTGCCATTTGATAGAAATGAGAAAGAGTTGTAATAGATCTTTCATGCTATAGCAACCCGGAGACCTTTTGATTGGTCGAAATTGCAATGAAACAATGCAATTTTGAAAAAAAAATCATTGAAATGTACCATCAGGAGACTCTTGGCGATGACCACCAAGCCAACCCATCGGTGAGAGATCAATCATTGGCATAGGATAGAAAACTCACTCGATAGTCATTGCACATTCCATTTTACTTGCATAGAGTATTCTATAAGCAATAATATTGATAATGCCAAATGAATTATGGTGTTGTACAACTTTACCTATCATCACAGTTCGTTGTTTCCCCTAGAGAATCCTGCAAAGACAATTTACAAACCAAGTCACTTACTTCCATACAAATTAAATGATTATTCTCACAATGGCAATTGTCTAATTACAACAACAATTCCATGAAAGGTTATCCATGCTTCATAAGAGATGATTGGCCATACATACAGACTTCAAGATGCATAGAAAAAGCATTACACTTGAGAAAAACCAAGGGCTAACAAGGGATGGAGTTAAGAAATGTCTGGATTGAAGAGAAAATGTATAGGGAAAATGTTGAGTAGTGTCAAGAGAACAGAGCTTGTAGAACACATTCTTGACCTAATCAAAATCTTGAACAACTTAAACAAAATTAAAATACTAACACATACATGAGACATGTAATGAACTTCCAATATCTGCTATCTTTTTCATTAATGCAGAGGTAGGTAAAGGAGAAATAATTATAATTGTAACACTATTCATAGTCTAGTAAATTATATTCATAATTTGTGTCAAATGGACCTCAATTTTATCATTATACTTCCCATCTAATACCATATTTTAATCTAGGGTTCAAATATCTCAGATCTAAAGAATCGCCTTCAATTAACCATTTAAAGTACTATAAAATAAGGTAATACGTTTACTTGAGAAAGATTGGGTACACTTGTAGGATTAAAGTTCTCGCAATCATCAAGATTTATTGGCACACAGACACAACCTACAACATATGAATTAATGGATGACTACAAGTAGTGAAATGGTCATTAATATGTGATTGGTTTGCAAATTAATTGGTAGAAAATAAGGTTACAAATAGATCTACATGAAAAATTATGAGAACAATCTATTGTAATCATCAAAATAGATGAAAAGTGCAAAGGAAAGAGCTAAGCTACATCTCTAGAGCTGAAAAAAAACACATGCAAGAAACATAAGAAAAAAACAAACCGGTTTTTGGATGAATACAAAATGGTGCCTTCAGCAAGTGATTCATATGCTTTCACACCTGATAGGCCATTAAGAAGATTTTAGTCTTCCTCTGTGAAATTAACTACTTACAAAATAAACCCAGAAACCAATATTATATACCTCCATGTCTAGCCGAGGGTAGGTATAAGAGAAAAAAAATTCCTCAATGCAATGCCAAAAAATATCAATGTGTGTGTAGGTTTGTATTACTCAAAATATCATTTCACTACCTAAGGAAAAATACCAAAGTGATGTTTTTAAATTTCAATCTTCACATAGGCTCCCTTATTGCTACACATGCATATACAAGCATTATTCGAGCTCTAAACTATTCAAATATTAAGGATTTAATTAGCTATAAGATGGAAAGTTTTGTTTAGACATAATCCATCATCTTTTACATATCTTTATTCAATCCTAGCACTTCAGATAAATTTGTGTAAATGAGATAGAAATGTGAATCTTTTATGTAAAGAAAATTATTAAAAGGAGGGGGGAGAGAGAAAAGGGTAGGGGGCAAGAGAATGCTTGAATGTATAGCAAAGTATAACATTTTGATCATTATAACAATGAAATGAATCTTAAGTTTGAAGCATTAATATCATTTACAACATTTATGATCAAGAATGAATGTAAGTAGAGAAACTTTTGCATACCTGCAAATGATACAAAATTTCATGGTAAGTGGAAGCCTCCCATCAACAACAAGATCCAAATATCTATGTATGTATCTCAATCAAGCTTCTAAACCTTTCAAAGCTATCAATTTTTCCACTAACCTGTTATGCACAAAAGTCAAATTTTAGAGTTATGTCACAACTAAAAATAGAAGAAACAAAGCTTTGAAACCAAATCCACACACAACACAATGTGGTATTCATAACAAGCCATACAAACAAACTAAACTCATAACATTGGAATGGAAAAAACTTCAAATTATGATGCAGAGCATGGATTCAAGGTATAAAGAATCATTTTTCTGCCACCACAGTGAAAAGTTAGCACTTTCTTTCATCTTTGCATGTTGGCTTGACACTTCAAACGATGCATTTTTATATTGAAAAGTGCATTACCTTATTGAGCTTCTCTTTATTTCGAGAAAAGTTTAATATTCTCTACTTAACAGGGCCAACCACGTGATGGTGGAAGTTCATTTGGCCCATCCCCCCCACCCTCACATTAGTCTCAATTCCCTATACCCAATCATATAACATTAATCATTCATTCATCCATATATAACATATAACATTCATTCATTCATCCATTAATGACATATAACATTCATTCATTAACATATAACATTCATTAATTAACATATTCACATTCACTCATTAACATATGATATTCATTCTTTTAGTTTTTACATATAATCAAAAATATGGTTGTCATGATATGATTACAATCACTTTTTTTTTGTTTCATTTTTAAAGCTAAAAAAATCTGAAGTGGAGTATCATTTTCTAAATCATTTGTCCCCCCTTTAGTTGTTTTTTCCTCTGCTTGTGATCTTAATGTACACCTAGTCATTTGCTCATGACGTGGACACACCCAAGGGGGTCTACTGCAATAACAAAGAAATGTTAAACGGATATGTTTTATTATTATTGTTACAAGTATTTCATTAATTAAAAGAACATTAGAGTGGTTCTCTTTACGATGGGTCCACATCATGTTCTTGAACTTCTATTATAGACTCATGCTCAACATGCTAAACACCCTCTAAATGACACGGTTGAAACACGAAAGGTTACATTAATTAATACACCAATTGAAATTAAATATGTTTAAGAGAACATGAGAGTGGTCCTCTTTACCTAATGGGGCCACATCATGTTCTTGATCTTCTCTAGCCTGATCATTCTCAACATGTTGATCACGCTCTACATGCTCTAAAGTTGAAACACGAAAGGTTACATTAATTAATACACCAATTGCAATTAAATATGTTTAAAAGAACTTTAGAGTGGTCCTCTTTACATGATGGGGCCACATTATTTTCCTGATCTTCTCTAGCCTGATCATGCTCAACATGTTGATCATGCTCTACATGCTCTAAAGTATCGGGATGCACACCATGACCTTCATCTATAAGTTGTGTTCCACCCTCACTAGGCTGCATTCCAATGTCATGTGCAGTATTATCATTGCTTGAATGTTTAAAACAAATAGGCATGTAATTAATTTATGGTGGAAATTAATATTGAATAGATTGCACAAGTATTCAATTTTAAATAAACTTTATTGAGTTTATTACCTATGTGTCGGATGCAGTGGAAGATTGTGTTTGCCCAGTCAAGACTCTTAGGTGTTCAGCCATGACTCCATAGCCTTGCTGGAAGGCAATATTTAGGTCATCTTCTATGGGAACTCTATTGAATTCAGAGCCCTACATTTTTGCATAAGATCATGAATTTTTCTTCTATGGTGTGATAAAACCAAAATTGTTTTCAATTTATTAATTGGAGACAATATTTCATTTATTGATACTTACAATTCATGCAGCTAATTTCATATAACCACCACAACCAAGTTTGTGCTTCCCGTGTTTTTCTAGTCTTGCCTTTGTTGCCTTTGATGTGTTGGGCAGCCTATGAAAAGTTTGAAATACATTAGATTATGTAAAAATAAAGAGTAATCAGTATATAATTACATTGTTGATAGTATCACATACCTTGCTTGGCCCAGTGGTGTCTTTCCTTTTTTCTTTTCAGCCTTCTCCTTTCCATCCAACACCAGGTCCTTCCACTCCCTCTCCATAATCATGGGGGGACACTCGTAATTTTTTTTCTTCTCTAAATGTGACCTATATTGGTCCCTCACATACTTTAGATAGGTACCAACTTTCTTAAGGACCTTGGTTTGGTTGAATGTTTTATCACCAAAGAGCACAACTAAATGGTTAATGAGCTCATATTTTAAATCTTGATTTTGGGCATTCCACCGTGTACGTATGGTGGGTCCGAAGAGCTCCAATGTAATTTCACTTAGATGTTTATAAAAAACACCATTTTCTGCAAAATGATCATGAATTCAATAGCCTAAAAAGAGTGATCAATAAGTAAATTTCAATTGGATTATATATAATAATAATTAAAACATTTTAAAGTACCTGGGACTTTCTCTATCTTTATGGGAACGAAATCCTCGGTCACCACAAATGTGATCGGCAATGTTCTCATACTAGTAATATGGGAAGATCTAGGAAATGCTGCTAAAATATCACTAGTACTAGTGGCCTCTACATCCCTAGGTACATGTCTTCATGCATGTTTTGGCATGTGTTCGCTACCAGAGTTTTCACTAATGGATGCCTACATAATATGTGTTGCCGACATTTCAGATGACAATATAGGCACAGATGATGGGGTCAGATGATGTGATGTATACGCAGGAAGATCAAGATGGACACTTGTACTGACCCCTACTCCTCGGGCAGCACTTGCAGTACCCTGATCATGGCTAGGAGCATCATGAGGATGCAAAAAATCCTATAAAAACAACACATATTTTAGTTCATGACATAAAAGAGTACAAATATAAAACTATGAATGAACTTATGTTATAATTAAAGACCTCTTGCAACTTACTTGCAATTTTTGTGATCTCTTAGTCAATATTTTAACCCTCTCTCTTGTCTCATCTATTTGAGGCACTATGAATAACAACTTAAGGATTTCTTCATTGCATTTTTTTGGGTCTTCCTTATCATATCAAGAGGGTTTATTGAATAAGCAATGTCATCATCACATAATATTGACTTCACCTCCCTATGGATGCTCTTGTCTACTGCTAGTGCCTTTCCCCGATCAGTCAACTGCAACAAGAATATTAAAAACATTATCAAAATTAACCCAATAAACTTATCAAAACAACATAATAATAAAACATTTTGCTCGTATCTAATTTTTACAATTACAATGAGGTAAACCTATTGGGTAGAAGAACTTGAAGATAAATTATGATTTGTGCTCTGGGCTAGAGCCTTCTCTGTACGATCAATGTCTCGCTGTGACAAAAATTAAATATAAAAAAAATTTACCGAAATGAAACCAAGACTTACGAAAAAAAACATAAGAATAAAATGGTATATTGGAGTCATTAATTGGAGGTTGGGTAAAATGGTACATAGTACGCACCACCCCCATAGTAACTATGTTTGTAACTAAGTGATTCAAATTGTAATCGATTAGCAACTCTTCCCCTCCAGTTATTGATTTTATCGCACATATGAATACACGGTTTCCCTCGCATGCCTCAAATATGCAATTGGGTTGCTTATTTGTTGACCCAGGTCATGTAGTGTTTATAAACCTTGTAGTATTCCCTCATGCTTTTGGCCTTTCGTTAATGTACATAGCCACTCCTTTATTTTGATCCTTATCTTTTAGCTGTATATAATTTGCTGACAGTGCATACCTACGCATACTTCGTGTATATCGAACCAGTTGCATCCAATCTTTGTAACTGTAATAGGGTCTGACATAATCCATCAATTCATTAACTTTTTTGTAACAAACCTTTATGCTGTCCATGCAAAATAGGCCCAAACCATGTAATGGCAATGGTGTTATGCCATATATCCTCTTGTTGACACAAAAATCAGTGTTTATTGGAGGAAGTTCCTTGGGTACCCATTGTTTCCATAGCTGCTTGTACCTCAAGGCCACCTTGACGTCACCTATGCTCTCATCATCATAAGAACATGACCCCCCTTCAGCAAGAAAAAATTTCATGCGTTTACAAAATTTTCTTCTAATCTTTTGACCTCTAGTTGATCTCCCTCTTTTAGACATACTACATGTCTCGCTTTCCTCTTCTCTTCCTGAATTTCCTTCGCTCAAGGAAGACAGATCTGTAAAATACCTATTTGGTGGTACTTGCACTCATAAGGATTTTGGATGAAGTTCTTTCATGGTGATGTGATCCTAAGGTGACATTATGATTAATCTATCATTTCATCACTAGAATTTCATAGTTTATAAGGTAATCAAGTCTTGATAGATTACAATTTATTGTTACTACCGTCCAAATGTGTCCATCACAAATCAAATCTACTTAACATTTTAACTCCCAAACTTTGTAACAAGTGTTAAATTTGACTATGGTTCACCAGTTACAAAACCAAGGCCTCAAATGTATTCTCTAATTGTATTCAAAGGTATTTTTCTCTTCATTCAAGTAAATAAACTTGAAGGGAAACACCACCAAGTGGTTTATTGGACACCTACATGACTAAAAATAGTAGAAAATTTACATTTAATTTCCATATGTCTAAGTGGTTAACGGGGAGGGAGTGTGTACTAGGCCTTGTTAAGTCATCATAAGTTTATGCTTTGGCAATAATTTTTTAAGTCATCTTATATCTTCCTATGTCTAATTGCTAGGAGACTTTTGGTATGTTTTAAGGTAGGATGATTGATGAAAGAGCCCAATGAGCCTTTCTCCATGGCATCCAGGTACACATAGCAATATTCTTCTCTTATACGGTTGGACATGATTTAAAGAACTTAGCTAGGAATTATTCATTTAACCTAAGGTTTTCTCATAATGTCATCATTGGAAAAGTATGATCAAATTCTTCTATTATGAATAATTGGTCTATATGCCTCTAGTAATCACTATAAATGTTTGTAGGGATAAAATGACTAATTGTATTAGGTAGGAGAGAATCAACGTTGAGTTCTTCAAAGATTATATTCCTCTATTCATAATTTTTAAGGGTTGTGTGTGGAGGAGGTTATCACTACCAAGAAGGGAGGAGACCTTTCCTTCTATTTTTTTATAATTTTCATTATTCTTATTTATTTTACACTTACATTTACAAATACACATACATATGCATTTACTGTTTTCATTTATTTCTCATGTACTTTAATAGTTTGATTGATTTCATATTATATGTGTTGAAGACTTTAGAATTTCAATTACATTAATTTATGGATATGTTGTATCTATAACACTACAAAACCATATGCTCTTTGCATTTACATTTGCATTTAGAAATACACATTATATATACATAGATATAGATTTCTTTAATGATATGTTGCATTTATTGTTCTAGGAGAGCATCCAGTAATTGCATTTACATTTACATTTAAAAATACATATACATACATACATACATACATACATACATATATGTGTGTGTGTGTGTGTATGTATATTATTTATATTCAGTGTTCAGAAACAACCCATTAGGTCTACACATGGATAAAAGTTCATAAAATCAGATCTCCCATACATATTTTGTTGAAACCTAGGCTTGAACCTCTCATTTCACATGTTTTTCTTCACAAAACTATTGAAGACAACAACTATACCTTCTTTATTTCTCATCCTACGCCCTATTCATGCATCCTATAATTACAACAGTATCCATGGGGCCTCTTACACAAGCTACAATAATCATAAAAAGTGTAAGAGCCCCTTTATATCATGTTTGGACTACAAAACCCTCAAAATAGGGTAACTCGGATTATGATTTGTTGGTGAGTTGTATGGAAAAAATCATTAGCACCAGCTCATTCTTGGAATCTTTTGAAAGAGAAGAAAATTAGGTGGTAGTTAAGTACAAACCTTATAGTGTCAAGGTGAATGAGGTGATCAATTTTGATTGGCCAACTGATGAAGAGTACTAGAAATGGGTAAATGTATAATTAACTGAGGAAGAGTGAAAAGGAGTAGGCTGCTAACAGTTGACAAATCAACTATTGCAGTTACAATAGATTCCAATTTCTTTTTTTGGTGATAGTCTAGGCACAAAATTCTTGAATTTTTTTGTTACTGCATCAACCATTCTCAGTGGGCATGATGAACAAGAAGATTCTCTGGGGAGATTGTTGTTGTAACAAATTTTTGGAATATCACAAGGTAGTCCAATTGTCTGGTGACGTGTGCTTTCTGGCCCGATGCTTGTTTTTTCCTTCTTTTTCTATAAGAAGGATTTCAAGGCCAGAAGTACGGGTTAGCAAGTTAGATATTTTTGGTTGAGTCTAGATGAAGTTGTAGAGAAAATTGTAAATTCTGATGGTTTTAGGGAAAATGCAATTTAGGTTTAGAGTCATTCTATAGTAGGTTTTGAATTTATGGGGATTTAATGTTTTATGACAGTATTGGCATTTGAATTGATATGATTAATTTGAACTCATGTCTCTCCATTGTACATGCATATCTGAATTTTGAATAAAATGATCAAGGGTTGTTTCGTTCATCTCATTATTGTGGTGTGTATGATTCTTGTTTTAGCTTTAATTCAAGGAATTAATTAAAATGCTTGAATGGGATTGTAGGTGGATATGTTCTGTATAAGGATTTGATAAGTAGTATTGGGTTAGAATACATATTGATGAGATTGTCAAGCAATGTTATCAAGGATCTTATATGTTATGTGTTAAATTTGTCATTAACACTTAGATGCTTATAAATTTGACTCCTTCAATGGATATATGGAAATTATCTAACTTGTACTTATTTGTATGGTTTAGTATTTGTTTTCCTTTACCTAGAGCTTGCTACAAATTGCAAATCAATGACTATCTTATAATGTGAAATGTTGTTGTAGTTATCTCATGCTCCAAATAGTTGATATTATTGATAAACAACCAATTCTATTCGGTATTATCCTATTATGTTGAGCTATTAAATGAGATTATTTGTTGTTGTTAATGTTGTTTATGATGATGGTGCAGAGGTTGTAAATGCATTAAGGGATCACCCTCCCAGGTCTTGCAGAGCCCAAAGTATAGGAGGTCTTTCAAATCCTCGCCAGTTGGTCTAGGTCCTTCGAGCTGCCCTTTATTGGAATTAGAAATTCCATAGGTAGATTAGAAGATCAACCTGCTTACTGTAAAAACAACCAACACCTTGCATATGTTTGTGGTGGAGGTATTAAAGAAGAATTGTATTCCTCTATTTCCATTCATTAGATCTACCTTAGCCTAGCATATACGTGGGCTAATTGTACAATTGCTTCAGACTCATGCGATGAAGGCTATGTGTGATGAAATCCTAGACCTCAACCAAGATGTGGGTAGATTATGGGAGTTTTCCAAGACCTGAGGCTGGTCGATAAAAATGTGAAAGACTAAGCTATTTTTTTTTGTCTTATCATATACTATTTTACAAGAATGGGGGTGCCAATGTACGAGAAGATCTTTCAAAACTAGGCATGAAAATTGAAGGTTAAAGAGAATGGGGGTGCCAAAATTATAGTACTCATTGCCCCTTGGTCATCAATTTTCCCTGAGTGCCCTCAAACTTGTCCTCGGTGCTAGTATTGACCTTGTTTTCACTCCTCCAAACTCTTCCTCGGCGTTCATATTGACCTTGTTTTCACTCCTCCAAACTCTTCATCGGCGCTAGTATTGATCATTTTTTAACTCCAAACTCTTCCTTGGTGCTAGCATTGACCTTGTTTTCACTACTCCAAACTCTTCCTTGGCACTGGTATTGACCTTTCACTTATGCAATTTGACGAGCTACAACCTGGTTTCATTAGGTTTTACAGTATTTTAATTAAGTTGAAAATTTTGGTGCCATTTAGCTAGGTTTTAATATTCTACAATATATTTAAGTATATATTAGCTATATTTTAGATAATAAATAATATAATTATTCAACTTATTATAATTATATATTATATTCTTTAGCAAAATTATTAAATATGTATAAAATTATTATAATAATTAATAATAAGTATATTTTTATATAATACTAAATATAATTAATAAAATATATATTTAATATAATAGTAATATATATTAATATGAGAGAGAGAAACTAAATTTTGATTGGTTGTTTCATGTCAACAATCCAAGGATGGCATGTGTCCTTGGGGAGCTATGCTCAAGGTAGCATGCCATTTGATTAAAGATATGATAATTCTCCTTTAAGACCTCTTTAATGTACCCATTGTACACTTAAGGAGACAAAGATAAATATAGGGAAGAAAAAATAGAGAGAGAGGGAGATAATGAAAAACATACAAATAGAAAGGGAGACAAAGAGATAGAGGAGGTAGAGAGGATAAAAAAAAATAAGGGACACTATATAGGAGACAGGAGGGTAGATTGAGGATTCTCTTTGTTGCTTCTGAGATTCCTTTATGATTTCTCCCACTATTATCTATGTCACTCCCTCTTCTGCCTCTATCTATTGAGCTATCTCTCCCTCTCCCCCCTTTCTCTCTCATTCACTCCATCTCTCCCTCCATCTCTCCTACTCTATATCTCTATCTCTATTTCTCTTTTATCTCCTCTCACTCCTCTCTCTATCTCTTTCATCTATATCTCCTTTCTTCCCTCCCCCCCATCTCCCCTTCCACCACTGCCCTCCCTATCCCCCATCCATTGACTCTCTATTCCACCTCTTCCTTTTCTTCCCATTCCATCTCAATTTCTTCCATATCTTCATCTCTCTCTTTCTCTCCCACATATTAATTAGCTTCATGCAAGCATACAAGTAAGAGTATATGTTGGTAAAACTATACAGGTTTTACAACTATACTGTATCTTCTAATTTCAAGCTCCTTCTTGGCAAAAAAATAAGCCATTAAACTATAAGTAGATTATTGTCACCACTCTTCATTCAACATGAAAATGCCAAAATGTAGCAATTGTTTTGTTGCTTTTGTCTAGTTTCATTAACCAAGCTATTTACTAGGTTGAATAAGGTTGTGTTATGACCCCTGATCTCTTTAAAATAATTAGACAACATTAGCAAGATCAGAAGGGGAGAAAACTAAACTCCTTCAAAATAGGGCAGTTGTGGGTTTGTTGGTTTCGCTGTTTACTATATACTTAGTCTCTCTAGGATAAATAAGCTCACTTTAGATCATTTTCTTAGTTGTGTATCCTAACTAATATAGAGCAAGCTTTTTCATTTTAATTGACTACTACATAATAGTTTATGTGTTGAAAGAATTGTTTCCATTCTTTGTAGTTTTTACATTGGAATAAAAATCATATTTAATTTCATGCCAATATACTTCTTTCATAAAGATATTTGTTTGAAATAAGTTCTTCATAACCCATCTAATAAAATCATAATTAACCTATCAAAAAGGAAATAGGAATTTTCTAAAGAAAAGAACACTTGACCCAATCATAAGTGTGTGGCCTTCAAAGAAAGGAGTGATCCACCTTAGCAATAACAACTACCTGATTTAGACTTGGGTATGTGCAGGATCATGATGGGCCAAAAAGTGGCAACATGAAAAAAGTAGCATTTTGAACTTGCCAAAAAATGCGAAAATCCTAAGTTGACTTTTTTTTTTGGTTGGGTGTCAGTACATTGCTCCATAGCAATACCCAAGCCAAAGTACTCAAATCGGATATCCGATTCAAATTGGATATCCAATTCATGTCTAATATCTAATTTGAAAAACATTTTAAAATGTAATATTTTGGTGCTATAAATTGCATATCCGATTTTTGCACACATATACCCAAGAGTAATTAGGAGGTAGAGGGTGGGAAAGAGAGAGAGAGAGAGAGAGGGAAAGGGAGAGAGAGAGAGAGAGAGAGAGAGAGAGAGAGAGAGAGAGAGGGGGAGAGAGGGAATTAGGAGGGGTAAGGGACAGAGACAGATAGAGAGAGGGGGGAAAGGGAGAGAGATATATATAGAGAAATAATTAGGAGGGGGAAGGGAGAGGGGAAGAGGGGAAGAAGGGGAGAGGTAGAGAGAGACTAAGAGAATTAGGAGGGGGTAGGGAGAACGGAAGAGTGTTGAGGGTAAAGGATAGAAGGTTTAAGGGTTTATGGTTGAGGGGCTAGGAGGGAGAGACTTGAGAGTGGGAGAGAGAGGGAGGGAGTGGGAGAGAAATAAAGGAAGGGAGGGTTAAGTGTAGATGGTAGAGGGCTTATGGTTAAGGCTTTAGGTTAAGGGGAGATAGAGGAGTAAAGGAGCAGAGAGATACCTAAGAGAGGGAGAGAGAGGGGGTAGGATATTGAAGATACTTTAGAGAGAGAGAGAGGGAGTGGAGTTGGAGAGAGATAAAGGAGGAGGGTTAAGGGTAGAGGGTAGATGGTTTAAGGGTTTAGGGTTAAGGGTTAAGGGTGGAGGGGAGAGAGATAGAGGGAATGAGTGAGTGAGAGAAAGACCCAAGAGAGGGAGAAGGGGTAGGAGGGAGAGACTTGAGATAGAGTGAGTGAGTGAGTGAGAGAGACCTGAGAGAGAGAGTGGTGCTAGGAGGGAGATACTTGAGAGAGAGAGACAAAGGAAGGGAGGGTTAAGGGTAGAGGGTTTAAGGCTAAGGCTAAGGGTTAAGGCTGTGGAACGGGAGAGATAGAGGGAGTGGGAGTGAGTGAGAGAGACCTAAGAGAGGAGAGGGGTGGGATATTGAAGATACTTGAGAGAGAGAGAGAGGAGGGAGGAGAGAGATAGAGGAGGGATGGTTATGGTAGAGGGTATATGGTTTAAGGGTTTAGGATTATGGGTGGAGGGAGAGAGATATAGGGAGGAGGAGGAGAGAAAGAACTAAGAGAGGGAGAATGGGTAGGTGGGAGAGACTCTGGAGATGAGTGAGTGGAGCGAGTGAGAGAGAGACCGAGAGAGGAGTGGTGCTAGGAAGAGAGAGACTTGAGAGAGAGATAGCTGAAGGAGGGTTAAGGGTAGAGGGTGGTGAGGATTAAAGGGTTAAGGGTTTAGGGTTGGAAGAGGAGAGAGGATAGAGGAGGGAGGAGGAGGAGAGAGAGACCTAAGAGAGGGAGAGGGGGTGAGGATATTGAAGATACTTGAGAGAGAGAGAGGAGGGAGTGGAGAGAGATAGGAGGGAGGGAGGGTTAAGGGTAGAGGGTCGATGGTTTAAGGGTGGATGGGAGAGAGATAGAGGGAGTGAGTGAACGGAGAGAACCACCTAAGAGAGGGAGAAGGGGTAGGAGGGAGAAACCTGAGATAGAGTGAGAGAGACCCGAGAGAGGGAGGGTGCTAGAGGAGAGACCTGGAGAGAGATGTTAAAGGGAGGGTTAAGGGCAGAGAGTAGAGGGTTTAAGGGTTAAGGGTTTAGGTTTAGATTAAGGGTAGAGATAGAGTGGAAATGAGTGAGTGAGAGAGACCCAAGAGAGGAGATGGGTAGGGATGGAGAGACTTGAGAGAGAGGGAGAGAGGGAGGAGCGGAAGAGATATAAAGGAGGGGGTTAAGGGTAGAGGTAGATGGTTTAAGGGTTTAAGGTTTAAGGGTTAAGGGTTTAGGGTTTCGGGTTAAGGGTAGAGGGAAGAGAGATAGAGGGGGTGATTGAGTGAGAGAGAGACCTAAGAGAGGGAGAGGGAGTAGGAGGGAGAGACATGAGATAGAGTGACTGAGTTAGTGAGTTAGAGAGAGAGACCTGATAGAGGGAGTGGTGCTAGGAGGGAGATACTTGATAGAGAGAGAGTCAAGGAGTGGGAGAGAGATAGAAGGAAACAGGGTTAAGGGTAGAGGGTAGAGGGTTTAAGGGTTTAGGGTTATGGGTAGAGGGGAGAGAGATAGAGGGATTCAGTGAGAGAGAGGGAGGGAGTGGGAGAGAGATAGAGAGTAGAGGGTTAAGGGTAGAGGGTAGAAGGTAGAGGGTTAAGGGTAGAGGGGAGGGAGATAAGAGTGAGTGAGAGAGAGAGAGACACGTGAGAGAGGGAGAGGGGGTAGGAGGGTGAGACATGAGAGAGTGAGGGAAAGAGGGAGGGAGTGGGAGAGATAAGGGGTAGAGGGTTAAACGAGGGTAGAGGGTTTTAAGGGTTTAGAGTTTAAGGTTTAAAGGTTTAAGGTTTAGGGCTTTCAGGAGGGAGAGAGACAGAGGAAGTGAGAGAGAGATACCCCGAGAGAGGGAGAGGGGGCAATGAGGGAGAGACTTGAGAGAGAGAGAGGTAGAGGGGTTTTAAGGGTTTGGGGTTTAAGGGTTAAGGTTTAATGGTTTAGGGTTTAGGTTATGGGTAATGATGGAACTTCAAAGTTTTGTTTTCTCAGGTTCCCATTTTATCTTGCCTCAGGTCTCTCGGTCTATGGTGTTTGGAAACTTGGGTTGGGGTTTACCTTCATCTTCATGTGTAAAACCCTAGTGTTCATCTTACACCTTGGATTGGATCTATTTGGCCGTTACTTTTTGGGAAGCTTTTAAAACAACTTAAGTCCCATTGCTTTGTCTAGGTTGGGCCCCCTTTTGTTTTATCATTTTATTTCCTTTGCCTAACTTTATTTTTCCTAATTCTTTTGTTGGTCTCGTGTTTCCTTGTTAAAAAAACTTATGTCATTGTTTTCCGTCGGCCTAGTGATGTCCCCTTATTCCTTTAGGGGAGAGGGCCCAATAGTCATGCAGGCTAACTTTTTCAACATGTAGCAATTGATTGGAATATCGTAGAACCTTCATTTTTTTTTTGAAATGTACATTGGTCTCTTATTTATCTATAACTAAGGTTTGGAGGAACGACTCATCATGCAACTTGCCCATCAAAGATCTTTTGAGAAGTATCTAAAATTTGACTTTTTAAAGGTTCAACCAAAACTTAATCATGGAACCCCCAATAGTTGAACCAAAAAAATATCATTTGTTGCTTGTAGAATATGATATTTTTATTTAAATTAAAATTAATATACAACCTATGTGGACCAAATACTTATTGATAACCACAAATATTTTATATCTCTACCTTTTATATTCAACACATATGGATTAATAGTTGAACACAAAAAATCTATTTGTTATAAAAACAACACATAATTATTTAAAATACAACTTATATTGAACAAAAATGGACCAATAGTTGAACACTAAAACTTTTTGAAAATCCTTCACATTTAATGGGAAAATACATGTTATTTATTGTGCTCACCTTTTATATTTGTGATAGGACAAACTATTAATATAAAATTATCCAATGCTTGTACATTGCTACCCCAATTGTTGTACACATAAGAACAATATTTTTTCACTATGATAACAATACTTTTTAAATGAGTGTCTTATTTTATTAAATGAGCATTTTATTTTTTAAATGATATACTTATAGTGGAGAGTTATGATATTTTATTTGAAACAAAAAAATACTTATTTCACTTCTTCATGAATGTATTTATGTTTTTTTCATATAACATTTAGAGGTTCACATGTGTTCAAGTATGGGTCCATTTTTTATCAACATTTGGTTTTTTGTTTATTTACATTTGAATTGTTTATTTACAATATATAGTATAAATATGTGGTAAGAATGGGTATTATCATGACGATTGAGTGCGTGACTATTGGACCCCGCATGACTACTGGGCCCTCTACCCTAATAAATGTTTTTATTTTGCAGAGGGACAAGTTTGAATGGATGGAGATCAATTGTCGTGTGATCTCAGTCGTTCCTCGCCATCCCGCGATGACCCCACCGCACTATCTTTGTTGATTGTGATATCACAGGCGAGTGCCACGTGTCTCATCCAGTGAAGCCAAAGGAATGATAAATAATTTGATGCATCTTTAATACATTGTCGTGGGTTACTAAAGCAGTTATAAGATGCACGTGTTTTAAATCAACGAAGATGTTATAATCTCGGTAGAAAGGTGCTTGATGGTTAATAACAAGGCTAGTGACTATGTTGAATGAACAACATTGTCGATGGTTGAGATCCACGGTTTCCCGCCATCGCATGATCAAAATTTGTGAGGTCTTTATTGATTGTGATATCACAGGTGGGTGCCATGTGGATCTGCTTGGCAACGAGTAGTATGGTAGGCCCCTTATTGCCATGATGGAGACTATGTTAGTTTTATTTGAAGGCAACTGTCTGATGATATCACAAAGGTGAAGGATCGACGACTAATATTTGAATCTACATCAAATGTGATTAGAATCATTCGTGTAGCATGCGAGTAAGCTTTAATGGTGGCCATGACATCTACTGCCATCGTTTGAAAAAAATAAAGCAACTATTCTTCTTCTGTTGGTATCAAAAATCATTCAAAACATCTTAAATGGGGATTGTCAGTGGATATGTTATGTATATGGATTTGATAAGTAGTATTGGGTTAGAATACACGTTGATGAAATTGTAAAGCAATGTTCACAAGGATCTTATATGTTATGTGTTAAATATGTCATAAACCCTTAGATGTTTATGAGTTTGACTCCCTCAATGGATATATGGGAGTGATGTAAGTTGTACTAATTTCTATGGTTTACTATTTTTTTTCTTCACCTAACCCTTGCTACAAATTGAAAATCAATGACTATTTTACACTGTGGAATGTGTTGTAGTTATCTCATGCTCCAAATAGTTGATATTACTGATGAATAGCCAATTCTATTCAGTATTATGCTATTATGTTGAGCTATTAAATGAGATTATTTGTTGTTGATAATGTTGTTTACGATAATGGTGTAGAGGTTGTAAACGCATTAAGGGATCACCCTCTTTGGTCTTGTAGAGCCCAAAGTGTAGGAGGTCTTTAAAATCCTCGTCAGTTGGTCCAAGTCCTTTGAGTTTCCCTTGATTGGAATTGGTAATTCCATAGGTAAATTAGAAGACCAACCTAGTTACAGTAAGAACAACCAACACGTAGAGGGGAGAGAGATAGAGGGATTTAGTGAGAGAGAGAGGGAGGAAGTGGGAGAGAGATAGAGGGTAGAGGGTTAAGGGTAGATTTGAGGGAGATAAGAGTGAATGAGAGAGAGATACTCTGGAGAGAGGGAGAGGGGGTAGGGAGGGAGACTTGAGAGAGGGAGGGAGGGAGAGATTGGGAGAGAGATAGAGGGTAGAGGGTTTAAGCGTATAGAGTTTAAGGGTTAATGGTTTAGGGTTTAGGGTTAAAGGCAGAGGGGAGAGAGATAGAGGGAGTGAGTGAGAGAGAGAGACTTGAGAGAGGGAGAGTGGGTAGGAGGGAGAGCCTTGAGAGAGAGAGGGAGGGAGTGGGAGAGAGATAGAGGGTAGAGGATTTAAGGATTTAAGGGTTAAGGGTAGAGAGTTAAGGGTATAGTGGAGAGACTTAGGAGTGAGAGAGAGAGGGAGGGAGGGAGGGAG
>VDFB02000015.1:295511574-295666165 GCA_007258455.2 Sequoia sempervirens
GTGCTTGTTATTGGCTACAATCTTTAGATTGCAAGATTTTGTTATTAGCTACAATGTCTCAATCTTTCTGGTATTGCAACCTCACTAATCCGCTAGAGTTATTGTTTATGTTTCTACGGAGGCCTAGGGTTTGTACCCTAATCATGCTCTTACCAATGTTTCTATTGGTATTAAAAAACAAGCTTAAATCTTGGGTCAAAAAATTAGTTGTCTTGACAAAGTTGTGGTATGATCTTGGATTGTATCCTAGAGTGTGTGGGAATCTTGTGTTTTATCATTAAGGTATGTAAACTTGATCAGGGAAATGTATCCTATATAGCATGGGTCTTGCTTTAATACTTTCCATAATGGTTATTAGCAGATCACATTATTATAGTTTCCGGTAACCCAATATTGCATTCAACTATGTAACAAACTTGGTTTGTAGTTTAAGCTATACACTTTTAAGTAACATTCATAAGGTTTAGAAAATCTTGATCACTCTCTAGAATAGCCCATTAAACATGGGTTGTGCTTGAATTCACTACATAATTGATATAACACAACTCTGCATATCAACCAGAGTTATAGGCTCTTTATTGCAAGCAAGAGGTAATCACTCTTGGATCATGCTATAATTACATCATAACCTGTTAAACTTGAGACAACCTGAATGCACCCAATGATGATTGACACCTACATTATACAACCTGAATTAACTACATTATATGATTGCCTCTATTTCTATCACAACATAGCCACATTAAACTTGGGTCACACATGAATGCATCATTTATTTTTTATAGCACAATTGTTCCACATGACCAATAGAATTATGGATCACATAATTATAGTCACAAGAATCTGTTCCTTGGTTGTGATCTTATGGTGATTCCACACAACAAAATCTAGACATAAAATTCTCAAAACCCTAAACCTCTAAAAATGAAATCTGATGAGATGTTGCTTTAAAATATGATTTTCAAACCTGGAACTACAAATATGACTTCACAAATGAATTCTGCAAAAAGACAATGCCTACCCTCAAGCTGGCGATATCTTCTTGAATTTTTTCTTATTTTTCCCAAGAAAATTGTCATTCGTTCTCCACAAACTGTCTCAAGAAGAGCAAAACACTATCACAATAAATGAGCGAATTCACTTTTCTTTATGTCAGCCACAATTTGATTTTTTTTCTTATTTTTCATGTTTGTCAAAATTTTGACAAAACCCAGGTTCATTGAAATTTCGACGAACGTCGGGGATAAACTTTTCAAAAATTGAAAATTACACATCAAAATTTACAAGCACCTGATGATACATCAAATTATACATATTTTTTTTGTTAGATTTTGCTGTCAAATGAGTTAGTGACTATTAAACAAATAATATATAGTTACTTAGTGGATTTACAACTTTCCTTTTCAAACCTAGACAGAAAAAATATTCATTATTCTTGGCCACTTTTTCATTATGCACACACTCATATTCTGTCTCTAGAATTTGAATATTATGATCACTATCATCTAATTTGTGCCTTACAATCATTGTCTTCATTTCCTAAACTCTAAATAAACAATAATGTATAAATAAATGACTTGAATCAGTAAAACTTTATTGAGTTCATAAATTGATAACTATTGACTTTCCAATCCACTAATAACTACAAATAGAAACTTAAAATAGAATTCAATTTACAGATTAAAAAGAATTTGTTGTCAAAAACCAAGAAAATGATTACAATTATAGGTATTAGATAAGTTTTCCTTAGGGATATATTCACAAGAGAACTCATAAAAAATAACAAAAGTAGGATGGAGGAAAAACATAGTCTAGTTCATCATGAGGTGTGTTAGAACCTTAAAAAATTTCCTAGTTCCATCATCACAATTAACCTTGATATCCATGACCCAAGCCTTGACCTTTATATTCCTTTTTATTTTTTACTGAACATATAATTTTTTTAGGTCTAACTAACATTGAAAGACCTATACAAAGCCAAAAATTCATCATATATATACTTAAGTGAAAACATGTTTAGCTAAAAACATTCCAAATCCCTTAACAGTCTCTTACCATGATCCCACAGTAGTAATCTAAACTTTTGGCAAGCTAGCGGTGTGTAACAAACAACATGAATATGTTTACTGCTATACCATGAGAAGGAAAAATGAAGGGTGTGGTATAGTGTGGAATAACCCGCCATCCTGTGAGGAAGATCATAAAGGCATGTGATAGGGTGGTATGAACCACTATACCCTGGAAGGATGTGACGAAACATGCAGTATGGCAGTAATAATTAATGTAAACTGCAGTACCATGGGTTAAACAAGTCAAGCTTGTGGAATAGAGGTAAGGTTCCCACTACCCCATGGTGAAATGCAAAGAAGCATGTGATATAGCGGTTTATACCCCTCTATCCCATGGTTGTTATAGAAAGTGGTGGCGATAAAGTAGTATTAAATACATGAATCACATCAACCGTCCAATCTTGTAAAATAAATGGTGCATATTCAAACTCAAACTATGAGAAAAATATTTGGAGTAAGGTTGATATTAATGTTGACATGACTGAGCTTAGAAGCCATTAAACCAATAATTCAACATTCTCTTTCCACTCATTTACAAAAATTATCATGCGGGGAGCTAGGAGTTTGAGGAGGTTACGATCTACAACCATTGTAACTCGGGTAAGTGCACAAAACTCTCGTGAATTAAGTTTTATGAGTACAAGATTTTTTCAAATTCTGCATTTTAGAAGTATAGGAGAAGTAAGATAGTTAAACTGTGAATTAAGTTTTATGAGTACAAGATTGTTTGGAATTCTACATTTCAAATACACTAGGAGAAGTAAGATAGTTAAACATCATGCCACCTAAGAAGAAAGAACCTGAAACTAAAAATGTCATCATGCTACCCAAAAAGAAAGAACCTCAAACTAAAAATGAAGAATCCAATGTTAAAAAGAGGTCCTTACACTAGTTTATCATGGGTATACTCCCTATATCAATTGAGAGAGGATTTAATAATGTTTTTAATGAAGTGGCTTATAGTTGGAGAGATGCCCTTATCCCTCCTGGTGGGAACTATTCTAGTAATTTTATGGAAAAAGGGAGGGAAAGATTCTAGTGTCAAATTCATGGGAATTAGATTTTGCCAAGTTAATTGTCCCAAATGTTTTTATAGATGTAGTGTTCAATAGAGTATTGGCTCAGAGTTATCATCCTGCTACTAGGTTTATGAGATTTCTAAAGCAGCCATCATTTAATGTTTTGACCTAAACAAACAAGCCCTAACTAATATTGATTTGCAAAGAAGTAAAGAAGAATATACTAGATTGACGAAAACCCATAGAAGTGATGAGGTCCCCATTTACATGAAAAAGGGTGTGAACAATAGGGTGATTCCTATATCCACTTCTGCTACTAAACCATTTGAAGTCTCAAATTTCCATTTCCATTTCAAGAAAGCATACTTTTCTCTATGTCAAGTACTTGGGATAGATTCATAAAAGAAAATTTCAATTAGTTTAATGATGATGGCTATGAGGATCCAAAACCCTGAGATGAACATTGAATATAATTTTGCTTCATATCTTGAGAAAGCATTGCATGAAGCATTTCTGCAAGTCAAGGAAAATAGAGTCTACATAGTTCATTCAGGAAATATTCTTTGTTTTTCCACCTAATATTATACTCGAATAAAGATAGATGGAGCAAAAGGATGTGTTTGGGTCAGATTGAAAAGTAGGGGAATTTTATTCTAGTGCAACTATGGTGTTATAGATGGGACAACAAATGTAAGAATTCAAATTATGTGATATTCTATGATGAGTTTGTGTACACAATTATGAGAGTTCTTGGCCATCAAGCACCAAGACTACACACAATTGTGCTAAAATTTTTAAGACCTTTGGCTTTGAAACCTAAGCAAAGCCATACTCATAACTTTAGTGATTGGTTTTTTCTACCAGATGTTATGCCTTGCATAACCACCCCATTTTAATTTTGGATCAAAATGGGCCTCCATTGTCTTTGTTTTTTCCTTGGTGTTTTTGCTTGGGTCATAGGAGTTGTTCTTTTTCCTCCTAAGTCCTTGTTCCTTTTGTATGGTGGAAGCGAAGCCAAAATGGAAACTAGACTCAAAAATTTGTTAAGGTTCCATGTCCGGGTTTGGTTCCAGTCCTGGTCCCACCCTTGCCTTGTTGTTTTTCTTTGTCTTTTTGGTTTCCCTTGCACTCTTGGGTCCGTTTCTCACTTGAGTTGTCTTTTGTTTACTTTTGTTTTTTTTTCCCTTGGCAGAAGTGGAACCGAAAACAAAACTGAACTTGGAACTTTGCAAAAAGTTTCGGATCTGGTTTTCATTCTGATCATGCTCATGTTGGTTTTCTTTGTGTTTTGTCCCCATTTTGTGTCTTGTTTGGATGGGCTTCATTCTGGTCCCACTTCCAATTGTTTTCTATTTCTCATTTTTCTTGTGTCAGTGTTTGTTCCTCTAGTGGGAGTGGAACCAGAATCAGAACCAAATCTAGAACTTTGCAAAAGGTTCTGGATCTGGTTTTGGTTTCAATCCTGCTCCCATTGGTTTTCTTTGTGTTTTTTCCTCGTTGTGTGTCTTGTTTGAGATGGTCTTTGTTCCGGTCTTGCTTCCCTTTTTTTTTTGTTTCTCATTTTTCTTGTGTCAGTGTTTGTTCCTCTGGCAGGAGTGGAACCAGAATCAGAACCAAATCTGGAACTTTGCAAAAGGTTCTAGATCCACTTTAGGTTCTGACTTCATCCCTATTCCTTTGTTGTTGTCTTCCTTGTTGTGGGGAAGGAACCAAAACCAGAATGGAATGTGGAGGCTTGCATCAAGTTCCTAGTTCTAACATAGCTTCACTTCAACCTTGAATTGGTTTTGATTCTGCTCCTTTCACAGTTCCAGAATTGGTTCCGCTTCCGTGTTGTCATGGTTCCCATCCTACTCCTGCACATTCTTGGTCTAGGATTTGTTCTGACTCTACCCCCACACTATAATGGACTCGACCCCATGTTGGTGCCAACTCCTGTTCCGTACCCACACTTGGAATAAAAACGCTTAAGGCTGCCATGGTTCCACTTTCGTAACCACACTCATTTGGTCCTAACCCTGCCTTAATAAAAGGTTTATTTGCGAGACCAGAACAATATATGAACTGGGTACATAAAAAATGTTCACATCCATGCACAAGTTTACTCCTGCTCAGCCATGGTTCCTATCCCGCTCAGCCATAGTCCTGACCCCACCACTGTTTAAAGGACTTTTGCGAAAAGTTTTAAAAGGAGTCAGGATTTATAAATCTCGATGGTCATCCAATGAGTCCTAGTAAAGTTCCATTTTTGCATCAAAAGACTTGCTTTTTTCATGCTTAGACCGGGAACTAAATAGCGGTAATATGAAAGTGCCATGTTTAGGTGTCAAACCGACCTCGAACCTCGCCATTTGCAAAATAAGGCGAATGAAAATAAATGCTTAGAGTTGGGTCTATTTTGATCTCATGCTCAACATGGAAGCATCAAAGTGTAAACTGGTTCACAAAAGGTCTACAAAGAAATGTGATCTCATGGAATGAAATCATTGCAAAATGTTAATAAAGTATGCATGCAGAAAGGCAAGTGAGCTATTCAACAATCGCCTCCAAGAAATGTGATCACATGGAACACTATGATTACAGAAGTCGTACAAAATAGATCTTTTGCAAAGTTCTCAAAAATTTCAAGCATTGAAGGAAATTTGCAGGTGTAAAGTTGAGTTCCACAACTTTTTCACCACCATCCTCACTATCTGTGTCTAGATTGGAGGACTGAAGTGATTGGGGAAATACATCAGAAAACGTGGTCTCATGGATGTCATAATTGCAGAATATCAAGATGGATTTGTTGAAAACACTTTAGAAATTTCGAAGTAGATGCAATTTGCCTATGTGGAGCTAGATTCAATGACCTTTGCTAGCCTCCTCCTCACTGCCTTGGTAACATTATTGTAAAGATTAATGTAATGATTGAAGAGCATGCATGGTGAATGAAAAACATACAATGTGTTTTGACTGTTGGACAGTATGCACAATGTGGCATCAATTCAAGTCAAATTGCTTTTAAGTCTTATCCAAAAAGTCAAATACAAGTTCAAAAGATGGAAAGAAATGAGAGTTGAATAGTGAAAGGCATCAGAATATTAAATCTGTATCAAGCATGATTTTAATGTTATTTTGTTTTAAAGTAACATTAACTTCAAACATGATTTAATTATTCTTTCAAACTGGGAATGAAAGTTTAATTGAATTTAATTATATATGTTGGATATTTAATTAATTTTCAGAATTAGTTAAATATTATTCATTAATTAATTTTACAAATTGATTAATGTGTTTTATGCTTTTTGGTTTTCAGGTACTTTTGAAGGCTAAAAAGATAATGGATTGAGAGGAGATTACAAAAATGACCAGCAATGGAGGAAAGAGGGTATTTTTTGAAGAGATAATGAAACTAATAGTAAACTGAATGTATGCTGGGCCCACTTGAGTTTATTTCTAGAAAGAATGTTGTTGCTCATCATGCAAAATGGATAGACTCAAGGTTAAACTAGAGGCTGCAATTATGAATTGGATATTACAAATGTAACTAAAAGATGCAACTGTTAACTGAAGCTAAACTGGCGCTGAAACATGAGGTTATCTTTATGTTGATTACATGCACACAAAAGCTACAACTTTTGGTGTCTAATATTTTTGGCGGTAATTATGAAAATGATTGAGCTATTAATTGTCAAATCAAGCTCATTGTAAAAGGGTTAGAATTTTGGAAAAAAGATAGTTAGAAGTTTTACAAGTTAGTTGATTAGAGTTAGCAGTAGAGTAGGTGATACAGTTTTCTGCAATTCTTAGTTTAGTTGAGTCAATTTGAGGATATTAGTTTCTATACACTAGTTAACTTGCTAGATTTGTAAATGTTGTTTATCTATTTTGCATCAATAGAAGCAACCAGACTAAAACCTACTTTAAGTTGTTCTCTGGAATGGTGTTCGTTATGTTAATCATTTGATTTGAAATTCTTTGAGGAATGAAGTTTGTCTTTTATTTTTTTTGTTTGAAATGGTGATTTGTGATCTGTTGTTAAAGTTTGCACTATGAATGAATTTTCATCTTTGTATTAATTACAGGTTGGTTTGTTTTGTAGTTCAATTTAGGAATTCCTTGGAAAGTAACATGTTTGATTAACTGGTGAATCAATATTCTTTTTACTCTTGTGTACGTGATTTATCTTTTTCCTTTTTTTTATACCCCATAGTTAGAGTAGGTTTACATAGAAATTTGATCTTGCAGCAGTCAAGAAGCTCAATACCCAACACCTACCCCTTGAACATTACAACCTCATTGACCACTCAACAAAACAACAAAGTTCAGAACCAACTATAGAGACCTTGGAAGATAGGTGGTTTTAGATCAATTATCTTTTTCAGGAGAAATAGAGTAGAAATATTTTGTTTAAATGTTGTTGTTTCAATTTGGCCATCAACAAAATTGGCGCTAGGAGGGCTCTTGAGCAATTTTTCTTTGTTGTATGGAAGTGGGTTAGATCTTGGAAAACAAAGCTCTGATGGGTAGTTGTTTGTGTATACCTGGATTTATTCATGAAATCCATGGTCACATGTGTGATAGGCTTCCTTTATTTTCCCCTAAGGGTGGAAAAAAATGCTTCTAAACATGCCAATATTTGCAGAGATTTAGTCATTTTTCTCCAGATTCAACATGAGGATATTGTCTGTCAATTGTTTGTCAAAACACTTCAAGTTACAACATGGAAATGGTATGTTAATCTACCACCAGATTCTATTTGTTTATGGATAGAATTAAAAATATTATTCTTGGATCAATTTGATCCTTATAAGCATATGTGAAACCCATCACTGGGTATGTGCAGGATCATGATGGGCCAAAAAGTGGTGATATGATGGGTATGTGGCTGATGACTTTTTTTTTTACCCAAAATTGATGAAATGAAAAGGGTTTTTAAAGGAGAATCTTAGCTTTCCACCAATATAAATTATGCTTTACTTTAAATTTAATAAATAATTATTATTCATTTTCTATTTGAATTATGACTAAAGTCCTGATTGATAGGTGATTGAAAACATCTATAGCTTTCAAATAGATCACATTTTTGAATCTGAAACATGTGTCACATTCTATGCTTCACATGCTATAAGATTAAAAAAAAATGAATTTCATGAATTTTTGACCAAGTTAAGGTGGTTAGACATACAAGTTTTTATATTTTTAATAGTTGTAATAAAAAATTCATAATTAATTATTTACTTGCAAAAAAATTACAAAAAATATGCATCACATCGGGACACGAGTCCTCTGCTAATATCTAAAATCTTATAAAAAAATATTATCATTTCATTATGGTTAGGATGCTCAGACAAACACCTACTTCTTATTTTTTCCTTCAAATTTAAGTACTACTACATTGAAATTTCAAATTTTCACCAAATAGATTTAAAAAAAATAAACCTAGTAATTTATAAACTACATTCAATTTGTTATGGATTCTATTCTTACATATTTTTGAAATAATATAGATAACTTATTCAAATTTTTACGTCAAGTTGCCTAACTCTGATTTTTCTAAATTTTTCGCCACTTAAGGGCATGTTTTTTCCATGATGATCCTACACATACCCCACTTCAATTTGCAATTGTGGAAAGATCACCACATGAATCAACTATGTAGTTCAATCACATATTCCTTCTTATGTTTAAGTGAGTTATAGATTCAAATCTAGTTATTTATGATCGTGTGGTAAAAGAACATTATTATTAGGGTTTGCATAATTTATTGGTAGCAAGAATTAAATGTTGTGGTAAAGTTACCACTATATGGGATGCATTTAACAAAGCTCTCTTTGCTCGCACAATCTAGACAAGACATTAGAAACATAAATAATCAAAGTAAGACATATAACGATCTTGTACTCGAAAATTGCCACCCTTCACATCTTTACACTAGTTTATCCACAATGCTTACCCATATGAAAAGTTAGGCTTTGCAAAAGCCACATTTGATAGAGGTAAATATTCCACCTGTTGATGAAGTTGTGACTATATCCTCTCTTTTTGGTCATACTCCAACACATAATCCATTACATCGCAATGAAATTGCAAGCGAGAGATTTGATGAGAAAATATATCATTTTGATGTTTTGTTTGACCAAGAACATGAAACGGATATAAAGTCAAAGCATAAGGGAAATATCAGGTTAGAATCTAATTTCATTGGAAATGTTAATACTAACGATGATATTGAAAGAGATGCAATATCAACATAGGACTGCTATCATGAAAAATCAACAATACCTTCCAATGCTTTGAACAACTCTTCTGACCAAAATAAGAATCAGTGTGATAAGGGATGGACAAAGGATGGTGAAGGATGTTGGCTAGATATCCCATGTGCACAAAATTGATTAAGGGAGAAATTGGAAGAATTAGGAGATCAAAAGCTATCAAAAATCACTAGGTCAAATAGATATAGGATACATCTAAAAAATCAACATTCCTAGATGGATTGCCATGTTTTTCTCTGTAGGATGGAATTATATTTCATACATTAGATAAACATTGAAGAAATACTTATGGAAGATCCTTGGAGTACGTATCCCCTCGATGAGGGATATGAAATAGTTAGCACACATGAAAATGATAATGACTCCATTCGAAATGATGAGAGTACCTATGAGAACATGCTAAGCTCTTCCCCATCATTTGATGAACTTGATCCTTGTAGCAAGATGGATTCAACAGCTAATGAAGCTTCTCTACCTTGTACAGATCTTCTTGATGTGGAAAATGAGTTTATCAATGCATTCATAGGTTCTTTCATGATGATGAATAAGGGAGAAACATCTTTTGATGAGTTAAGACAGGAAAATGACTCTACTGATCTAAATAATGAACAGATTGAAATAGAGAACAAAAAACTTCTGGATAAAATTGCAAATGAATCTCATGGTCAAGGAAAAAAGTTTGAAAGCCAAAATGATTCTTTGAAAGAAGGTCAAATGGATTTTCAAATTCACCAAGTGTTTCTTGATGATCAAGTGCATCAGATTTATGTATGTCAAGAAAATAGATTGGATTTTGATGCTAATCAGAATATTGACATGAATGAGTTTAATGTTTTATTGTAGCAAGGAATGCATGATAAGATTCAGTTGGATGAAGAAGAAGAATATCAAGCAAACTATCAAGAGGTTGCTCCAAAGATTTAACCACTTCACCATGATGAAGAGAACGAAATGGGGGAGTATCCTCTTAATTTTGATTCTATTTATTCAAATGCGATGTTTGAAGAAATTCCTTGCTTAGCATGCACTAGTGAATTTGATCTTAACAGTGATGATCTTGACATTGAATTGCACGTTCTAGTTGATATGCAGAAAAATGAATTGAAGAAGTGTTTTCCCAGATTTGACTCAGTGCATTCAAATGAGTTGTTTGAAGAAATCCTAATGTACTGTGTACCAATATTTTTGCCACTAATGGTGATGAGTTGGATGCTTATTTTAAAATTCTTTTGGGTGACATGTTTGAAGAGAGTACTAACAATAATACTTCATTTCCAAAGGAAAAGGGTTTTAAAACTTTGCAAGTTGACGTCATGGGTGATTTGTTTCTTAGTTCTTCTGAGGAGATCTAGAAATTTTTTAACTCCGTACCCAAGATGAATATAGAGAAGTTGGTAGATGGATATCCCAGCTATGCAACAAATCTCACTTCAGGTGATCCATGTAGGGTTCTTCCTTTTGGTTCACATCCTGAGGTAAGTTGTTTTGATCTCTTGCTGGCCAGAAGGATTTCCAGGTTAGGTAAGGAAGATGTTGAACAAATTGCTTTAGAGGTTGGTGAAGGTAAATATTGAATTGATGATGTTTGTATTTTGGAAAACATGATTGAAGTTAATGGTCCTCGTGAGATTAAATACACTGGTTTTCTATTTGAAACTAGTAATGATAGGAATATGCATGTAAATTTTAAATCTTGTTGTGACCTACTGAATAATAATGAAGTACCCCTAAAGGATGCCCTTTATGTTGGCATGCATGAATTGGAGCGAAATGGAGTGGTGTTACATGAGTTGAGACCTTGTGAGAAGGAATTTGTACAACACAAGTCTGCATTAGCAACTAAAGGTCTTCTAAATTAGGTGGTGTATTTTCATTACCCTTTGTGTTTTAATAATATTTAGTTTGATTATGATGTTGGGGATGATAAAATGTGTTTGTGGGTAAATCATGACAAGGCTGAGAGCCCACAACTATTAATATTTCAAAATTTATACCTTCAGAATGAATATACTACACATAAACTTTACATTTTTAAGTATAAAGATAAATTTTCTAGGTTTAGAACTGTACCAAGTTAACTCTTCTACACATAATGAAAAATCAGTTGAGTGGATGTACAAATTTTTACAGTTTTGTGTTTGTAAAGCTTGGTTTTGGAGTTAGTTTAGGATTAGGATTGGTTAGTGTTAGCTTTTTGTTTAGTTAGTTTTCTTTTTGTTTTGGTTTCTATTGGTTTTTTTGGTTTGTTTCCTTTTGTTAAGTTGTTTTCTTCTTTTTCTATGTCCTCTTTTTTTTATTTTGTTTCTAGGTTTTCCTTTTTCTCTTTTGTTTTTGATCTTTTGTTGTTTGCTTGTTGTTTGTTTTGTCCTTGTGGTTTTTGTTTATGTTGTTGTTTCTTAGGGTGATTTCTTTTTTTCTATATTTCAAAATACAAAGTGGTTATTCACTATATGCTGAAGGTACTAGGAGAGAAGTTGGTTTAGGTATTTTCAGGTATGTCTATGGAAATTTTTCATTTCAAGACCTATGTCTTGAGTTCTTTTTATATAATGGTCTAAAAGGTTAAAAAAAAAGGTATATTGTAAGAGATCTCATAAACCATGGTTGAATCTATCACAAAATAGATAAGAACATCTGTTCTACATAAAATCCCATTTGTCTCTAGGTGACTGTATTTTAGTTCCGAGTGAAAAAATCTGAATCCTGACACTGTCATGAGGTCAATTGTAGTTCTCAACCCCAAATTTTAGATTGCTACATCTGAGTATTGAGAAAAGCTAATAAATAATTTCTTCAGGAAAAGATTATAAAATGAGAAGAAAAGAGAATCATTGAAAAATGAAAAACTCAATACAAGAAGGGAAATTCAAGTATCTCTATCGGGGATATGGATGCCTAACTGGCAGTAAATCAATACTTTGAGAGAACTAGAGGTATCTCCATCAGGGCTATCAATGCCTATTTGGAAATGAAGCAATACCTAGGATATCATTGCATGATGGTCATAGGGATTCAACTTACATAGCTTGAATCTTGAATACAGTTGTTAAAGAGTAGAAGGATCTTTTACCAAAATAGATGCACCATACATGCACACACTCAGATTCAAAGTGGTTAATGTTGATTTACATTTTGAGATTCTAGATCAACCTTGTTTTCATTAACTAATAATACTTGAATTTTAAAATGTTCATGAACCAGAGGTTCTGGGTGATAGAATTCTTCAGTGTCTTAAAAATGGGTGAGCCATTTTCCCAGCCGAGTCGCCACTTATTATGTGTTGCATAACCACCCCATTTTAATTTTTGATCAAAATGGGTCCCCCTTGTCTTTTTTTTCTCCTTGGTGTTTTTGCTTGGGTCTTAGGAGTTGTTCTTTTTCCTCCTAAGTCCTTGTTCCTTTTGTCTGGAAGAAGCAGAGCCGAAATGGAAATTGGACTCAAAACTTTGTAAAGGTTCCAAGTCCAGATTCAGTTTTGGTCCCGGTCCCGCCCTTGCCTTGTTGGTTTTCTTTGTCTTTTTGGTTTTCCTTGCACTCTTGGGTCCATTTCTGCCTTGAGTTATCTTTTTTTTCTTGTGTTTTGTTTTCCCCCTAGCGGAAGTGGAACCGGAAACAAAACCGAACTTGGAACTTTGCAAAAAGTTTTGGATCTGGTTTTGGTTCCGATCCCACTCCCATTGGTTTTCTTTGTGTTTTTTCCCTGTTTTGTGTCTTGTTTGGGATGGGCTTTGTTTCAGTCCTGCTTCCCTTTGTTTTTTGTTTCTCATTTTTATTGTGTCGGTGTTTGTTCCTCTGGCAGGAGTGGAACTAGAATCAGAACCAAATCTGGAACTTTGCAAAAGGTTTCGGATCTGGTTTTGGTTCCGACTCTGCCCCCATTCATTTGTTGTTGTATTCCTTGTCATGGGGCAAGAACCAGAACCAAAATGGAATGTGGAGGCTTGCATCAAGTTTCTGGTTCTAGCATGGCTCCACTTCCACCTTGAATTGGTTCTAGTTCCACTCCTGTTACAATTTTGGAATTGGTTCTGCTTCTGTCTTGCCATAGTTCTCATCTTGCTCCCACACATTCCTTGTCTAGGATTTGTTCCGACTCCACCCCAACACTATAATGCGCTTGACCTTGTGTTGGTTCCAGAACCAGTTCCACACCCGAACTTGGAATAAAAACACTTGAGGCTACCATGGTTCCGCTTCCAGTGCCACACTCATCTAGTCTTGAACCCGCCTTAATAAAAGGTTTGTTTATGAGACTAGAACAATATATGAACTGGGTACATAAAAAACTTTCACATCCTTGCACAGTTTTTCTCCCACTAAGCCATGGTTCCTATCCCGCTCAACCATAGTCCCAATCTTGCCACTGTTTAAAGGACTTTTGTGAAAAGTTTTAAAAGGAGTTAGGATTTATAAATCCCGATGGTCATTTGATGAGTCCCAGTAAAGTTTAGTTTCTGCATCAAAAGACTCACTCTTTTTGGGCTCAAACTGAGAACTAAACAATAGTAATATGAAAGTGCCATGTTCAGGTGTCGACCTGATCTCGAACCTCACCATTTGCAAAATAAGGTGAATGATAATAAATGCTCATAGTTAGGTCTATTATGATCCCACACCTAACATGGAAGCATCAAAGTGTAAATTGGTTCACCAAAGTTGTACAAAGAAATGCGATCTCATGGAATGAACTCATGGGTATGTGCAGGATCATCATGGAAAAAACAAGCCCTTAAGTGGCAAAAAATTCAGAAAAATCAGAGTTAGTCAACTTGACGTAAAAATTTGAATAAGTTATCTATATTATTTCAAAAATATGTAAGAATAGAATCTGTAGAAAATTGAATGTAGTTTCTAAACTAATAGGTTTTTTTAAAAAAAATCTATTTGGTGAAAATTTGAAATTTCAATGCAATAGTACTTAAATTTCAGGGAAAAATAAGAAGTAGGTGTCCTCTAACCAACTACAATAAAATAATAATATTTTTTTATAATATTTTAGATGAAAGTAGAGGACTCATGTTCCGATGTGATGCATATTTTTTTGTAATTTTTTTCCAAGTAAATAAATAATTATGAATTTTTATTTCAATTTTTTAAAAATATAAAAACTCGTATGTTTGACCACCTTAACTTGGTCAAATCTTCATGAAATTCAAATTTTTTTTTTTAATCCTATAGTATAAGCATAGAATGTGACACATGTTTTGGATTCAAAACGATGATACCATTTGAAAGCTATAAATGTTTTTCAATCAGCCTATCAATCGACTTTAGTCATAATTCAAATAGAAAATGAATAATAATTACTTATTAAATTCAAAGTAAAACATAATTTATATTGGTGGAAAGTTGAGAATCTCCTTTAAAAACCCTTTTGTTTAATCAATTTTGGGTAAAAAAGTCGTCAGCCACATACCCATCATATTGCCACTTTTTGGCCCATCATGATCCTGCACATACCCTCATTGCAAAATGTGCATAAAGTATGCATGAAAAAAGGAAAGTGAGTTGTTCAACAACCGCCTCCAAGAAATGTGATTGCATGGAATGCTATGATTTCAAAAGTCGCACAAAATAGATCTATTGGAAAGATCTCAAAATTTTCAAGCAAAGGCAATTTGCAGGTGTAAAGTTGAGTTCCACAACCTTTTCACCACTGTCTTCACTGTCTATGTGTAGTGTGGAGGACTGAAGTGATTGGGAAAATTCCTTAGAAAACATGGTCTTATCGATGTTGTAATTGTAGGATATGCATGATGGATTTGTTGAAAATACTTTAGAAATTTCAAAGTAGATGCAATTTGCCTATGTGGAGCCAAATTCCACAACCTTTGCTAGCCTCCTCCTCACTGCCTTGGTAACATTATTGCAAAGATTAATGTAATGATTGTGGAGCATACATGGTGAATGAAAAGTAGACAAGGTGTTTTTACTGTTGGAAAATATGCACAATGTGGCATCCATTCGAGTCAGATTCCTTTTAAGTCTTATCCAAAGATTCAAATACAAGTTCAATAGATGGAAAGCAGTGAGAGTTGAAAAGCGAAAGGCATCAGAATATTAAATTTGTATCAAGCATGATTTTAATGTTATTTTGTCTTAAAGTAACATTAGCTTTGAACAATATTTAATTATTCTTCCAAACTAGGAATGAAAGTTTAATTACATTTAATTATATATGTTGGATATTTAATTAATTTTCAGAATTAGTTAAATATTATTCATTAATTTATTTTATAAATTGATTAATGTGTTTTATGATTTTTGGTTTTTCAAGTACTTTTGAAGGCTGAAAATATAATGGATCGAGAGGAGATTACAAAATTGATGTTTAAAGGAGGAAAGAGGATATTTTCTAAAGAGATAATGAAACTGGCAGTAAACTGAATCTATGGTGGGCCCACTTGAGTTCATTTCTGGAAAGAATGTTGCTACTCATCATGCAAAATGGATAGACTCAAGGTTAAACTAGAGGTTGCAATTATGAACTAGAAGCTACAAATGTAACTAAAAGATGCAGGTGTTAACTGAAACTAAACTAGAGCTGAAACATGAGGTTGTCTTTATGGTGATTGCATGCACACAAAAGCTATAGCTTTTGGTGTTTGATTTTTTTGGAGAGAATTATGAAAATTATTGATCTATTAATTTCCAAATCAAGCTCATTATAAAAGGATTAGAATTTTGGAAAAAATATAGTTAGAAGTTTTACAAGTTAGTTGATTAGAGTTAGTAGTAGAGTAGATGATATAGTTTTATGCAATTCTTAGTCTAGTTGAGTCAATTTGAGGATATTGGTTTTTGTACACTAATGAACTTGCCAGATTTGTAAATGTTGTTTATCTATTTTGCAACAGTAGAAGCAGCTAGACTAAAACCTCCTTTAAGTTATTCTCTGGAATGGTGTTCGTTATGTTAATCATTTGATTTGGAATTATTTGAGGAATAAAGTTTGTCTTTTCTTTTTTGTTTGAAATGGTGATTTGCGATCTGTTGTTAAAGTTTGCACTGTGAATGAATGTTCAACTTTGTATTGATTATAGGTTGGTTTGTTTTGTAGTTCAATTTAGGAATTCCTTTGAGATTAAGGTCTGATTAACTGATGAATCAATATGATTTTTACTCTTATTTCCCTGATCTATCTTTTTCCTTTTTTTTATACCCCCTGGTTAGAGTAGGTTTAGATAGAAATTTGATCTTGCAGCAATCAAGAAGCTCAATAACCAATAGGTCACTTGAACATTATAGCCTCATTGACCGTTCATCAAAACAACACCATTGAGAACCAACTATAGAGAACTTGGAAGATAGGTGGTTTTAGATCAATTATCTTTTTTAGGAGAAATAAAGTAGAAATATTTTGTTTAAATGTTGTGTTAATTTGGACATCAACACCAGATACCACAACAATTAGGATTTATGGATTCCCATAGGCCCCACATATATTGCCAAAGTTTGTCCCCCTTTGATTAGCCTTTTAAAAGTTCATATGGAAGATTTTATGGATGGAAAAGGATGTCATGAGTAAACAAAGGAAGGGTACATTTCTACCCAATTTGACATGTTGGGAACTATCTGTGGGATCCAATACACTTGAAGAGTTGTAGAATTATCTAAAATCAAGGCACTCTTTACAGTTTGGAAAGGAAAGATTTTTTGACCCTAACGGAAACATGAATTTTGTAAGACGCACCATCCTTACCAAGGCTATGGTTACTCATGAGGTTGACTATGAAGAAGATGTAATCATAAATTGTTTCAATCCTCAATAGGTATATGATAGGAGGAGAAAATGGGAACTTATTAAAAAGCTTGAGGAAGAAAGAAATATGAAGCACAATGATTTCTTGGGTTATTTCATAGAGGAAGTAGATCCTGTTAAGAGGATTGTTATGATAATTAATAAGTTTCATGAATTAATTAGGACTACAACAGCTACGAGGGACCTTTCCAATTTGTATTCTAAAATGTTGAGTGGTATTGTAATTATAGAACCAACTTAAGATACTATTTCAGTATGTCATGCTTTGCCAGGATCACCTCTTGAACAACCACCTTCTAAAAAAAAAAAAGACGCAAGAGATAGAGCCACTTGTTTCCTATGAAATAAGTGAGGAGGTTGGAGATATAGAAGAAGCAGTTAATGTGTTAAGACATTTGAAGGATGATGTCGAAGTGGACCAACCTATGCTTGAAATTGAAGCCCACAGGCCTAAAGCTAGAGCTCATATTGAGGTACAAGGAGAAAGAGAAATGCATGAGGATGGCAGGGTAGTTGCAGCTTGCAAGTTCTTGGAAGATGGTGAATTTATCAAAACCCTTGAATTTAAAGAGTTTTGGGTTAAGATGAAAATGAGAGAGTTTGAAGAGAGGGTTGAAATAAATAAGATGGGAGCTAAGGAATCTCAGCATGACCAAATAGTAGCTCAAAATTTTAATGAATTAAGGATTGATAATATTGATGTCAGCCCACAAGAGGCTAGAGAGATGATTTGGAAAAGTAATATACTTATTGTCCCTGGTATGGAATTAAAAAAAATGTTTTTACTTGATCAAGTGAGAACATAGGAGGACCCAATGCTGATTGTTGAGTTTGACTCAGATGAAGGGGTAAGTGGCATATGGTATAATCCTAAGATGAAACCTTGGCATTATGGTCAAAACAAAAGAGTACACAAAAACCAAGGTTACGAGATGTAGTGTAGTAAATGAAAGGGACAACTATGGTGAAAACATTAAAGGATACATCTCTAGAAGTTGCAACCATGACAATGCATTAAGCTATGTCCACTTGAGTTGTAGTTAAGGAGATGTAAGCTAGATTGGGAGAGTATGAAAAGGAAAAAAAGTTTATAAATGATGAAGTCAATAAATTGTTCATGGAAAATGTGAAGTTGAAGGAACAATTGAAAGGAGTAGGCCCCTCATAGAAAAAGGAAACAATGTTATACTAGCATCCTCCTACTCCACTAGTTGATATAGAAAGTGCTTCTACTAAACAAGTGAGCATTCTTAGGCAGGAGATTGAAGAGTTAAAGAAAGCCAACAATGAGGGTAAGGAAGGAGTGAATAAGGAAATATGCAATATTTTAGAGAAGGTTCTCGAAGATAGAATAAAGCTAATTGTGGATAAGTTGGAAAGTGTGTATGATTGCTACAAATCACTAGCACATGCAATTGATCAGATGAAAATACATCTACCCATACTGTATCCCCTTTTTAAGAACTGGCAGCCCATACACCACACATTGGTAACCTTGTGTTGAATCTTACAAAGGAGTATTGAGGCTCCTGCAACATTAAAACCTATAGAGCAGATGGCCAAAATAGTTATAGATGAATTCCAATATATGCAAGGAGAGGACCAAAAGATCAGAACAAGAATAGATTCATTTCATAATCTAAATTAATGGTTTGTGCCAAAACTATTGAAAGATGATAACTACTTGAAGGACATCAACGAATGGAAGAGTGAATTTGGCCAGATTGTTCCACAGTGCATCATTTGCATACAAAATGATGGTGAGTTGAGTCTTGATAGGTTCAACTTAATCATGGATGGAGTAATAGCATTGGATGTTGGATATTCTAAGTTTATCATGGATGGCAGGGCGTTACTAGACAGTTGATGGAAGATTCACCTTACAAATATATTGAAAATTCAAGAATACAAATGGCCACATGATTATATAGTGTATGAGTGGGGGCAGAGCTATATGGGTCCTCCCCCTGAATAGTAGGCCTTGGGGCTATCACAGTGGAAGAATCACACATTCAAATGCACTAATATGGAGAAAGGTCCTTGAACAGATCTTCAATGATCATGGGTGCCTTTATGAATATTAACGGACTATAGTGTTGCGAGTGCTACAAAATTTATTAGTTATCTACTTTATCTATTTTATGTTTTAAGAAAAACTAATTTTTAGTCTAGTTTATATGAAGAGGCATGAATTTTGAAAAGAAGCTATATTTTGTAATGGTTTGAAGCTTGTTGCTTCTCTTATAAAAGAGAAACCAAGACCGAATTTTGATATCATCATCATAGGAATTTATAGAAACATATATTCAAGAACACTTATGTTATATGGTAATATCTATTTGAAGAAATCAATGGACAAGAATATTTAACCTAGTGCACAAATTCTAGTCTCAATTATTTATTGATAATAATGGGTATGTGCAGGATAATGATGGGCCAAAAAGTGGCAATATTATGGGTATTTGTAGGGTATGTGGCTGATGACGGTTTTTTTACCCAAAATTGATGAAACGAAAAGGGTTTTTAGAGGAGATTCTCAACTTTCCACCAATATAAATTATGCTAAAGTTAATTTGAATTTAATAAATAATTATTATTCATTTTCTATTAGAATTATGACTAAAGTCCTAATCGATAAGCTAATTGAAAAACATCTATAACTTTAAAATGGTATCACATTTTTTGAATCTAAAACATGTGTCACATTCTATGCTTCACATAATATAGGATTAAAAAAAGAAAAAATAAATTTCATGAAGTTTTGACCAAGTTAAGGTGGTCAAACATACGAGTTTTTATATTTTTTAAAATTTGTAATAAAAAATTTATAATTAATTATTTACTTGGAAAAAATTACAAAAAATATGCATCACATCTGACATGAGTCCTCTACTTATATATAAAATATTATAAAAAAATATTATCATTTTATTATGGTTAGGTGGGATTGACACCTACTTCTTATTTTTCCCTAAAATTTAAGTACTACTACATTGAAATTTCAAATTTTCACCAAATAGATTTTATTTATTTTAAATAAACCTAGTAGTTTAGAAACTACATTCAATTTTCTATAGATTCTATTCTTACATATTTTTGAAATAATATAGATAACTTATTAAAATTTTTACGTCAAGTTGCCTAACATTGATTTTTCTGAATTTTTGCCACTTAAGGGCTGTTTTTCCATAATGATCCCGCACATACCCTAATGTGTATGATTGGAATTTTTATGTATTTTAGGTTGGAATATAGGGGTATATTATGAATTGGTATCAATTATTTGTTCATAATCATTTGCATTTTTTTACATTGCATAACTAATAACTAGATGTGATAGATGACAAAATTTCAATTACAATATAGTTTTACAAAGTCAACCTAAGTAGTTATGCAATTACTTCACATGTTGCATAACTAATAACTAGGAGCAGCTGCCAATTGCATTTGCTTGTCATGGCATTCTATGAGACCACATTTCTTTGAGGCATTTTTTCAAACATTCACTACCTTGTCTATGCTACCACATTTTTCATACATAATGTCTACCAAAGCATTTTATCAAATAGTTCACGCCTTGTTGCTATGGATAAAAGCCTAAAACAAGAGCTTTCAAAAAAGATATGGATGCTTGGAAAAAATCTATCAAAGCATAATAGTAAGCAATAACATAGACAAGGCAGTGAACTAGTTGAAAAAAATTCTCAAAGAAATGTGGTCTCATGGTGATGGAATGCCATGAAAATCCATAACAATTCACTTTTCATGGCATTCTTCATGGCATTCCATCACCATGAGACCACATTTATTTGAGGCATTTTTTCCAAAGTTCATTTCCTTGTCTATGCTACCACATTTTTCATACATGTCTACCAAAGTTGTAGGCCATATATATGCTCAAAAAGGGCAGGCAGAGAAGGATTTGGAAATTTGAAGAAAGGAAACTCTCATAGATCCACATGATGCCCATGCATTTATCAAGATGGGTGAGTTATTAATATTGACAGACCCCATTGCACCCTTAGATTGTCTTAAGACAAAAAAGTCTCTTCCGAAGAAGAGTAGAGAAGAACTACCCATTGAATTGTTAAAAAGCATTGGAGTTCTCCATTTTGAGCATGATGAACTAGAGTTGGCTCAACAAACTCTTATGGAGGCATTAGGAAATGGAATTTGGGTTGAATTCATAAATAAAAGCCTCGGTGTCAATTATGCAGTTTTTTGTGTGTGTTTTAAGGATATGGAATTCTTCCCTCGACTAGAAGAAGGTGGTGTTTCACTTGAGTTATCATGGGATAAAGTCACAACACTATTTAATCTTCCTAGGTTGTTTGAACAGCTACATGATACTAAAAAAGCAAATCTTTTATATCGGCCAAAATTGTTCAAGTTCCTGATTATATGGATCCATATCTACGTCTTACAACCATGGCTTAGGCTTGAAATGAGATCCAACTAAGCCTAGAATTGATTGGGGATGCACTTAAGGTGGATAAAAACTCATCAAATGCTTTATGTGTGCTTGGAAACATGGAAATGAAAAAAAATGACCATCTTAAAGCAAAAGAAACAATTAAAGTAGCATGCCAACTTGTCTTGGCTAATGAAGAAAAATGAAAAGCTAATGAAGAATGAAGGATTCAGATGGAAAGGAGAAAGCAAGAGGAAGAAATTTAGTGGGTGATGCAACAAGAGCAGAAATTTGAACATGTGAAGGAATTATGGAATTGTAAGCGTAAGGATAGGGATGATGACGATGATGAGGTTGGTCAGTCTAAGAAGAAAAAGAAGAAGGAAAAGAAGAAAAAGAAGAAGGATAAGGACCACAAGGCTTATGATTCTTATATGGAGGAGCCTGATGTTGCATGGAAGATGAGGTAAACTATACGAGTGATAAGGTACACGATGATGTAGAAAATTCCCAAGATATTATTGCAGCTACAGGTCTAGAAGACTCTGATGATGGCAAGAAAAATTCTCTAGTTTCAACAAAATCATGAAGGAGACATGCATACTCTGATTCTAAAGATGATGAGCCATTGCAGAAACAGAGTCTGAGAGAAGATGATCCATATGATGATGTATAGGCTTCCTGACCTTTAACCAAACCTAGCTCCTATTTTCCAAAACAAAAATCCTCAAGGCCCATGGGAAATAAATGATGAGCATTTGAGTTCTAATAAACTAAAATAGGTTGCCCATAAAAAATAAGAAAGAGGAAAAATGAAAAGATAACATAGAGATGATTCATTTGAGGTTTTTGATAAATCTCATTTAACTATGTCAAATGTATTTGGAAGGGACAAAGCATATTTGATTGACTAAAATTTTGAGGTATCCTATCCATTGTCATTGTATACATCATCTTCTCTTTGAATCTGTCGAAACTCAAATGCTCATCATTCATTTCCCATGGTCGTTGGGGATTTTTTTCTTGGAAAATAGGAGGTAGGTTTTGTTAAAGCTCAGGAAGCATAGAAATCATCATCATATGGACCATCTTCTCTTGGACTCTATTTTTGCAATGGTTCATCATCTTCAGAATCAAATTATGCATGTCTCCTTCATGATTTTTTTGAAATTGCAAAATTTATCTCGCCATCATCAGAGTCTTCTAGACTTGCAGCTGCAAGAAGATCTTGGGCATTTTTTGCATCATCTTGTGCCTTATCACTCAAATAATTTGCATCATCTTCCATGGCAACATTAGGTTCCTCATAAGAATCATAAGCCTTATGGTCCTTATCCTTTTTCTTTTTCTTCTTTTCCTTCTTCTCAAACTAGCCAACCTCATCATTTTCATCATCCATGTCCTTACACTTACTCTTCCATAATTCCTTCACACATTCAAATTTCTCCTCTTGTTGCATCACCTATCGAAGTTCTTCCTCGTGTTTTCTCCTTTCCATCTGAATCCTTCATTCTTCATCAAATTTTCATTTTTCTTTATCAACCAAGACAATTTGGCATGATACTTTAATTGTTTCTTTTACTTTAAGCCAGTCATCTATGTTTTAGTCCCATGTTGCCATGCCTACATAAAGAATTTGATGAGTTTTTATCCACCTTAAGTGCATCCCCAATCAATTCTAGGCTTGGTGTATTGTATAAATAGATTCCAAGAGAAGATGATGCATACAATGACGATGGATAAGCTACCTCAAAATTTTAGTCAATCAAATATGCTTTGTCCCTTCCAAATCCATTTGACATAGTTAAATGAGATCTTATAATTTGCCTCATCTTCCATGGAAACATCAAGTTCCTCCATATAAGAATCATAAGCCTTGTGGTCCTTATCCTTCTTCTTTTTCTTCTCAGACTAACCAGCCTCATCATCGTCATCATCCCTATCCTTACACTTAATCTTCCATAATTCCTCCACACATTCACATTTCTCCTCTTGTTGCATCACCCACCAAATTTCTTCCTCTTTCTTTCTCCTTTCCATCTGAATCCTTCGTTCATCAGCCAAGACAAGTTGGCATGTTACTTTAATTATTTATTTTGCTTTAAGCTAGTCATCTGAAAATTTTTTCAGTTCCATGTTTCCAAGCATACATAAATAATTTGATGAGTTTTTATCCACCTTAAGTGCATCCCCAATCAATTCTAGGCTTGGTGCATTGTAGAAATAGATTCCAAGAGAAGATGATGCATACAATGATGATGGATAAGCTACCTCAAAATTTTAGTAAATCAAATATTCTTTGTACCTTCCAAATCCATTTGACATAGTTAAATGAGATCTTATCAAAAGCCTCAAATGAATCATTTGTATATTATCTTTGCATTTTTCCTCTTTCTTGTTTTTCATGGGCAACCTATTTTAGTCTTTATTTTAGAAAATTTTCTATGTCCTTCAATGTATTATGCTTTATATTTCTATCAGATTCTAGATTAAAAGAACCTATAATTGAAAATGGATTAATTTATCTATTTTTATTTTATAGTCCCAAATAGGTGGATTAAATTATTCTACTGTTAAAAAAATCTTGTACAATGTAATGTCCCCTTTTCAAAATGAAACCAAGTTGAAAATTAAATGCTCATCATTCATTTCCCATGGGCCTTGGGGATTTTTCTCTTGGAAAATAGGAGTAAATAAAAAATCAAGAGGATCTTAGTGTCATAAAAGGGGCCACTTAAGTGTTGGCATAGAGACCAGAAAATGTTTATGTTGCAAATGGGGCAGCCATTATGCTAGCTGAAAGGGGTCAATTTGATATTGCAATGGAAATTTTTACATAGGTACAAGAAGCTACTATAGGAAAAAAAAAATTCAAATGCTTGATGTGTGGGTAAATCTAGCACATCATGTTTACTTTGCACAAGTATAGTTTTCACTTGCAGTGAAAATGTTTACGCTGCAAATGGGGTAGCCATTGTAAAGTGTTGGCACAAAGACTAGGAAATGTTTATGCTGCAAATGGGGCAGCCATTGTGCTAGTTGAAAGGGGTCAATTTGATATTGCAAAGGAAATCTTTACATAGGTACAAGAAGCTGCTACATGAAAAATCTTTATCTAGATGCTTGATGTGTGGGTAAATTTAGGACATATTTACTTTGCATAAGGATAGTTTGCGCTTGCAGTGAAAATGTATCAAAATTGTTTGAGAAAATTCTATTTTGGCACTGACACCCAAATTTTATTATATTTAGCTCGAACACATTATGAAGCATAAAAAACGAAGATATTGTAAAAGAACATTATTAAGAGCAATAGAACATTATTAAGAGAAGTAGATTGTAATGAGTGTTTCAAATTTGTGTTTAATGTAATGAGGGTTTTGAATTACCTCTGAATTCACTGTAGAGGGCATCCCCAAATATGATTTCACTACAGAGGGTCTCGACGAATTCAAATTTGTTGCAGCAATGAATTCCTTTCCCTTGCCCACCTTTTCAGAAGTCTCTAGGTCCTCTTCGAATCCTTATCGTCCATGCAAGTAGCTGTTAATACTGATCAAAATGACTCATGCCAGGCTAATGAATGAAGTAAGGACTACAATGAATGGATGAAGTGAGGTCTACAATAAACGAATGAAGTGCTCGGTCAAGTGAGATGAATGAATCTGCAATGAACATGAATAATCATGCCAATACATCATGTGCATGAATACATTGTGCCAATAATTGGCTGGCTTATTTTTAAATTTTTTTGTCTAATTTGGATTTGATGACTAACTATTTAGTCATTTTTATTTATGTGACTAAATAATTGTTTAGTCAACTATTATATTAGTCATTCATTTACTCATTTATAGCCGAGTTACAAAAAATGAGTGAAATTTAGTCATTTTCAGTTGTTGTGACTAAAATTTTTAGTTACCTAGTGATTTATTTGTTAAATTCTACTAGTGGGACCTATAGCCTAGGGAGATAGGTGGAGAGGGAGGGAAATATCTAAAGATCTCTAATAGATATACAAGTGAGAGACCTACAACCTATAGAGAGAGGGGTGAGAGAGATAGGGGAGAGATGGGGGTGAGGGATATAGGGGAGGAGAGATTGGGTGGATAGGGGTTGAGGGTTTAAGGCTTCAGGGTTTAAGGGTCAAGGTTTTAGGGTTTAAGGGGTAAGGGTTTAAGGGTTGAGGTATTAAGGGTTTAAGGGTTTAAGGCATAATGTCCAAGGTTGAGGGTTTATAAATAGGGTTTAGGATTTAAGGTTTAAGGGTTGAGGGTTGATGCTTTAGGGATAAGGTTTAGGGTTAAGTGAGAGACCTAGATGGTTAAGGATGGATGGAGAGGTAGAAATAGAGTGACTGAGAGACCTAGAGAGGGGAGAGGTAGAGAGGTGAGGGGGAGACAAAGGTGAGAGATAGAGAGGTGAGGGGAGAGATAGAAGAAAATGAGAGAGTGAAGTTGAAAAATTGAGGGAAAGATGGGTAAGGAGGAGGGAGAGAGGTAGAGAGGTTTGGGAAATAACTAGAGATCCATTTGAGAGATATAGTGGTGAGAGACATAAATCCAATGGAGAGAGGGGTGAGATACATAGGGGAAAGATAGGTGTGAGAGAGATAGAGGGGGGAGAGGGGTGGGTAATGAGACAATGAGTTAGGAAACCTTTATAAAATAAACATTTTCATAACACGAGTGTGTTTTGAAGAAGTTAAGATATAGTTGTTTTGTATAGCAAGCCAAAAAATGCTAGCATCATAATATGAGAGAGTTTTGGTTTTCTCTAAAAATGGTAGAAAAGTTAGCACACCTATGATCTAGGACCACATGCACTATTATTTTTCTGGTTATGCATGTGTTTTGACAAAAAAATGCTCTTTGATGTTGTTGGGAACTAGTGCACATGCAAAATTTTCACATTCTACCACTTTTGCATGAAATTTCCATGACCTTTTTATGGTTTTCCAACTTAGGAAGGAGGAAATAGCATATTTTTCACATCGAACTTGATATATATCAATCCAAGTCTCAATTTTTGTAGTGTTGCAAGGTTAATTATGATTGAATTGTAGAAATTTAACATTATACATTGGTTATTTGTATTGTTGTTAGTAATTCTATTTGAGTGATATATAATTGAACATTGAAAAGGAAGCAAGCTTGTGAAATACTCAAATTGTTGAGGAGTTTGACACAAGAAGAAAAAATACTACATAATTGGGTAGTTCCTCCATTAAAATCTTCATTTTTTACAGGTATGTCAAGTCTTTACACATTTTCTTTACATTTTCCTTAATTCTATTATGTTTCTTTATCATACCCTTTCATACATTCTTAATACAATGCTTTGATTTTGTTAGTATGCATATTCCATGTTCATCATTGTTTGTTTCTCATTATAACCTTAGCTCCTCTTGGCACATTTTAAACTACACAATTCTTTACACTTACCAATTACATTTACTTGGAAGTTTTAAAATATTTTTCAACAAATCCACTTTGTGCAAATATTGTAATCATTGTGGTCCATGGAATTACATCTCTTTGAGGCATTTTGTTAAAAAATTGACCTACCTTGTGTATGCTTCCACATTTTGTATACACAATGAGAGTAGTTATAACTATGTAATATAATACATCATTTCTCAATCCTCTTTTATGGATGTGCATACCCCTTTCCAAAGCTTCCATTTTGGTATAGGCATGGGGGGTGTATGGACATCACCATGAAACTACATTTCTTTGAGGCATTTTATCACCACCATGAGACCACATTTCTTTGAGGCAATTTATCACCATAAAACCATATTTCTTTGAGTTATTTTTTCAAACAAATCATTTCCTTGTCTATGCTACAAAATTTTCCATACATTTTCCATTTTGTGCATATCCTACAATCATTGTAGTCCACGAGGACATATCTCATTGAGGCAATTTGTGAAATAGTTCATGTACCTTGTCTATGCATCCACATTTTGCATGTGTCTACTAAGGAAAATGCAACCATAACACTCATTGAAATCCCCCCCTTTCATGTTTTGATAGATGTCATACCCAATTCCAAGGTCCCCTTGCTGCTATGGCTAAAAGCCTAAAACATGTGCTTTTGACCAAACTGTGGATGCATGAAAAAAATATATCAAAGCATAATAGTAAGGAAAACCAAAGACAAGGTAGTGAGCTATTTGAAAAAATGCCTCAAAGAAATGTGGTCTCATGGTGATGTCCATCACCATGAGACCACATTTCTTTGAGGCATTTTTTCAAACAACTCATTTCCTTGTCTATGCTACCACATTTTGCATACATGTCTTCCAAAGCATTTTATCAAACAACATAGACAAGGTAATGAGTTGTTTGAAAAAATTCCTCAAAGAAAAGTGGTCTCATGGTGATGGACATTTCTTTGAGGCATTTTTTCAAAGAGCTCATTGCCTTGTCTATGCTACCAAAATTTCCATACATGTCTACCAAAGAGTTTTATCAAACAACATAGACAAGGTGGTGAGTTGTTTGAAAAAATTCCTCAAAGAAATGTGGTCTCATAGTGATTTTCATCACCATGAGACCACATTTCTTTGAGGAATTTTTTCAAACAACTCACCACCTTGTCTATGCTACCACATTTTCCATACATGTCTACCAAAACATTTTGTCAAACAATTCACATTCCTTGTCCATGCTTCCACATTTCTCATACATTTTTGCCAAGGGAGTTACAATTATAACATTTGACAAAAATACCCCTTTCTTTCAATGATTTGATTGATGCCCATACCTTGTTCCAAAGGTAGGATGTTAACAAAAGTTGCAGAATTTGGATTTATACTCAAGACAATTGTATTTTCTTGAAAGTTTGTAATGTATTTTAAAAAATCTAGTTTTTGCTTATCTTGCAATCATGGCATTCCATGATACCACATTTCTTTAAGCCATTCCATCAAAAAATTCATGTGAGCTTTGTCTATGCTACCACATTTTGCATACATGTCTATTTGTGGACATTATATTGGTAGGCCATATGTTAGAAAATGGCTAGAGAAAAGTCGCATTCAATAAATTCTTGCAAGGTGGAAATACTTTAAAAAAAAACAACTTTCCATTTTCCTTGTGTTCTTAGAGCACTTGTTTATCCATCATGGTTGAGTGAAATTTACTCTTTTGTAGGATGATTGTATGTATTTTGTATTAAGGGTTGAATGACATATATTTCATTTATTTTTATGGATTAATTTTTAAGAACTAATATTTATCTCAAGTTGTCATGCTATAGATAAAATTCTCCAAAATGCTGAGGAAATGATCAAGGAATAAACCAACACAGGAAGAGAAAGAAGCTAAGAATGCAAAGAAGCAACATATATGAGGGAACATCATGAGAAGAAGAAATTGGAAATAATTGTCGAAGACATGCCAATTGAAGAGGAGCCTCAACCATCAACAAAAGATATGGAATTGGTGGCACAAAGGGAACAAATGTGAAACCTTTGTGCTATGAGAAATTTGAATACCCTATAAATAAACAAACACATTTTGGGGTTCTTTATTTTCGTATTTCACATAGTATGGAGGATTATGGACCTCATAAATTTTTTTTTATCATAGATTTATAAGAGAAAGTGCATATATACTTATTTAATTCCTTAAATATCATCACTGCATTTTCATACAAGGTGTACCCTAAATTTTTTATTACTTTTTACCATTTTATTAGAAATTTCTACGTACAATGCTTTACTTTTCTATTACTGCATGATTGAATCTTTAAAATTAGACTATGGGTGAGATATGACATAAGTATGTACCTCTAGATATTGATTACATCAACCACTCTATTTTATATCTCCTTCACATGCGAGATATCAAAATCATTGTCAATAATGGATTTTATCCATCTACATTGATAAACATTTAGATTTTCCCTAATGAAAATATTTTCTACTCTTCTGGTCTAATTTTCATTAAAAAAACCTAATTTTTTTAAATATATCCATGTTTCTAGAGAATGAACCTCTATTTCCAATTTTAATTCATGGAAGTTTGATTTATTTTCACGACCTTTTAGTTTTATTACAAATAACCAACTAATGTTCATCTTAGATAAGTATAACACCCAATCCATTTAGAGAGACATAAACTAACATTATGATATTATCATTTATCGTAGATAAAATAAAATTAGAGTTGATATTAACATTTCTTTCAATTTTTAAAATTTAGACTCATTCTAGAGTATAACAAATTTATGGTCCTTCTTTTGTAAGGAAATAATACTTTAATGATATCAAGTTTCCACAATCCATAATATTGTTCAGTATTGTTTCTAGATTTGATTGTGTTAGAAATTTTCAATACAATCAAATCCAGAAGCAATACTAAAAACTAGTACTTTGTTAATCATCCTAATAAATTATTTGTTAACTTGTAGTTATATCCCATAATTCCTACGAAGTTCATTTATTTAAAGACATTTTATAATAGCCTTAATCCTTTTAGGATCTATCAAAACATCCTACTTGGTTATGATGTGTCCTAAATAATATATCTCATCTTGGAAAATCAGCATTTAGGTAACTCACCATACAAAACTTTGTCACATTCTTGTTGATAAGATTGGCATCAAATGGTGTTAATTTTATGCTTTATTTCAAGACTATTCATTACTCCATCCAAAAAATTCCAACTCAAATTTGTCCACATAGTCTCATAAGTGTTGTTCTCTAAGTTTGTGAGTCCTAGAAGTGCATTTGTCTTAACCCAAATGCAAAGAAAAAGTTTCATACAATGGATATAACATGTAAATTACAACATAATCTATTGGTATATGACATATTGACTTATACTTTATAACAACACCTAGTTGTACAATGTATGATGGTAAAGTTGATCCATTGTCTAATATCTATTATTGTAATCCATGTGTTTTGACTACATTTATGATAACATATCACTTTCTAAGTTGTTTCTTTGAATAGTATTGGGCATAGCATATGGTTTTCTTCTTTACCTCGTACATCAATTGACTCCATTGAAGACCTACCTAATTGATTTTTTATTATTTTTATAGAATACTAAACATAAAATGACATGTATATAATTAGGAAAATATAGACACAAAATAAAATAGATAGCTAATGGGTATGTGATAATATTTTAAAATATATTATTAAAAAATAGTTTTAAACTATTAGAAAGTGAGCTCCAATATTTATTCGTGAATAATATTTTACCTGCCATCTAAGAAAAGTTGGTCCTCAATATTTATATCTCATTTTTAATTATTACTATTAGAAAATGATCACATTTACATTATGGTATTGTCTCACTTCTTCTCATTCCCATGAATTAGATAAATGTTAAGTTTCAAAAATATGATCAATGAGGATAGTATCAATGAGATTGATCTCATTGATGTAAATCATGCCGATATCATTTAAAGCTAAAACCAATAGAATATACAAATTTTACTAGATTAGAAAATCTAATCCACATGTAATATTACAATGATTATTACAAAATCAAATATTTATATTACATCTCACTATACAGGTTGATACACCTGAAGGTGTCTAATACACTTTAAATTTTTTTTTTTGTGGTTATCATTAACATGGACCTCTAGGGAGATTTAAACTCATGCAACACAATGTGTAAAATATATCAAGGACATGAGCAATCAAAGTAATTATCAGCCCAATAGTATCCTCCACTATAAACCAGATGAAATTTCGAGTTTCTGTGAAGATATACAATTTGGAATGGAAGGTTGTGACCCTAAATGCGAGGGGTGTTACACACAATATAAACCACATTGTTACTGTGAGCTCTATATACTTTGGTCCCAAAGCTAGGGCTACAGCACAACCATATGCTAGCAGTATTGCTAGTAAGGACACCATTACTTTCATGAACAGGTTTGAACCATGCGTTTGTCTTCCTTCTCTCCAAAAAGAGCAAATAAGAGCAGAATTGTTGATGCAACACAAGTGCACAAGGCCACTGTATCAGCTAAGAAGAAGACATAGAAGAGAAGTGTATATAAATTATATTCAGGTTGTGTGACGTGCTTCAATTCCTCCGATTCCAGTGGATTTGAATTTTGAAGCAGCAGGAAGGGAGCTTGGAAAGCAACTGCCCCGATTAACACTGCATTCAACGCAATTATTTCAGTTTTCCACTTTGATTTCGACGTTGTGATCTGTGGTTTTTGTGCCTCCGTTACCACCTTGCAATTGTGAACTGCCCCATGCTTTTTAAGCTTTTTAATTATATCTTATCTCCAATATATAGTGTCAGTTCTTATTTCTATGTAAGAAATTATTTATATTGGAAAATTTGAGAGCAAACAAGGACAATTGGCAAGTTACAAACAAAACAAGGAATTTAATGCATTTGAAGAAATATTGTGCAATTTCAAAATTCTTGAGCTTTATAGTGCCTTTACTATTTACAGAGTAAGTCGAGTGAAAATTTGTTGACTATGTGTGATGAGTTTTCTATATTATTTTTTGGAGTCTCCATCAAGATTTTGAAGGTTTTTTCCCAATAGATGGGAATTTATATGTTATGTGGAATAATCCACATAAAAAATATTTCATTAAAGAAGAAAGCTACAACCACATGTGATTCAATTTACCATAATTTCCCCATGTGATTTTTTTCCCACATAGTTTTGTGATCCAGGTTCTATAAGATCTTCTCCACAAAGGTTGTTACATCTATAATAGTGAATGTTGATGTAGTATTTGTATTTTTTTTCATTTGCAGTTTACTAAAACTAATAAACAAACCCTTCACTGATTGACATTGAAACTAGTACCCTTGTATAAATTTGTGTCGAGATGCTAGATATAGGGCAACATGAAAGAGATGATTATAGAAAGTTTGCAATTATTCATGAGAAGATGAACTACAATTTTGCGTTAAGTGATGGTAATCTGAATCCAGGCATTTTGGGGGAGGATCTTGTGTGTTACCTTGTAAGAAACAAGATCATAGAATATACAAATGGAAAGAAAAATGCAAGTCAAATACTGGATGTGTCGAAAGCCAACAGACATGGATAGGTTAGACTAAAAAAAAATTGCATTTGAATATTTAAAAATTACAAGATGCAACTAAAAACCCAATTTGTATCATATGGACATGGGCCTATTAGATTGCTTAACTATGCATCACAAAATTTGATTCATATGAAAATAAAGTAAAGATATATATGCAAGTGAGAATAAATGGTATATTTTGTGATGATATGATGTTTGATCTTAATGATCCAATAAAAACTACAATATAATTAAGGGTGCTTAAATAATATCAAAGTGACAAAAGCTATACAAGATATATCATTTACCATATATTCTCATGACAACAATCAAATTGATAATAAAGAAAAAAATATCTAGAAACATATTTACACATTCACCAATGTACAAACTAACAAAATCTATATTGAGGCATTTACATACTACTTTTTCTAATTGAAATACAATTTATGATCATACATCATCACTATTCATACGGTCCCATGGTGACATACATTTTTATGGTACACGTATTTATCCTCTTGAATTAGATGTGCTACCAACTGAATACATTGAGATTATTAGTCAATGTTTTTTTCATATTTGTCATAAAAAGAAATGTGTGTTTAGAATTGTGTATTTAAGAATATCATTCTTTGACATTTTTATTATTGATTAATAAAATCACATATTCACAAACATAATCACACAATAAAAAAAATCAATTTCAATTGCATTAAACATAATTACATCCAAATTGATATCAATTACATTAAACCTAATTACATTATATCATAAACATCCAAAATTCCTTCTTAGTTTCAATCTTATTGAATCCATAATACTGTATATAGAAAAAATATTGTGCAGTATATCCTCAAAGTTAAGATCCCTTGTCAATATTGTACAGTATATCCTTACAGTTAGGATTCCTTGTCACGAAATGGAGCTCTGGGGAGATTTAAACTCTTGCAACACAAGGTGTAAAATATATCAAAGACGTGACTAATCAAAGTAATTATCAGCCCAATACTATCCTCCACCATAAACCAGATGAAATTTCGAGTTTCTGTGAAGATATATAATTTGGAATGGAAGGTTGTGACCCTAATTGCGAAGGGTGTTACCAACAATATAAACCAAACGGTTACTGTGAGCCATAGATATTTTGGTCCCAAAACTAGGGCTACAGCTGAACCATATGCTAGCAGTATTGCTAGTAAGGACACCATTACTTTCATGAACAGGTTTGAACCATGCGTTTGTCTTCCTTCTCTCCAAAAAGAGCAAATAAGAGCAGAATTGTTGATGCAACACAAGTGCACAAGGCCACTGTATCAGCTAAGAAGAAGACATAGAAGAGAAGTGTATATAAATTATATTCAGGCTGTGTGACGTGCTTCAATTCCTCCGATTCCAGTGGATTTGAATTTTGAAGCAGCAGGAAGGGAGCTTGGAAAGCAACTGCCCCGATTAACACTGCATTCAACGCAATTATTTCAGTTTTCCACTTTGATTTCGACGTTGTGATCTGTGGTTTTTGTGCCTCCGTTACCACCTTGCAATTGTGAACTGCCCCATGCTTTTCAAGAAGCTTTTTAATCTACAAAAAAAATATGTAAAATAAGTTCCTATTACTTAACAAGCTTCTTAATCAAAAATAATTGTTGGGAGAGAACCAGTTCAATGATATTCTTGATGATCAGTTCTTATCATTTACATCGTTTGTATGAGATATAATTGAAAATCTGTGATATATATATATATATATATAAAATAAAGATATTTTTAAAATTGGATATTTCCACTAGCCAGCTTAGCTTCTACATGGCATGCCATGCAACTTATAAAGATATTTGAGCGATAGGAGAGCCAAGCATTAGCCTCAAAAAATTAGAACTGTGATGAATCCTCAATTTCATAAGATGAAAAACATACTATGTGGAAATGGGCTATTGATGGGCATGGCCCAAATGAACTTGCATAGTAGTGGTGGTTTAACAACCTCCCCAAAATTTTCAATAATATTATTCCCTTAAATTTGATGATCTAGAAGAAAACCATGAGGATCCTTCCATTAAAAGTTAGGTGTGTAGGAAATGCAAGGTGTATAGGAAATGTGTGTTGCAGATTCATTTACATGAGTTTTGATGGAAATTATATGACTCTTGTACATACACAAGCTCTACGCATGCCCTCCAAGGTTCCTTCGAGAATTTGTCATATGCAGACAACTTCTTATTGAGCCGAAACCTATTACTATTATGAGCATTTCATTGATTGAGGTACATCTTCCACATAACATGCCTACAAGTCTATTGAATTTCCCACTTCTATTTTTAAGACATATGAGTAGCTCTACAGGAATTATTACCATTTCACACGTCATTGATTTAGGTTTCCTTGACTATAATGAATTTTAGTGCATGATAGTTAATGAGCAATATCAATTCCTTTAGAAATAAATAGTGCTTTTATTTTTCTAGTACCTATATGATCACATAGAAATCTTGGTCATATATGTTGAAAATATCCTATGTGCATCCTTTTACTTATCACTATAATATGTGACTAGTCTATCTTCTTGACTTAACATTGTGTTGGTCATTACACCATTAACATTGTAGTCCATTTAGAATACTTTATTAAAATTTGATAGTGCTAAAACTAACTACTTCACTACCTTCTTTCTTAATAATTGAAATTTATTCTTTTCCACCATAATCTATAAAAACCCCATTCCTCTTAGTTTTTATCATCTCCATGATAAGTGAAAAAAATCTAAGGTGCTCTCTAGTAATGCTCATTTGATGATTACCTTTACTTTCTTAGGGTTAACCTTCAACCCCTTTTAGGGTATAACAAACCTAAAGTACTTATACTTTATTCATAAATTTTTTATTCTTCATAATAATGAGTAGTCTCTCACTATGTAAGTACTACGATACTTATCTTATGTGTGCAAAGTGTCCTACTTAAAATCATGATGTCATCCAAATGTACTATGATGAACTTATAAAGGAAGGGCATGGAAACTTCCTTCATTAGCTACATAAAATTTCTTGACATATTTATAATGACAAATAAAATCAATAGCCACTTGTACAACCCATCCTTGGTCTTAAATTTTTGTGTAGGTTTTAACTCTTTTCAAATTATTTATTATATATTTTCTAACACCTAGTTTAGCTTGGTTAGTTCAACTCATTTAAAATTATTAATGGTGAGCGAGGTGAGTAGTTGTTTTTCACATTCCACCATTATAATCCTTTGCATTTGTTATATAAGAAAGTATATTTTATTAGACCCCCATTATATGCAAAATGGAAAAAAACACTAAAATTACCTAAAAATAGTATTATGCCCAAGTTAAAGGATGTAGGAAAGTGTAGTGATGAAAAATGTATCCGTTTACATTTTCTCACTTGTTTGGGCCCTCCTAGCTAAAATAGTCTTAATTGCACCTTAATTTAGTGTTGTAAAATATATTTATTTACACTTTCACACTTATCTAGGGATCCCTTAATTAGTTGAGCCTAATTTTTCCTTAATTGGCTTCTTAATTCATTTACCAAGTCTATTTAATTACATTTTCTAAAGAGGAAACCTGACATTAATTAATGTCAATACATAACACTTCACATTGAGCAATGTGTGTTCCAAGAATTAGGGCCTAGGATGCATTTGCCCATGGGAAAATGGGTCCTCCCTAAGACCTTGAATCCATTTTAAAATCATGTTTTGGCAATATTTTTATTATCCTAAATTCAAATTTCAAAGGTCGAATTGTAATGTTTGAATTTCAAGAAATTGAGGATAAATGTCTATAAATAAGGTTATTTCACTATGTTTCACCTAGCAAGTTTATTAGATTTCAAGAGCACAATTGAGAGAAATTTCACAAGAGAAAATATTATTGTCAAGAGCATTCAAGAGCATATTCAAGATCGAAGAATCATGCCAAATTTATGTTCGATCATGCATGTTTTTGGAGCTAACATTGTGATGTACCTGTTTCAAGCATTAAAGTCAAATATTCAAAGCAAGATTCAAGTATCAAGATCCACATCGATTGAATCCATTTCATGCAAGATCAACATCAATACTTTAGTCTTTCTAAGGTTTATTCAAGGGTTCGCTAAGTTGTGACATCGAGTTGTTCATTCTCATTACTTTCATGCTATTTCATTTCATTTTAAGGTTTAATTACCAAAATGGGGTTTGGCCAAGGAAAACCCCCATACACCAAAAAAAAAAAATTCCCCTCTCTTTGTGTGTTGCAGATTTGTAGGTTGAAGAAAAGTTGATCTCAAACGTGCAAAATTGCAAAGTTGCATTTGTTGTCACCTTTGTTGTCATCTCACACAAACTTAGATCGTAGATTTATTTCTGTTTGCCTGATTATTAAACCTATAAGGGGATCTAGAAGTGTAAACAAAAGAGTAGAGGAACCTAAAAACAATTTTGAAAAGGCCTACAAGGACCCATTCGTCAATGGGCGAATGAGTCCTCAGGAAAATTTTGAAAACAATGTTTTGTGAGAGGTACATAGCATAATCTATTCCCAAATTTTCCTTAAGCTTTAATGTTTCTGATAGTCCTATGTTTCATCTACCAAATCCAACTTTTACATGTCATAAATGAGTGCATTTGTTATTTTTAATCTTTCTCCCAAAACCCCGATTCAGTCATTTCTATCAAAAAGTTGTCTCACGACACTTTGCAACCAATAGGGACACTTTGCAACTATTTTTGAGATCATTTTAAAGTGTCCACTAATTAGATTTGCATGAAATAAATTGTGTCTATTAGCTCTATGTTTCATCTACTCAAATCTGGTCTTACATTTCAGTTTGAGTTGATTTAATATTTTATTTTCATCTCCCCAAAGTGTTGTTTAGCCTACACACACACAAAGGAAATTGCAAGATTCCTCAAAGGGTTCACTCACCTAAGTATTGTGGTGCCTTATCGAAGTTATCAGAGATTTAGCTTTGGTATGGTATGGGAGCCTAATAAGGTTATCTCATTTCCCACCCTTTGTTTTGTTTTGTTTTTTGGTGCCTTATTGAAGTTATTAGAGGGACAACTTTAGTATGGTATGGGAGCCTAATAAGATTCTCTCATTTTCTACCCTTGGGGGCTCACCTAGTGGACAACTATATTTCCATTACCCTGTGTGAGCATGTGTGTTTTTTGCATAGTGGACAACTAGGGTTCGACTTGTGAACATTTTTGGGCAAACAGTCGAGGTGTTTTCCACATCATGTTGGACAATTGATGCTTGATCCGCCTTTTTCGTTTTTACCTTTTCTTTATGTATTTTATGTTGTATGATTGAGTATCTTATTGTTGCTTCATACATATGTTTTTAATGTCTACTTTAGTGTGAGTTTGATGCACTTGGTCATCCTCTCACTAAAGTGGGGGCTAAATGTGATGTTGAAAAATGTATCCCTTTACATTTTCTCACTTGTTTGGGCCCTTCTAATTAAAATGGACTTAATTTCACCTTAATTTAGTGTTGTAAAATGTATAAATATTTATACTTTAACACTTGTTTAGGGCTCTCTTATTTAATTGAGCTTATTTTTTTCTTAATCGGCCCCCTAATTTATTTACCAAGCCAAATTAATTACATTTTCCAAAGAGGAAACCCAATATTAATTAATGGAAATACATAACACTTCACATTGAGCAATGTATGTTCTAGGAATTAAGGCCTAAGACTCATTTTCCCATGGGCGAATGGATCTTCCCTAAGACCCTGAACCCATTTTTAAATCATGTTTTGGTGGGGTATTTTTATTATCCTAAATTCAAATTTCAAAGGTCAACTTGTAATGTTTGAATTTTGGGAAATTAAGGATAAATGTCTATAAATACAAGGTTATTTCACTATGTTTCACCTAGTAAGTTTATTCCGTTTCAAGAGCACAATTGAGAGAACTTTCACAAGAGAAAATATTATTGTCAAGAGAATTCAAGAGAATATTTCTTCATCAATTGTTTTAGCATTCAGGATCCAGGCATCATGCCAAATTTATGTTCAATCATGCATTTTTTTGGAGCTAACATTGTGATGTAGGTTTTAAGCATTAAAGTCAAAAATTCAAAACATGATTTAAGTATCTGTTGAATAGTCTGAATAACTAAGAGGGGGGATGAATCAATTATCATAAAATAATTTTCTTAACTTAATTAGTTTATAGAAAACATAAATCAATCAGATAATCATCTACTAGAAATGAACATGAAAGCACATAACAATACCATGCACAATGAACACCAAAATTTACGTGGAAACCCAAGAAGGGAAAAACCACAGATAGTGCTAATTCTCAATTATAAAACATCGATTAAGGTGATTTTTACAAAAGGATCACTGCCAAAATGCTCACTATAGGTAATATATTTTGGAGTTGATAGGAATGCCACAACCAAGACCAAATCTAGATTATCATCAATTTTAGTATCAATTGAAGAGACATACCAAAACTCATAATATGCTACATGAATGTCTGGATAGCAAGGTTACTGGAGTAAGCTTTGAGCATAACATCCAACATCAAAAGAGTAGTCTTCATTATTCTGCATTGAATGACTTCCATGAATGTCCCAAAAGAAGTACTTCCATATCCGAATCAAAGATAACATCCATACTACGTAACATCATAGTACAAGATAGGATAGATCATTTGTGTGTATCATCCAGACCACAACCTTCTGGATCTAGGTTCTGACATCAATGAAAACAATGCTAAATCATCTCAACAACTTCTCAACAATCTCCCCCTTTGGCATTGATGGCAAAACATCAAAATCTCAAAAACTCCAATTCCACAACTCCAAGCACTCCCCCTTTGACAAGCAATTCAATACTTTTTCTTGTTTTTGTTTTCCCTTCATTTTCTCCCCCTTTTTCCCATCAAAGGAAAAGGGGAAAATAAGAACATTCAAGAGATCAATTAAAAGTAACACTTGTCACATGAAAATTTTTATTGTACCTTTCTCTCACAATTCAAAGAATCCTCTTCCAAACTAGCACTACAAAAACCATTCTTGCACACATACTATCTTGTAGAGTCAATAACATAAATGAAGATGACCAGTCCGGAGATAGGTACTATCATTCACAATTCTTTGCATCAAAAAGTATCCCAGAGAGATGATCTAACCAGACCTCAACAATTTCTTTAACCAACCATAAAGTTTTAACCAAATCTTCCCTCTGTCTTTGAACAAACAATAAATCAACTTGCAACTCTCCAAATCTTATTATCTATTTTCCATCTTTATCTTTGAAGAAGTCAAAACACTTACCAATACCATTCAATTCAAATTCAATAGCTTCACTTCTTCTAAGGTTATCAACAACAACAGGCCACCAAAGACAATACCTATAGATGTCAGATATCTCCTTAATGCATTCTTTTGTCTCACCAATGAGTTTGTATAACTTTTGTTTGGATTTGACACATCTTCTCTCAATCATTTTTTGGAGCTTACGTCCTTTAGATCCTTCTAGCAACATCCTTTCTTCAACAACTTCTACCAGATCATCCGATAATGAGTCAAAAACATCTAAAACAGTAATACCCTTTTTGAGAAGACAATCAACCAAGGCATCATCAATTGTAATCCTATTGATCAATGAGCCGACATACCACATTTCGCCAATATTTTTCATATTACCTTCATCCAACACCAAATGAACTTCATCTAGATTGAAAGAGTTAGATCTAGGTAGAGACTTTTCTTCCTTCTCCTTCTCTTCTGAGATACAATAATATCCTTCGTGTTAATTTTCTTCCTTTTAGGTTCCGAAGGGGAACTGCCAATGCCAACCTCTAACTCCTTACCGAAGGAGGAACCCACCTCAAACTGACTAGACACTATCACACCAGAGCATCGATTCATCTGCAAGGATGAGAAATAAACTTTGCATGCATCTGCTTTGTCTTCCATACATTCCAGATACCTATAGAATTACTTTTTGATAGGGATGTCAGACTTCCACTTAACATTCTCCTTTGAAGGTAGCGAACTTAGAAAGTAGAATACTAAACATATGAGTAGAGACCCAAACCAAAAAGGATAACTCTCAACCAAATACATTCTGACATTCTCAATTAGGTTTTCCATTATGAGGCTACACAAGTCAAACTGCTTATTTTCCTTCACCATCTTAGGTGCAAGATATACAGCAAGAGCTGAAGTAGAACCTTCATGATTTTAGAAATAAATTTTGTAAGTGATACCATAAGCAACATACTTTACTCCAGGATAAAAAAATGGTGTTTATCAGGAGAGCTCGGGGGTCTTTTTTGATACTAGTAAGTTCTTTCATGTCTCTGTATTTCACCATTTTCTTCCCAAGGAGGTCACCAACACTGCAGAATCCAGTAATAGCTTCAATGGCTTCCTTAGTGATCAGATAGGGTTTGTCTAAAATGATGTTGCCATCCTTGAATCAACTCAACAGGAACAAGATAAACTCTCTGTCGGAAAACCAGGAAAATTATCCCCATGAATCCACACCCAAAACACTTACATTCTGCAAATCATTGACCTTCAACCCTTGTTCCATTTCCTTCATTTTCCGATCGTCAAATTCATCCAACTCTACTCCCTTCAGCCTTAGCAGAATACTACCACATGATTCTCAATCAAAAGATTCCATCGTCGTGGAATACTATCCTTGTGGCATTTCTGTAGGGATAGGAGTTGATATAGAATTATACTGCTTTCACATACTCTTGCTTATGTTTTCAGCCTTCTTAATTCTTGATCTAACTTCTCACTTTCTTTTTATTTTTGTTTGATGGTATCCTTGAGATTTTCTTTAGTCTTCTTCCATTATTCCATTTTCTTTTTGACAGTATCTTTGAGATTTTCTTCAGTCTTCTTGCATTCATCTAGCCATAGCTTTAAATCCACAACACTTTCCTTTGACTCCTTTAATTCTTCGATAACCTCTTTGTGTCTTGCTTTGAATTTTTGGACTTTCTCCCTTAGCTATGCAATATAAGAATTTTCCCCCTTGATATTTTCTTTCTATTCTTCATTTTTAGATTTTGTGCTTTCTATATCATATAACATTATCTTCAGTTCTTCCTCAAAATGATAAGCTCCTGCCATCTATTCAAACTGCCAAGATCTCCCTTAAGTGGTTAAGCTCTATCTCCAAGGGACCAAGCTCTGATACCAATTGTTGAATAGTCTGAATAACTGAGTGGGGGAGGGGGGTGAATCAGTTATCATAAAATAATTTTCTTAACTTTATTTAGTCTAAAGAAAATATAAATCAATCAAATAATCATCTACTAGAAATGAATATGAAAGCACAAAGCAACACCATGCATAATGAACACCAAAATTTACGTGGAAAACCAAGAAGGGAAAAACCATGGAGAATGCTAATTCTCAATTATAAAACACCAGTTAAGGTGATTTTTATAGAAGGCTCGCTGCCAAAATGCTCACTGCAAGTAAGGCTCGCTGTCAATGGGCTCACTGCTTAATTAATACAACTTATTACAAAATAGTCTCACTGACAAAAGTGAACTGATGAAATTGCATATATATATGCATGAATTCAGTTCTAGTTAAGAGCACAATATCTATCTGTAGTAGATCTGATCATGAAACTTTTGCACAACTTCTTTGCACAAACTCTACAAAACAGATTACTTCTTCCTTTGCACCCTCTTATCTACTCGCACACATCATAATCCACACTTCTCATTTCATCAGACAAAAAAAACCTTTACTTATACCATTCCATGTCTTCATAATCTCCTAGGTCGACTAGAAACAATGTCTTTATAGTCTTCCAAGTTAGCCAAATACAATTTGAATTAGATCACCACAAAACATGTCGGCATGAAGAACAACCTTGAGATATTCAATAAGGTATTACATTCTAGCACTAGACCCAAAAGATAGGTCTCACAAAATATCTTCTTATCACATTACCAAGGGACCCATAAATAGGTCATACATAAGATAGATTCATTACATAACATAATTATCACAAGATAGTAAAATTTGAATTATACAAAATATATTCTAGAGCTGAGAGGAATGCCACAACCAAGATCAAATCTTGATTATCATCAATTTTAGTATCAATCGAAGATACATACCAAAACTTGTAATATGCTACATTAGGAAGGTTACCCAGAGTAAGCTTTGAGCACAACATCCAACATCAAAAGAGTAGTCTTCATTATTCTGCATTGATTGACTTCCATGAATGTCCCAAAAGAAGTACTGCCATATCCGGATCAATGATAACATCCATACTACATAACATCATAGTACAAGATAGGATAGATCATTTCTATATATCATCTGAAGCACAACCTTCTAGATCTAGGTTTTAACATCAATGAAAACAATGCTAAATCATCTCAACAACTTCTCAACAATATAGAGATCCACATCCATTGAAGTTGTTTCATGCAAGATCTGTTACATTGGTGGTTGTTGTTACACCAAAATATTGAGCTATTAATGCTCAATACAACCACTAGATTCATACAAGATCCACATGAGACGATTAAGCCATGTCACGAACCCAAGCATTGCGCTACACAAGGAAGACCAAGGGATAGACCATATTGCAATAATGCCCCCCTAGTGCAAGCGAGGGGTTTGAACCTGTGACCTCAACTCTGATACCAATTGTTACATTGGTGGTTATCGTTCCACCAAGAGATCAACCTGTTAATGTTTGATACAATCACCAGATTTATATTAGATCAACAAGAGGTAGTTAAGCCATGTCACAAACCCAAGCATTGTGTTGCATAAGGAAGGCCAAGGAACAAACCATCTTGCAAGAATATCAACATCAATATTTTAGTCTTTCCAAGGTTTATTCAAGGGTTTGGTGAGTTGTGACATTGAATTGTCCATTCATCATTTCATTCATTCTATTTCATTTTATTTCAAGGTTTAATTACCAAAACAGGGTTTGACCAAGGCTAACCACCATGTACCAAAAGTAAACATTTTCCCCTCTTTGTGTGTTGCAGTTTTTCAGGTTGAAGACCTCAAAAGTGCAAAATTGCAAAATTGCATTTGTTGTCACCTTTGTTGTCATCTCACAAAAACTCAGATCCTAGATTATTTCGAACTATTTGACTGTGAAACTCAGAGGATCTGGAAGTGCAGACACATGAGTAGAGGACCCATAAACCAATTTTGAAAAAACCTACAAGGACCCATTCACCAATGGGAAAATGAGTCCTTAAACAACTTCTGAATACATCATTTTGTGAGAGGTACACTACATTTATACCTTCCATATTTTCTAGAAACTTTGTTGGTTCCTTTAGTTTTATGCTTAATCTTCAATATCTACATGATAGATTATGTATTTTGGAGTTGATTTGCTATTTTTAGTTTTTCTCCCCAAAGTGTTGTTTGACCTTGACCCCCATCCTCCAAGCATAAGGAAATTTGAAGATTCACAGTTTGAGTTGATTCACCTAAGGGTTGATAATCATTTCATTGTGTGGATCTCATTTCCTAATGAAAGTAGAGAAGTGGGACCCCTTTTCCCTCTTTGGATCCACTTTTCCATTTTGGGAATCCCTACCCTATTTTTCTTCATTTCAGAAAGTAATACTTTTTGTTATCTCTTGTAGTGTATAAAATTGTATACCTTTACAATTCAACACTATGTTTGTGTTCCTTAATTTATTGGACCTAACGAAGCTTCTAATTTTCCAAATTATGCATTACAAAGCCTTATTCTTAGCATTTTTTGAAAGGGGAACCAACATTAAATAAAGAAAATCAATAATTAAAACACCTTGGAATATGAGTGTCTTCGATTTATAGGCCAAGACCCATTCTCCCATGGGTGACTGGGTCCCATTTAAGTGCCAAGAGCCATTTTAAAATATGTTTTTGGTGATGTTTTAATGATTCAAATTCAAATTGTAAGTGTCAGCTTTTGGAATCTAATTTTTTGGAAATTAGATAAACTCCTATAAATACATAGTCTTTTTATCATTTGAAATATAACACTTAAGAAGCAACATTATCCATCAAGAAAGTTGTGAACTTCAAGAGAAAATATCATTGTCAAGAGCATTCAAGAGCAAAATTTATTAGTTATTTTTTGCATCAATCAAGATCCTAACATCATGCCCTATTTTATGTGTGTTCATGTCATCTTATGAAGGATAATATGCATTGTTGATCCTAAAGCATCCAAGCATTGCAAGTATGCAAATCGATCAAGCAAAGCAAGATCCAATTCCTTTGGAGAGATGTGTTTGACTTCAATCCTCTAAGTGAAACAATTGAAGAGTGGTGAGTTGTAGAAAGCATTGTTCATTCATCATTTCTTATCCTTTTGTCATTATATTTATATCAAGGTAAATGATTACCAAACTTGTGGTTTGACTAAGGAAACCCCCATTCAAACAAACAAAAAAAAAATTCTCTCTTTGAGTATGTGTAGATTACAGGTTGAAGAAGAATTGAAGAGATCTCTTAAAGGATAATTTTTTCATTATTGCACAAGTCATCATCATTGTTGTCAAGGCACACAAACTAAGTTACAAAATTTACTTTCGACTTTCCAAAAGTGGGACCTGCATTAAAAAAGAAGCAAAGATCCAACATCAGAGGACTGTCAAAAGTGATTTTGGAAGCCATAAATAAGACCCATTCACCCAGGGGAAAAATAGTCCTTCAAAAGAGCTCATAATCAACTTTTGGCGATAGGTACATGTGTTCAGACCCTTCTCATATATGCTTGTAAACTATCATTTCATTTTCTGTACATTTGGGAATTTGTATTTTATGTATAAGGTCTTATTGTTCATTTAGCTTGAGTGCTTCAAATCATTTCAATTTATTTCTAGATCTGGTCTACTATCCTAAGGACTAAGATCCAGGTCTGATTAACTCACCATAGATGTTGAAAGTCAATCTTTACACCTTGTGATCTCTCTCCTAAATAAAATTGGGGAAAGTCCAACCATTAAATATCCCTAAGGTTCTATAACATATAAGACCCTTGGGGGTCCCTTTTTTCACCATTTCATTTGGTGAACCTGACATTGTTTATCATACTTTTATGATTTGGAGATCCTTGAAACCCTAGATCTAGGTTTTGCATCATCTTGTTTTTCATTTCATTTAGGGTTGCATCCCGAAATTGAGTTACAAGATAAGTCTCAACCACCAATCATGGAGGAACCTATTCATAATAAAGACATACCTATTGCTACCTTTCCCTCCTATGAGAACAAACCACCAACATACCATTTAACCTAGAAAAATGCTATGGAAAAGGCTTTACAATCTTGACAAAACAGGGATGTGACATAATGAGTGAGCATGGGATCCATCAATGGCTAGAACAAAAACCATCAAAACAAACCAAGGGATTAGGATATCAAGATCCTCACCCTCCACATCAAATAGTTCCTCAATCAAGTAAGAAACCCAAGCCCTATAAACTCAAGAAGCTACCATTTTTACATACTATAATCGAGACTTAGCAAACCCTAGATAAATTTCTCAACCTAGGACTAATTACGCTACCACCAATCCAAGGAAATGAAAAGGAAAAATTACAAACATGTGTTACTATGCATATCATAGAACTCTTGGGCATCTTACTGATGAGTGTCATGATTTAAAGAATGTTTTAGATGAACTTGATATTAATCATATAATTGGCTAGCATGCACACTCTTTTTTCCTTCCCATGTGATAGTTGTAGAATCATCGCATATTCATTATTACATGTATTACACTTTATGCAAATCATTTTTCCATATTGCAAGGAGCACCATATCATCATTCATCTCAGCTCATCCTTGTCCCACATTTCGGTGGGCAAGGGGTTAGGTAGCCTTGTCCTAGAATGGCACTTGTCATTGCCCCTTGGCTAGTTATCCACCTTCTATATATGATGAGCAAGATTGGGATGCAAATGACCTACTTGAGGTTGGCTCACATGTAACATAATTATCATTTCTTTTTTATGTTCTTTGTGATTGCATGTATGTAATGCAATCCCTTGTATCATGTTGCTTGGCATGTCTTAATGTTTGTGAGTTTTTTTTGGATGGCCTTTGTCACTCCATTGGTGCAGGGATACAAAGGAAGCGAATTTTTCATGACACTCTTCTATTTGTATATCCATTCTTATATATGTCATATATTTTGTCTTTTCTTTTTTCTTGTATTTTCCTTTTGGAGATGATGCAAGGCATCGAGACATCTAGGTCTCCTCCATGTTGACCCAAAATATCTTATTTTCTTTCGCTCAATGTGTCATTCTTCCATTGTGTTTGTTGTTCTATGAGTATGTGGGGAATGATGACAATTCCGGGCTCTATAATATCATAGTAGCAAAGGCATATCTTGACCATAAATCCATAGATCCCTTATGTGTTATCTTTTGGGATTACATGTGGGGGCATCCCCTCTTCATCAATCAACTTTATTTGGACGCATATCATTGGCATAGAGCTTTCCAAATAACCTCTCATTTCTCTTTTTATCAATTGGCATTAGCATTTTCTATTTTAAAGTAATTTTTCATAGCATGGTGTTTAGCAATTCCTTTATAATAGGGGCATACATTGGCATTATTTCATTTTGTCATTTGCACCTTCTAAGGTGAGTTTCATTTTTAATTTGTCATCAGCGAATAGCGAATGCATAACTGAAACACTATCCTTTATTGAATTAAATGTTATGCTAAAGATGTCTTATATACTATCCTTTATTGAATTAAATGTAGTGCTTAGTCTATAATTTGGACTCATACTTTTGGTACATGCTTGAACACATCCTTTGAATCCATATAAGTCAGGAGATTATTATGGCTACATTCTGAGTCATATCTGTTGGGCATCTTGCTTCATTAACATTTGTACTATATTGGTGTTTGTCTGGGAATCCATACTTGTGATTTCTGATTCACATTCTTTGCTGATAATATTAAATTATGATTTTTGTTTTTGTTTTTTACCTTTTATTTGATATCCATGTGTTGTTTGGAATTTATACATGGGTTTTGTTTGGAACAAGAAATCTAGAAGGTGCTGACCTTAAATCAAGTAGAAGCTGGAACACATTTTCTTTTAATATGCATGCTGTATAAGAATATTAGGCACAATCATACAGCTTGCAAGTGCATTTTAAATCAAGACAACCAAACTCTGTTTGGGTTATTTTTAAAAAAAAATTAATAAAGGAGTGAAGTTTTGCGAATTTTGTATGGCCAAAGTGTTACATGCAAGTTTGATAGCATGCAAGTCATAGTCAGCTCAAAATTCTACAGAATAAACCCATATATCAATGGCCAGAATATCAGTTTCTAAAAGCCTACTTAGAAGCAAAGAACTAATGAAAAAGCTTTTAGTCTGGACTGCAGAAGAGCACATTCTCAATTCTCTTGAACTTTTAATGTGTTTTAGACTTAATTAGGAAGTCTTCAGGTGAAGGAACAGAGGAGGGTAAGCATGGACAGTAGTATTATTCTTATCTTCAGCCCAGTTAGCAGTTACTAAGGTAGGCAATTTTTTTCCCCTTATATAGTCTTCTTGGTTAGTGGTGCCAACAGTTGATTCTTGAAATTTATCTTTATACCATTGGATACCTTTTCATTTACTAACTGTTTACCCTCACAAATATGGATATTCTTATGGAGAATATCTTTGGTACTTAAAAATATTTTGCACATGCACGTGAGGACTGTCATTCCCATAAGAGAGGCATAGTGTTGTGTTTTCAGGTGGTCTACACGAAGGTGAATTTGTATGAGGAGCAGCAAGATATGCATTGTCAATCTTGTATGGCCACTCATTCGTTGCACTCTTGTTGATCTTTCAATTTATCCTGGCTCTTAAATGTTTTGGTAATTTCAAGTGTCAATTTTAACATTAGGGATGAATTCTCACTTGTTTATCCTCGGGTTTCTGTAGAAATAGTAACAACCTTCATTATGAACCCCTTTTCCTCTAGAAGTTATCGCAACGCTCCATTTTGCTAATTCTCGGCTATTTTATCACCTTCCTGTCATATGTGATGTTCTATCTTTTCCGACAACAATGCATTCAATGCTTCTTCTTTTTCCGCAGAAGGCAATCCGCCCTGAACATTACCACTGTCCTCTATGAAAGAGTGATGATGAAGAACTTGGAATCTTCGTAAGCAATTTGCTATATTCCCTTTGTTGGAGAGTTTCCTGCTTCAAGGAGCTTCCTCAACCCGTGCTGCTGTATATTCAACTCCATGGCCTTGCAAAAAAATGGAGCAGGTAATTATTCCACCAGTGAAGTCTGTAGGTTCTGTGTCCTTGTTTTCAAATAAACACAAGCTTATTCCATTTACTCCACAAAAAACCAAAAGGACATTCGTAGAGACAACTAACCATAGAGTATCAAAAGAATTAGATTGTTGATGTCGATCTGCAGTTACTGGATGAGAGCAGAGAAATATTGTTCTGCGCTTTATGCAACTGATTGGTTGGAATTTTTTGAAATCTGCTTGAGTTAAAACGCAGAGAAAAGCTCTTTCTATTTGCATTTAGTTGTTTTGAAGTCATATTTAGTTTCAAGGCTTGGTGCAAGCTATGCCTCTAAATGAAGTCCATATTACCCAAAACCCACTTCAATGAAGACCAGGGAAATGAATACATGTCAACAAGATAATGGCACGTGAAACCCAATCTTACGGACCCAACAATGATAACTATTTGAACAGATCTCAAACAAATGAGACCAATTTTACTCTATTTCAAAAAAGTAATCCTAACTCTAAACCGAAGACTCATTTCAATGGAGACTTAACAAATGAAACTCATTTAAGTGAAATACTAAAATTGAAATACATGAAAACCTATACGGATTAACCCATCTTTTTCTAAGTCAAAGATAAGAATGCAATTCAATGCAATTTCTTATTCATATGATGCGTTGCCATTCCAATGTAGGTCTGACAATTGAGATCCATTTCAATGGAATTGGAATCCATGAAAACCTACTTCACTGTAATTTTATTTATTTATTTTGCGTTGGTGAAGCTTTAGAGGGTTTGACCTATTGAAATTAATTTGCAAATACAGTTTTATATACATTTTCTTTAAAATAAATTTGAGCAAAGACAAAAGAAATTGGAAAAGCAAAGTCAGAAGAGACTGGAAAAATTAAAAACAAGATAATATGTGTTTCTATTTTTTCAATCAAATACATTACATATTTATATGATTTCCATATCCTATTTTATAGGAAACACCACAAAGAACTTTTCTAAATATACAAACACATTCGTACTACTCATATATTAACTTATTTAACAAACTATAACAAACCTACTAATTTTATGCATAATTATTTTATGCATCCTATGATGCAATATTCCTAACACTCCCTCATATTGCATCATTTTTTAAATGGGAATAACTGGACCAACAAGACTTGATGATCACGTTTTGTAGTTCATCATAAGGTATGAGTAGGGACATACACATCTACTCATGACAAGCAATAATGGAACTAGCCTCACTACACTAAATGTGCTTTCATCCAAGGATAGGGACAAACACATCTACCCATAGAATCAAGGATAGGGACGAACACATCTATCCAAGGTCTTACACCAGTTTTGGATAGGGAACAAGCACATCTATCCAATATCAAAGTTATGAACAAGGATACACACATTTGCTCACAACAATTATGATTGGGGACAAACACATTCAATCATAATCACCAAATCTTGTGACTAGGGACAAACACTTCCAATCATTTATGTCATCATGTGAATGGGGAAAAACACATCCATTCAAGTCTAACAACCAGGAATTGTGATTGGGGACATACTCATCCAACCACAACATAAAAAGCTTGAAAACTAAGTCCTCATCACATATGCAACCACTAGTATAGATCGTTGTCACTTTGATCACAAATGATATGAGATGGTTGTCATTGCCACCTAAAAACCGATCTTGGCTTTAGTCATTTTGACACAATTTTTTTTGTCACTAATGCAATTTCAGGACCCGTCGCTAGTGACTAATGAGAAGTTGTTGAATTCCTCCAACCTCTTGTGCCTCCATCCTCCAATAGATTTTTTACTTCAAACATTTGACTTTGATATTTAATTTTAGAATGCTCCCCTCAAGATGAGCATCATCTACAAACAATAACACATCCATCTACAATTGAAAAATTTTCATTTTAACTATTTTTGACACTTTTGTATTTGGAAAGATAAACTTTTAATGACATGGTAATTTATGACTTACAAAATGAATCCTATTTTATATAAAATAATGTAACTTGACTCAACAACAGTTTGAAACACTAAACAAATAATAATTTAGCTTCAATCTTTAAAAAACCATCATTATACACTCAATCTATAATCTATAGACAGACTATAAAAATTAAAGTAAATACTATGAAATTACTATTTTAAATGACTCAAATCCTTTGTAAAACGACGAGCCTTTCAAGACCTTACCATTGTTGAGCTTCACAAGAGAGAGAAACTCTCTATCTATATTGCTACCAACTGTTGCATTGAGCTCCCTTTTATTTGGAGTACTACCATTACAAACCACCTCCAGATCATGTTCATATTTGCTTCCAGCTTTAGAACTATTAATAGATTTAACATCATTTATTTTATTCTCTATAGAGCAAAGATTTTCATCATCATTATACCCTAGTGGTGCTCATGGCATAGATCACATGGCCATGCAAAAGCCAGAAACCAGTCCAACTATAATCTATGGTAAGGAATGACAGTATGCCCATCGATGACCTTCAAAATGGAGCTCTTTGAATCCCCCCCAAGCAGATACATGCAAGTCAATGGTAACTTATGGATTCGATACAAGCTATACAAACACTACATTAGGGAGAAAGCTACACAACTATTTCAAATACCTCCTGCAGCTACTAAAATGTCTATATTCATCAGTTAACAGATTTCATGTTTCAACACATTTTTTAAACAATTTTTGGGTATTCTTCTATTTTCCAGCTTCCAACGAATTTTGAATCATCAAATTTCGTTAAAAAAATGAAAATGATATGCCAATTTTTGTGAGACTGTTTCAAACTTTTTTTTTATTTTTTCAAATGCCTAAGTTTTTTTTTTATTGAGCAGATCTCAGGCCTCCCTGCTGCAACTTCTTAATTAATCAAATGCTACACGATAAATCTATCTTGAAAATCATTCCTCCAATGAGAAACAAGCAACACCTTTCTATAAATGTCTTTGACACAAATGATTCTAACTCTATTGTTTGATTCACATCAGCTGCAATATGTGAGCACTATGGTTGATTGAACAAGATGCCTCCTTCAACAGTTCCAATGCTTCGCTTTGACATAGAATGCACTCACATTTTGGCTTTCACAGGCCGAGGATTTTGGCGAACTCTGATACCATGTAAATAAATTTGAGCAAAAAAAATAAAAAACAAGATAATGCGTGTTTCTATTTTTTCAATCAAATATATAAATATTATGATTTCCATATCCTATTTTATAGGAAACTCCCCAAATAGCTTTCCTATTGAATTGTTTTAACAACTCAATACAAAAACATTCATATCACTCATATATTAATTTATTTAACAAACTATAACAAACTTAATAATTTTATGCATAATTATTTTAAGATGCAATATCCCTAATAGTTTTATATATCCAATACCCACCTCTTAGATATACATATGCTTCTTTGAACTAAATAATGCTTAGGGTATTGATGAAGTTTTTCTTCATGGGAAAAAAACTCCAGAACTCTTGTGTGCCAAACCCTAACCACTGGAACATTTTCGCAATGTTTCTTCATCCCTCCCGATGGCTAAATCTGCATACCCCCAAGCACCCAGGTCAACTACTCTTGTTGGGTCCTAGGTTGCACTCAACCCATGTGGGTCAACCATGAAAAAAAGCATGTGATAAAGGGAAAATGGAAGATCTTGAGGTCACTGTTGCAAGATAACCTGCTCAAGGCCATCTTGTCCTAGAGGTCCTACAATCCTACATAAACACCAAGGATTCACCTATAGTTGGGTCCCATAATCCAACCTTCAACCCGATCAACAAATAGCAGGATGAAATTTCAAGCCCTAAAGCTAATAGTGGCCAGACTCCCCAAAACTAGGACATTGTTGGAGGTAAGCATGTAAAATTTGAATTTTCATAAGATATTCTTGATGTTATAGAAGACTACAAAACAAGATCTACCCCTCCTTTTTTCCTTAAAGGCATTCCAATAGAACAAGAGTTTTTCAAATGGAAATGCGCAAAATGGGAACAAAAGGGATGGTTATTAGAATCTTTTAGGGGCTTAGGTAGAGGCTATGTAGCCTACACATTTGTAGACCCAGATCATGCAAGATCAGCTTTCCATTATATTTTCTAGATAATCTACAAACAAACTTGCTATCTCCAAGCTTGGGATATAGACTTTCATCCAAAAGGGATTTCAAAGTCTAAGTATCCTATGTGGGTTGAGCTAACTCTGCTTAATCTTGCTTTTCACCCCTTTCTTCAAAAAATAGCTGCTCAATTGGGAAGGGTCATTTGGTGCAAACCCAATTCTGACAAATGGGATAGCCTAAAAGTACACCCTAGAGTTTGTGTAACTGAAATGGATCTAACCCAACCTCTTCCTCATTCCATCAAGTTGTTAGGACCTACCTTTGAGTTCACACAATAGATCATCTATCTTAACAAACCTAATGCCTATTTTTATTGTTGTAAAGAGGGTCAACTTATTAGAGACTACCCCCATCACAAAACCTATCCCCCGCAAGGTTTGATCTCCGAGCCTCAACTTTTCATCTCCCTACCAATTGTCATGCCTCCAACTACACCCCCTACCTCCCACCTTCAACCTACTTCCTTGAAACCCCAACACCCTGAACCCCTCACATCCCTGAAATCTCTCCTTACCCTTCTTTCTTTCAAGGCAATGCTTCCTTCAAAGAGGTCATCAAATCTGAAAAGAAACTACCCAAAAAGATAAAAGAGCTTGCTACCCCCTCCCTCTCTCATTTTCTGCCTTTTGTTGAACTGCCTCAACTCTCATTGCCCTCGAGAATCCCCCCTGACAGTCCCTTGAACACATTGTCTCAACCATACAGCCCTATGAGAACTCTACCCTCTAACCCAACGAGATCTCGATATAGATCATACTCTAGAGAGAGGCCCCCCATAGATGCCTCTCTAGATTTTCATGCCTTATCGACAGATAATCAGTTAAACGCTCTCCTCACTAATGAGGAAATTCTAGACTCTCAATGAATTTTCATATTCAATCATGGGATGTAAGGGGATTTTCAATCCCATCTCGTAAATATTAGGTAAAAAAGTAAGTTTTAAATAGCAAAACATATGTTTTAATGTTGTAAGAAGTTAAAGTTAGTCAAACCCATCTTGCTGCTTCACTTGCTATAATCTGGAAAGTGACTCAGTTTTTCCATACCAACCATTTTGAGAGGTCTGGAGGAGTTGTTTTGGGTATCATCCCTTGGTTAGCCAAGTCAATCATCACCTTTGGTTTTGATCCAAATAATTGTTGTGTGTGGGTCACCACCTTAGTTCAAGGCAATCTATTGAGTTTTTGTTCAATTTATGTCCCAAACCCCTCATCCAAGAGAGCTTCATTATAGGATTGGTTACATATTAATTTACGCACTACCGAGTGGGTTCTTAGGGGATATTTCAACATGGTATTAATTGAGTTTGAAGCTTGGACTCTTGTTCGAAACTCTTTAGGCATTTATGATCTTATAATGGAAAAAAGAGTCACATAGACCTCATCGGTTCACTTAGAGTAATTATTGGGAAGGTTTTTTTTCTAAAAAATGAACTATTTGGATATATTTTACATTTCACCCAATCTTCTTATCCTCCTCTATTCTTCAGGCCATCTTGTCCATCTTGACTTGGTTGCTACCCTTTCAAACCGTCTCCCCATTTTTACTACCCTTTCTCTTAATGGAGATGATACCCTTCACAATGACTTACCTTTCAAGCTTAGCATTTCCCATCTTTAGAATCGGGAATGTATTGATGGCCTTTTAGCTATTTGGAAGGCTGAGCCTAAACCACAAAATGATAGATGGATTTGCTAGTGGAAAAGGACCATTGCTCATTGTACTTCTTTTCTTAGAGATTTTGGAAGGAGAGCAGCATCTAAATGTCGAAGAATGGAGAAATCCCTTAAAGGGTAGCTTGTTCAAGATAGGAAATGCTTGGACAACAATTTGCACAACACCCATTTCCAATAAAAAGTTTCTCTTACTAAAAATCTCCTTCGTAAATTGGATGTGCATAAGGGAAAAGGTGATCAATTGAGGCTCATTTATAATGGTTGAAAGATGGGGATAAGAGTACCAAGTTTTTCTTCCAATTTCTACAACAAAAACAGAAGAAAGAGCAGATTTTTGTCATTAAATCTGATGAAGGTATATTGCAAACCGGCTAGGAGAATATCATGAAAATATTTTATGAACATTATAAATAGTTGTTTATTGATGATTCTCAAAAAGACCCTCTAATCCCATCCTAGAATACACCTTAGATAGCTACATTCCCTAAGAAATTCAGCAAGACTATAGTAAATTTCTTGATCATTAACTTTCGTTGGAAGAGATAGATGATTCCTTGTATAATTTGGCCTTAGAAAAGTGTCCTTGGTTGGATGACCTTCCTGTTGAGTTTTATTATGCTCTTTGGCCCCATATTAGAGAATATTTCTACAACATTTATTTAGAGGGCATAGAAATCGAGTCTCTTGGGGCTATCATCAACCAAGGTCTTATCAAGCTAATTCCTAAAGGGAAACATGAAGACTCAGCGAATGGTTGGTGCCCCATTACACTACTCAACACTTCATATAAGATTATAGATTAATCCTTACCCAAGAGAATCAAACCTATCACTCAACAAATAGTTAGACTTGAGCAAATTGGACTCCTAGAGGGAAGATTTATTTAGGACAACTTAATCCTTTATTGGGAATCCTTGGAATGGGCTCGTCAAACTTCTTAGGATTCATTGGTTCTTAAACTTGATTTTGATAAAGCCTATGATTGCATACATTGGCCTTTCATACTCAAAATGATCCAATGGCTTGGATTTGGTCCTAACTTGTGTGCTCATGTCTGAATGTTATTAATGGATGCCAATACAAGGTTGATTATTAATGGCTCAGCCCTATCCCCCCAATTCCCCCTCACAAAATCTATTCATCAAGGCTTCCCTCTTGCCCTCTTTCTTTATGTGCTCACTACTGATGTTCTCAGTTACCTCCTCCAACATGCTCATTCAAACTCTCTTACTCATGGAATCTCCCTTCCTACTAATAATATGGCTCTTAACTCCCATTTTTTTGATGACAGTATGATTTTCATCCAAAATTTGGCTGAAGACATCAATAATTTACCAGATATCCTTGATTTTTTCTGTAGTGGACCTCAAGATCCAAGTTAGCAATGCACAAAACTGAATTTTAGATGACGCATCCCAACCCTCACCCCCCATGGATTCCCAAAGAATGAAAGGAGATAAAACATGGAACCATTCCTCGATATCTTGGTATTCCAGGCTTTGGGTTATGAGTTTCCTTGAAGGATATGTGGAGTTGATTTTTAACAAATTCAAATCCAAGCTTTTGAATTGGATGAACCAATTTCTTTCAATGACTTGTTGTATACAGGTAGCCAATAAATTCCTCTTGGCTATTCATATTTACACATCCTCTTGTTGGTTTCCCTCTAAAGCTTGCTATAACCAGCTAGCCCAACTAATTTACAACTTTATTTGGTCTAAATGGGGAAAGCCACTTCATGATCTCCTTGCATTCTTCCCAAGGAAAAGGGTGGGCTGGGAATTATCAATTCATTTATTCAAGGAATTTGTCTTTCAGCTAAGTGGATAGGAAGAGCTTTAGATGGAAATTCTCCTTGGAAAACCTTGATTAGGTACTGCATACAAACAACAACCTCAGGAAAAGCTTGGGGCTCTATCTAATGGACTAAGAAGATCTGCCTAGCCCATTACTTTAAGCTCCACGGACCAGCCCCATTCAACTATTTTTGGAAAGCATGATAGTTAGTCTCACAAAATTTGTCATGGTTTGACCATTCCTTTAGCCATGGACTTAGTTTTGCATCCTCTTCAATTTGGTGGAACCGTTTGATTCAAGAAAATAATCTTCCACTTGCTAAGATTCCAAGGATGAAAGCTAAGCATCTTTTCAAGGAAGGTATCCAAGTGTTCAGAGATTTAAGGGATCCCACCAATTTCACATGGAAAACATGGCAACAACTCAGGACCAACTTTAATCTTAATAGCAAAGACAAGCCTACAGTTCTAGGAATTAAAAATATGGTCCCTCCTAATCTCACAATCCTATTTTCTACTAGCTGTCACTCTAGTTTTTTCAAAGATTGGAGGTGGCCTAATGGCTGTTGTATTTGAACTTTCCCACTGAAGGTCCTCTATAAGCAGTTGATTCCTTGTTTTTCTCTTTCAAGCTGACTTATCTCTATTTGGAGATGTAATTTCAGAAGATCCAAGTGGAATAATCTTAGTATGTAAATCTAGAAATCCAAAGGAGACGTGCAATGCCAACTCATAGCTTGAAAACTTCTGCATGCCAAACTTCCTATGGGAGCCCGCCTAAAATTCCTTATTCTACCTCTCCCCTGTCTATTTTGTGGTAAGTTTGAAACTCTTAAAACATTATTTTTGGTCATACCCCCATGCCAAGAAGTTATGGACTAACCTCTTTGCAGCATTACCTACCCTTTTCCACTTCCAATGGTCATAGAAATCAGGTCTTCTTGGATCCTCTTGGTTGCATAATTTGATTTCTAACTCTTGTCGACTTATCATTATCAAAATCCTATGGAGGTTATGCTTCTAGGCTGCCTTGGCTCATGCATTCTCTTCCCTTGAGATAGAAACTTTGATTATTTTTTCCAATCTGCACACATTCTTATTGAGTTTAACTACTGCTCTCAAGAAGGACATAACAAGTGACGATCTCTACTTGCAGGTGAAGCGTTGTATGACTCAACTCCAAGATAAAATCTTACCTACAACCTCTCACTTTAATCTAGAGATTCTCTCGTATGCCTCTATAGTGGTTACCTTCAACTCATGATTACTTTTAGTTGGATTTGAAGACGAATTCAAGATCTATGAGGCTTATTATAGGCGTCCTTTCAGATAGACTACCCCCTCTTTCTATTCAATGTTGGGGTTGTGTTCTCTTCCAGGATGGCTCAATTCTCTTGTTGGCTCAACTTGGGATTATCAACTCTATATTCTTCACCAATAGAAGAATGTAGATGAAAGAGGATTTTATTCTTGCTTAGCACTAGGATTTGGCTCATTACCACTTTACACTTATGCTCAGTGTTCATGATAAGCTTATTTTGTTTCAGGCTTGTTCTCAGTCTATTGAGAAACCTCATCTGCTAGGAATATGTTGAATTTTGGTCTTCATGTAATGCGTCTCTCCTAGTAGTTGTTCTTTCATATAATTTTGGCTATGTTAATAGTTGTGTTATGTACAACTGATTCTGTTTTCTCATGTTTTGTTGTCGTGGTAGCATTACGTACAGCTGTATAGTCTCAATATACTTGCTAGGCTATAATTCTTAATCTGTGTTTTTTTGGCTTCTATCAATGAAAAAAATAAATTAATAATGCTCCTAACTGATTGAGCTACTAAGTACATTTTATTGAAACTTTCTAAAGCCTTCTGAATAAACCCATTTTCTGCAAATCCTGCTATCATTATAGTTTGAATCTGGGTTATATTTTAATTTGTTCCTAGCACTATTCAAGGATTTCCTTCCCATGCAAACATGTTAGAGGAGAAAATTATTATATGGCCTTACCAAGGCAAGTCTTCTCTCTCTGTCGTTGTTATAGCCAACCACCTTGCTTGTCCTTCCACATTAATTGTTCATGATGGTGTGGCACAAGAAAATTAAGAAATTATAAATCAGAAATCCTTTCCTTCGGACTAACAAGTCCAAAGCATCATTTTGAAATCACTTCTTGTTCATCTGAATATAGTGTGATTATGTTCGTTTCCTTTCCAAAGGAATAAAACCAGGTCTTCAACTTGATTTCCTTACCTCTAAATGTGATTCATTTTTGTTAACTCTAATTTGTACAGAGCCACAATGTGTGTCTGATGATATTTTTTAGTTTCAAAACATTTACTTTACCACCTCTCATGGTTGATTAATATTTGTGGGTCACGTTCCACTTCCAATCTTTTCCATGTAGCCATCAAAGAGACGACCATTTCTAAAAACTCACCTGCAACTGGTGGGTCGTGTATCACAAAAAAAATCTTTTTATCATAAGCAGTGGCTCCTATTAGAAATTTTAAATTTATGTTACGTCTAAGTGGGGATTGAATCTTGAACTTTATTTTTTTATCTTGAATTTTATTTTTTTATCTTGAGATGCAACTTAACCATTCACATCCTCCTAAGTGTGCTTTGTCAGTACCCTGCCAATAAATCATGAACATCTAATATTTCTTTAGGCAGGGAATCCAGCTGCCACACAACTCTTGTCACATCAAAAATACTAAATGGTGACGCTTTGTAATTAATGAATTGACTCCAAACACTTAAGACAGACAATATTATAATGGAGTTAAAAAATTCTTAAAAATATTCAGCATGAAATTAACTCTTACAAGTCTATTGTTTGAATTAAATTCCCTTCTTGTCAATCTTGATAAAAAGACCTACCTTTTTAAGTACACTTTGAATCATTCTTTGATAAATGATAATTTCAACAAAGTATTATACAAGATGACCCATACTTGAAGCATGATGATTAAAATAAAAATTGAATTAGAAAAGGAGGACCAGTGACACATAAAGAGACCAAGCCTTCCAAAAAATCAAGAACCGTTATAACACAGGAAAGTATAATCTTCAATGGTCTAAAATATAAATAAGAAAACACTTTATATAGTGAGTATAAAGAAAGATTTGTGAGATTGATTGAGGTATAATATATCTAGTTTGAAAAATACTTATATTAAGCTTTTTGATGAACTTTGTTATTGTCATTCTTCAATAATTGAACTAAAATATATAAATTTTAATTTATTAGAATTAAAAATCATGGTACCTCACTATATAGCATAATTAAGTCCCACTAAACGCTAATAAAATTTATTAACTATCTAGAATAATCAAAATTGTTAATTTTTGCAACCTTAAATTTAAGCAAAAATGACATAATAATTATCTCTTATACTCTACATATCCAAATAAGTATTGAGTTATGGTTGTAACCTACATTCATAGTTAAATATAAGACCATTAAATATAAAATTATAGGAATATTAAAATATAATTATGAGGCCTTAGAGGATTGACTTAGGTCTCGAAAAATATCAAAACAACACTTAACTAGAGAAGAATGTTTTTGTGAATTCAATATTTTTTATATTTGCATTCTAAAAAGGCTTAATTAGTTTCTTGGGCCAATTATTATGGTCTCCATAAGTTATAATCTCACATCAGTTTCTTTCCAAGGCATTAACACACTAAAGAGATACTTGTAATGATGAAAATTGTATACCCTTGTAATTTTGCATTATCTTTTAAGCTCACTTTGGTATCCATCTCCCTTAGTATGTTTCTTAGTCATTTCAGCCTCTAAATTTTCTTCTTTCACCCATGTTGCCAAGACATAGCCTCTCATAGTCATTTTTCTTAAAATTAATTTTATAATTATCATATTTATGTTATTTCCCATTGTTTGAACCTTTTCTAACGTATATCTATCTATAAAGTACCATAACACATAGGCATCCATGCAATGTGCTAGTGTCCCATGATAGTGTGTGATTCTGTGACCATTCTAAGCATTTATTTGCTTGTCGCTTACCTAGTTTAAAGGTAACAACTCTAGAAAATATTTGAACAGTCACCCAAATCCCTTTTCTCCATCCATTTGATATATTTTAAGTCTATTTCATTCTAACTTGCAATTTTCTTATAGTCTCTTATCATTCTATGCCATTATTACCATCATTTTGAGAAATCTACTAGCATTTTTGAAGTGTATGCAAAGAATTTGGAATTTTATTGAGTACTTGGGAAGTTTAACAACATCCTACAATAATATTCTTGCCTCCACTATTCTTGCTAGGCTTGGGAAGTGGTTTACATTATTATTTTAATCTATCTTCTTTATGTAATATTTATTTTATTATTCTATAATCCTATTTGTTGTTATGTTTGACACATAAGATCTGACATCTGATTTATAAATAATCTCATTTTTATTTTACTTGCATTGCCATTACTTTTTTAATTCCTAGACAATCTTAAGATTCGATTACATACTCTAATTTATTATTTTATACACCCTAGCTATGTGGAGCTTAAAAAACCAAAAGAGGGGCTTGATCATTCTTAACGAATTACTATACAAACCCAACAATTTGTCCTTCCTTTATAGCTATATGTTATTTATGTGAAACATATTCAATTGTATGAGAGTTTGTCAATATTTTCTTGTTTCTATTATTTTATTGTTTTCATTTGAATAAATAAATTATTCTTATTTTAACTTTTATTATCAACTGGTCATTTTGGTTTCATCTTTGTGCATATTAGGCATATTTATTGAAGAAAATAAGTGGATAATAATCACTCCTATAATATGGACTATAGCATGATATGTATACATCTATGCTATGCATTAGCATCCTTTACATAAGATCCCATATTCTATATCTATTATCTTCTCTTATTTTTATTTACAATTTAATAATTAACTTGATAAATTTGTAATTTATTAAATTCTATAAATCAATAGTTTCTCATATTTTCATTATGGTTTAACTTGTTATAAAATTATAATATCTCAAAGGTAAAACATATTAGGTTCAATTTTGTTAGAGTTGGATATGGATATTTTCACCCAAGATCTAGAGGCCAAATGAAAAACACAAAGAGATCAATATGCAATGCTCAAGATTTAAATGTAATTGAATATCCAAGAAATGATTTGCAAATGAAAACCCCTTGGTTATATATCCAAGTTGAGACATAGGATAAGAAAAGATCATGACTAGTGTCTTAATCCTATGACATGAGACAAATAACTTGACATAAAAGTCAAAAGGATAAGGTATAAACATGACAACTAAGTCTTCTAGAAAGAATCCTAGGACTTAAGTAAACTTAACATGTAAATATATCCCCATAACATCTCACTCCCCACCTAAACGTAGTTTCAACTTTATGTGTAATGAAAGATGGAAGCATTGGGCGGGAATAGGAGTGGGGATGGGGATTCAAACTCTGCAAATGAAGGAGACGAAGATGCTGATGTTTTTTGTTTTTCGTTGGTTCCTCCTCCTCCTTTGGCGTGGGGTTTTCTCTCGATTGTGTTTGGGGAGGACTTTGGGACTCTTTCAGGCCTCTTTGCTTGGCAGCATCAGCTTGTTGTGGATGGAGTGTTTGCCTCACTTGGTGCTGCGGTTTGGCACCAGCTTGTTGTGGTTGGAGCTTGTGCCTTGCAGGGTGTTGTAGATGTTTTGGGTTTGTTTCTTCCTTTGGGGGTGATTCCTTTTGATGCTGCAGACTCTATTGTCTGGGGGTGTTTGTCTTGTGGCTGTGTTTTGTGAGTGCATGTTGGAGTTCTTCTTTGGACTCTTGGCTCTCCTTCCAGCCTATGGTGCTTGGTTGGGACTGGGTGTGGGTTGCCATGCCTGTTTATTTTGTGGGTATCATCTCTACGGTGGGTTTGTTGTGGTGTTTTCTTTGAGGAAGTGTGGATGAAGATCGGGCTTATCTTTGCTCCTACTCGGCGTAGTAGGAGGGCTTGGGGACTCATCACACCAGCTTGCTCTTCTTCCTGCTTCTTCTTGGTCGCTCCTCACTCCTACCTGTGGTGTGTTTGGTGCCTCTTTTTTGGGGGGTTCTTATTTTTGGTTTGTTCTGGTTGCTTCTTTTCCCCTCTTTGTGGTTTGGTGGTGTTTTCTACTAGTGATTTTTGAGGAGTTTTGGCCCCTCTCTAGCTTTGACCAGCGCGTCAAGGTTGCTTGGTGTGCTCTCTTGTTGGGCCCTCTCTTTACTGCTTTGTTGTGCGTGAACCCCTGTTCCTCCTGGGGTTTGATTATTCTTGAGCATTCTGAGATTGAGATTCTACACTTGGTGGTCATTAGGCCTAAGTTTGAGATTCTTCTTTTGGTGGTCGTCTGGCCTGTGCATTCTAAGATTGATTTTTTGTTTAATAAAAGCCAGAAAAATGGTTGTCTCACTGTTTTTCTTCTCCCTGTACCCCAAAATGTTTTCTAATTTTTTGGGAGAGGTTCTTTTGCTTGGGATTCCTCTTAAATCTCATTGGTTTGTGATCTTCTTTTCATTGGGGTCTGATTTCCTATGTTTACTTCTTTTGACCTCTGTTTTTCATTGTGGTGAGGGTTTTGTTGTCCTTCGCCTTCTTGGTTCCATGACACTGCTCTTTGTGTTTCCTGCTATGCATATTTGGGTTACTCTAGCCTTTCCTATGGAGGTGGTCCTATCTTCTATTGAGGGGGAGATGGATGTGGCTGGCTATGACCTCTCTCCTATAGAGGTAGAGCGAGATGCATTTGGTTATGCCTAGAAGAATTGTTGGGGGGCTCATGATGCCCTATTTTGTGGCTGCAAGGGAGCTGATGCTGGCCTACATGTTGTCTTCTTTTCTTTTTCTTCTATAGAGGTGGAGATATTGAAAAGAAAGTTGATATTTATGGTGTTCACTCTCAAGGATAAGGGGTGTTGTAGTCACAACAATATGGTTGAGCTTGGGTTTCTCTCCTATAGAGGTTGAGAGAACATATGGTTTTTGAAGGTCGCTATTATTGCCTTGTGCACTTGTGGTTACGTTTCCTATAGAGGCGGAAAGGGTGGTTTACTGGGTTTTGAAACTTCTATTGTTGGAGCTTTGTTCTAGATCTATGCTATGCAATTTATATTCTTGGGTTCAAGGTCCCTATCAAAACCTGGTTGTTGTAGTGGGTTGTTGGTCCCATCAAAACCAATGAGTGCAAGATTATGTAAAATCTTGGTTCTTGTTTGGGCTGCCCAATGGCTTTTGGCTGGGTGTTGGCTTGTTGTTTCCCTATGGTGTTGCTGGTTACTTTTGTATCTATCTTTCAGGCAGCTTGTTCATCTTGGTGTGGATTTTGGGTCCCCTTAAAACCTAAAGGTTTCGAGTCCTTTCAAAACCTGTTGTAAATGGTTTCGAGTCCATTCAAAACCTATTTTTTCCTATTATCAAAAACATGTAAATATATCCCCTAATAAGAATTAGCTAGGTACAAGACTTTTATTCACACCAACACCCCCACTTAAATGCCACTTAGGGAGTAGATTATTATGCAAATAATACAAAGATGTAAGGGTGGGTCCTAGATACGAGGTCATGTTAGGTACCCATGTACATATGCAAGGAAATATCTCACAAATGGAGAAAAGGAGAAAAACTAGTGGGAAAAAAATCCTCCCCAAAAGAGAGATGAAAATAAAATACTCTCAATGAAAAATGAGAAGGATAAAACCCCATGTGAGGAAAAAGACCCCCCACTAAGAGATAATTTTTAGCCCCAACCCCCCTCAATGGTGAGTCTCCTACAATGGTAAAAGCTTGACATTGAATGCTAAAGATGATCCAATCTTGCCGAACAATGTTCCTCCCCTTAGGAATAAATAAAACCAAGATGATATGAAGGTTGTCTTCCCATTCTTGAAAGGAAGATGTGGGAAGAAGAATGATATGTGATGTCTCTAAACTATGCTCAAGAGTCTTTGTACTTATGTTGAAAGTTGACACTCTCCAAATAGGAATTCTAGGCCACACAGCTAAAGATATCAATCCAAAATCTCCTAGGGATGAATGTAGAACACAAACCAAAGACAAGTGTACCTCCTATAAAGAAAAATAATCTTCCTCCAAATGCTATCCAAAAGTATCCACACTCATGTCAAACTATGAAGAATGATCATGTAGAGAATATGAATAAGAGGTTCAGAGTATTTCCTTGCAAGAATTGAAGAAGGATCCTCTCCATAAAAGAGAAGATGTATGAAATCAATGGTGTCTCCGAAATTTGAAATGTGAGACTTAACAAACAACCCACCAATGTATGTCAAGTATGCATATGAATTAGATGTAGGATCTGGAAGACAATGTAGATCTTGTTGCATTGAATCGCAAGAGGCCATATCTATAACAACACAAGCATCATCAACTACAATAGTATATGGAGGAGATGAAACACAAGGATCAAGAATTAAATCTGATGTGAGAACCCCAAAATTCAAGAAGCCAAATGTCTCCTCTAAATCATGGTCTACACTAGAAGTGTGATCAACAATTGAAGGACCAATTTCACCATCAAAATAAAAAACAACAAAGGTATATAATCGAGATGAATGATCAATCGTCCTAGTAGAAAGAATCTCTCTACTCTCTAATTATCTAATGATAATTGAATTAGAAGTGAATTCCACAATCCTCCCATCTCCACCATGTATAATCTAATAGATTGAAAGAAGATTGTTTGACAAATGAGATACACATAGAACATCATTGAAAGTTCCCTCCCTAATATCAATAGATTCCTTCCCAATTACACTCATGTATATATTATTTACCATCAAAATAGGATAAATAGTACAAGGCTCAAAAGAAGAGAATATAGACCATGAATATGCCATATGACAAGATGCTTATGAATCTATTTCAGTCATCTCCCTGATCCAAGACCTATAGATGCATAAAGAGATTTCCCCTTATTAACTAATGTAGTAACCAAACCAACATGAATTTTTTCATTATTAGACTATTTTGAAGAATAAGAAGAAGCTGAATTAGGCATTCAAAAAGGTAGATAAATATGATTCTTTTTAAGATGTTTCAATTCATCAATATCCTTCGTATGAAAAAATATTCATCATGTACAAGATTCTTGCAATATGAACAAGTTGGCTTCTCCTTCTTTGACAATTTCTTTATGAAGAGAATTTATTCTTTGGTGATCTAAATATGGATTATTCTTTAATTTATTTTATGATTCTTTCACCTGACTAGCCAACAATGCTTGAGATTTAGATGACTTGATGAGACCCATCTGTATAAGATTTTGTTTCTCATGTATTAACATATCAGAAAGTGATTCAAATGAAGGTGTAATATATGTAGGTCCCATAGTAAACCTATGAGTATGAAAGATAGAAATAAAAGAAGCATAATTAGGACCAAGTTTTTCAATGAATTATAGACCAACTAAATGCCCTTCTTATCAATTCCACATGATTTACATTGCTCTCTTAAATCACCATCGGTTTTAAGAAATCTGGTCTCCTGCCAAACTAGTGAGGCTACAACTAGGGAAGTGTGGCGCCTGTTGGTGGTGTCATGTGTTGGTTGTGGTGGTGTCATGTGAAGCCCGTTGTACCTAGCAAGTATTGTAGTACAAGTTTGTGGACTTGTCCATAGACAACTTTTTTTCTTATTTCTATATAATTTAAAAAAAAAATTAATTGACCAAACTATTATATATTTAAAAAAAATCAAATTTTTTCAAAAATAATAACTTGATTAAACATTTTTAGTGATCATACCATGCAAATGATGTCGACCTATAGCAATCATACAATCATATGGATGGTCGAATAGGTGAATTTTTTCCTAATGGTCTCAAGCCAAAGTGTCTAATTTTGGAAAATTGGAAATCGATCTCAAGGTTTTTGGGCCTCCCAAACACGATGACAAGGTCAAATTTAACCAAAAATTCTCCAAAATTGAAAATACCATTTGAATTTAGCAACCACTCTTATGCTTAAAACCCTCATAGATTTGGCCTCATATGTTCAATTTGGACAAAACAAAAGAAAATTTTGACTTTCTCAAACACCTTGAACTCAATGGTGAGCTCAATTTGCACCAGCAAGATCTGATTCAAACATGCAATACAAAGACACAAAGAGGAACCCCCCCATACCCAATATAGTATTTCTATCAAGTTTTTTTGATTTCCCATATCATATGATCTAAGAGAAAAGCATACTCAAACTTTCAAGATCTCTCCAAAAGTATTATCCAATGACACCCAACTTTCCCTAATACTATGTTAGAGTTGGATATGGAGATTTCCACCCAAGATATAGAGGCCAAATGGAAAGCACATTGATATCAATATGCAATGTTGAAGATTGCAATGGAATTGGATATCTAAGATTTGATTTACAAATGAAATCCCCTTTGTTATGTAGCCAAGGTGAGACATAGGATTAGACAATCTCATTACAATTGTTTTAAGCCTATGACATGGGACAACTAACTTGACATAAAAGTCAGAAAGATAAGATCTAACATGAAAACTAAGTCTTCTAGAAAGAATCTTAGGACCTAAGTAAACTTAATATGTGAATGTCCCCTAATAAGAATTAGCTACCTATACAAGACTTTTATTCACACCAACAAGTTCAATTTTATCTTTCAATTAGATTGGAAACATATTAGTCTCTTCCCTTAAACATATCATTCATCTTGATGTAGTTTTTAGGAAAATCATTTGATGAAGAGAAAACTAGTGTTCTCTTTGGTAGATTGAATTCCATACTATGTTTTGGTGAAGCTAATGCTCTTTCATGTAAGACCTTAAACATAACAAAGAGTTTAAATTTCTAAAAATAGTATAAAAAGTACTTATTCATCATTGTAGACTATGTTTCTAAGGCCTTTCACGAGTTTCATGAACATATCTCTTTTCTCTAATAATAAAAACCAAACTGTCTCGCTCCCACACTTCTACTACTTGAAACAAATTGGGCCCTAGTTTCATAAGTTTTTCTTATGATCCAACTACAACAACTCTTCCACCTTTACCTTCTATTTATTTACAACCCATTTAACCTAATATGACATTTCATGATACATATGTTGGATTTAATAATGAGGCTACATTGAATACTAATTCTCACCCACAAGTGTGAAACTTAGATCAACACCTTGGAGACTATTATATATTTTTCTCATAAGAACATATCCTATTCTAAAATTTCTCTGGTTGAAGACCTTTGTACTATACTTAAAGGTAATCTTGATGGTCTTGATTTTAGAAAAGATATTTCTCAGATCATGCATATTGATATGTTTCAATTGTAGTAACTTATTGTGAGGTTACTCAAGAATCATAATCAAATAGATCATTACTAAAAAAAAATCAATGTCTATTCCTATTCTTAGTTTCCATATTATTATTAGAATGAATATGAATACCACAACTATAGAGGACCTAGAGTAGTGGATCCTTCTTCATCTACAATGGTGAGGAACCCAACTCATTCTTATTGATTTTTTCCTTCTTCATAAATAATATACTTTATACTTCCTAAGGAAAACCTTGGAACCTTTCTATTTTTAGCTCTACATCCTTTCAACTCACATTGTATTACCTCCTTAAATTTATTGATCACTATTATATCTAGTATTGTTGCACACCACCTTTTACACACCATAGATATCTTGATTAATCAGGTTGTGTAGAATGTATGTAACCTCCAATAATAATTTTTTTCACTATCCACTTCTTATTTGTAGCTTCTTATATATTCATTTTATCACTAGAACCTATTATATTTTCATATTATTTCTACCCTAATACCTATAGGATTTAAGGTCTACCGGTTAAAATGATATAGTGGTAAGGTAACAAAAAACACATGTATCTACTTTCATAGGACAATATACATTTCACTTTTCAAGATTGATTGTTAGAAAAAATTATTAGGTCCAGTCACTGAAAGACACTAAATTATAATTATTTTTATCACTATTAGACTGCTCTTTTGATTATTTTGATTAGTTGGCTAACAAATTATTGTAAACTTTCAAGATAACAATGGCCCCTAGGTCACATTTATTGGCATAGTACAATATAAAAAATGTTGTCACAAAAAGGTCATTAAATTTATCTTAAGATATTATTCTTTACTCTCACAAGTGACATATATGTTTCCTAACTCAAATGTGGAATGGTTTTTTATTAGAAAAAATCAATCATTAATTGGACCATACTTTAGTGGCTTCTCCTTTTCCTCCTCTTACCTATTTGGTAGCTCAAATAAATTAACCAATTTCACATGACCCTCCCCATCCATTCATAATTTCCTATCCCTTAGCATTTTATTTTGTTCCTCCTCCTATCTCTTGGACTAGGTAATAAAATAAAACCACACTAGATGAACCTCCTATTCGTTCAACATATTTCTTAGTACATACAAGATGAAATTATATTTCATGAGCTCAAAAGTATTTCCAACATACCACAAATAGAGAGTATGTTTCCCAACCTGATTTCGATCCTAAACACTCTCCTTTGATTCAACAACCTCTTGATCTAGAACCTCCTTTTGACTCTCAACATAACCCTTCTTATATTTTGTGTCTCCCTATCTTAATCCATTCCTACCCTCCCCTATATTTGGATGAATTAAACCTAAAAGAGTTCAAGTTGTCTTGGATCCATCCATTAATGCTCCCTTAATTCCTCTTAACCTAGATCTACCTCCTCTTTTAGATCCTCTTGATCTACCTGGAAATGTCAACATCATTTCTAACATCAACCTTTCTTCACTTGTATTATTCTCGTGCACCCATCATCAAATATTTCCCAATGTGATTTTCCTAGAAACCATCGATATTGATATCCATCACCCTCTACCAAACAAATTCATAAGAATTACTCCACACTACCTTTCTACAAACCCAATAAAAAACCTCCCTCACCCCCACCACCTAGCCCTTCTTCATGAAATAGAGGACCCTCCTCCAGCTATACATTTCATGGCCCATATTATTTTTGATAGTAGCAAGAAACTATAAATTTTTTCATATCTTGATAGTGATTCATGTGAATTTTCTCTAAAAGAGTGTGTGTTTGAATCCTTTAGCAATATTTCGTTATTATCTTCAATTTTTTATGTTTGTCACAATAGATTCTTAGGGGGACGATTCTCTTATAGTTGGACTTTCACATATTGTTGGACTTGATTCTCCTCGTATGAATCTTAAATTATGGTTCCTCTATTAGCTTATACTCCTTCACTATATGATCGAGATTAGGAATAAGACAATTTTATTGAAGATGACCATTAAGAGTAGTACCTTTATTTAATTCTTATATATGTATTTTCTTTCTTAATTTTTCATGCTTATATTATTGTTTTATATATTCATCAACCCCTCTTGGAAAACTCATGCTACCCTTATAGGTACATGGATTTGAGAGAAAAATTGCATGCTTTATTATATTTGTATCTATTTTCTTCAATTGTTCATCTACTTTCTTTTTTATATTTTAGGGATGATGCAAAGCATTAAGACTTTTAGGTCTCTTCCATATTGACCAAATATTTTTAATTTATTTTTAATGTGGCATTATTTCTTTATATTCATAGTTTTAAATGATTTAAGAGTGTTGACAATTAATTCCCTTACTTATTACGCAAGCTTATTATTCCTATATATGCATATTGAATCTAGGACTATATAATTTTTTGTATCCATGATGTAATGTAGCTTGTTTCCATATGACATCCATATTCAACATGATGTTATCTTTTGAGCATAATTTTCTATTTTTCATGCTTGAAACATCCTATTTGATTCCTCTTCCTTATAGGAATACTTTTTTTTCTGTCCACCTTAAAATAAATTGCATTCTCTATATTCATGCAATTAATTTTATCTTGTATCTATTTGCACACACCTGATATAATTTTTTAAGTCATTTTATCCTTTTCTCTAGAATTTCCAAGGCTTGGGCTCTTGTGGTTATTATCATCAAAACCAATGTTACAAATTTCATAGTTATATTACTTCCTAAAATTTGCACCTTTACTAATTTGGAACTATCTAGGCACTAATGTGAAATGTATAGACATCTACACAATGTGCTAGTGTCCCATGATAGTTCATGATTCTGTCACCACTTACAAGAGTTTCTTTTGCCATGAATTATCTAGTTTTTACATGCCCTCTCTAGATAAAATCCAAATGGTCCAAAATCCCTATCCTCCCTTCATTTGATTTTGAATATGTACATCATTTTGTCTTGTGTTTTTTTATACTCTCTTAGAATTCTACATCATTATTACTAACATTATGAATAGTCTACCCGTATTTTTGAAGTGCATGAATAGTCTATCTATTTTCATTGTGTTTTAACTTGTCAAAAAAAAAACTTTCTCAAAGGTAAAACACATTAAGCTTAGCTAGAATAATTTTCTTATTCCATTAGATTTGGGAATAGATTGGTCTCTTCTCTTACTGAGGTAGTTGATTCTGAAGTAATGTTTAGTGAAATCATTTTACAAAGAGAACTATTCCTTTCTTCATTTGATTAAATTTCATATACTACAATATCAAATCTCTCACAATCGCATTAGTGGAGTCATTAGTGATAAAAAAACATTTGTTATCTCCCTTAATTCAAAGGTACGCACCTAAGGATAAAGAGAAATCAATTTAAATAAGTGCTTTATTTACTTATTATTATTTTGGATGTAAATTAGAAGAATCAAATATTTGAGTTTCCAACATTAGAAGTATGGAGGTCAACCTCAATTTAATCTAATGGTGAGATCTATTAGCACTCAACTAAAATGTAAAGAGTGATGGATTGTGTAGGATAATATGTTGTTTATAGAAATTGTTACAATAATGAAAGGGTTTGAAATATTTTTTACATTCTTTAAAATCCATGTTAACTATGTTGCAAGTTGTGCGCCCTTGGTCTCCTTGTGTTGTGCAACATAACGCTCGGGTTCGCGACATGGCTTAACCACCTCTCATGGATTCATTAACTCTGGCAGTTGTATCATGCATTAAAACAGTTTGATCTTTTGGTGCAACAACAACCGTCTGTGTAACAATTGGTATCCTAGCCTAGGTCATGAGTTCAAACCCATCACTTGCACTTGTGGGGGGTAGATTGTTGCAAGGTGTGTGCCCTTGGTCTCCTCGTGTTGTTCAATGCAACGCTTGGGTTCGTGGCAAGGCTTAACCACCTCCCATGGATTCATTAACTTTGGAAGTTGTATTAGACATTAACAGATCAATCTTTTGGCACAACAACAAACGTCTTTGCAACAAACTAATTGTTATACCTTTGATTGTATACATGAAATAATCTTCATGTCCTTGAAATATTCTTTTAAGGGATTTTAGAGATCCTTTATCTAGAGAATAAATGGAAGTAAGCTATTTCAGCTTGTGGTACTTTCAATTAAACATATCATGGAGACCATGAACAATCTTGCTATCCTTTGAATCACCATTCCCACCACTACCATCTTGTCTTACCAATCATCATATTGTAAACAACTTTAAGTATTGTTTAAAAATAAATTACTATAAAATAATTTTAATCTATTAGTTTATATAAAAAAAATTAAAATATGTTATTATAAAGCTAGTTTTAATCAAATATATTATTACTTTTTTAATTAAAAAATAATATTATTTAATTAAATATATATAATAATAAAATGAAGAGAAAAATAAAAATAGAAAATAATATGTTTTCTTTTAAAAATACCTTGAACATAAACTTATGATAAACAAGGAAAAAATATAAAATATAAAAATTAAAATCTATTTATAAATTCTAATCTATAGAACAAAATCAAATGGATTGCTTACCCCGAAGAAGAGTAGTTCATCTTTATCCATGCTATCAATAGCTATATCTAATGCTGTTTTCCCATGATTGTCACAATCGTTGATCAACCTTTTTGTGGCAATTACTAGAGTCTCTAGCATAGTTATCATTTTCTCTGAATTCCTCTCATATATCAATTCTGCATTTATGACGGCTACATGCAAAATATTTCTCCCCTCCTTATCTACTTGTTCTATGCAATCTCCACCATACCGTAATATTAGCTTCATTACTTTTTCATTTCCCTCCTTTACTGCAATGTGAAGAGGATTTTGGTTTTCACAATCCATTTTATCACACAAGGATTTGTCTCTTATTAGAAGCATGCTTGCAATTTTTTCATTTTCTTTAATATGTCTTGTATGAAACCAAGGATGAAATGGTGGCACAAGCTCCTTTAATGGAGGGATTAGTGCAACAATATGTAGGGGTGTCCTCCTGAAACGATCTACTGCTGAAAGGAGAATAGGCTTGTGAACTAGGAGTTTCTCAACTACACCTGCAAAAATAGATACCTCACAATAAAAAAATATTAAAAGCAATAAGATTTCAAACAATAAGATATTACATTTATGTTTAATTATTCAATTTAGAAAAGAAAAACATCATAGGATTTTTATGTTTGTTGTTTCATTTATCTTATTGATTGTGTATAACTTTTTTATACTATAATAAAGTTAGATATATAGATTTTATTATAAATATTTTAATCTAATGTATGTGTGGTCAGTTATACATATTTGTCTATATATAATGTCTAATGTAAAAAAAAAAAATCTATTATTTTGTCTAAATTGTATTGACTAAGATAATTAGATTAAGTATTTTAATAAGGCATATATGTGTTAAAAAAAATCAAATAAGTAAAACATGTATTCTATTTCTTTACAAAAAAAAATACAAGATTATATTAATGAAATATGAGTTACTCAAAGTGAAAATATAATTTTGATAGTAGTTCAAATATATATCAATGTATCATCTTCTAAATTCAAAGAGATAGAGCATGAACACGATATCTTAGAATCCTTAGTCTAGTAAACAAGATAGATACTCTGCAAAAAGACTCTCTAACCCATTTCAAAGAGATTTGTATGTATGATCTAATATGACTTTGAGAACTTTGTTTAGATATATTTGAACAAGGAGTGCTTTAATACTTAAATTATGTTAGCATATAATTAAGTTATAAGGTTGAAAATAAACCGTTTCTAGTAATTAATGATCTTTCCTCTTTTTAGAGTTGAATATAAGCCTATTAATTAATAAAAATAGATAAATATGAGTTCTTAATGTTGAAATTCAACTTGAGAAGATTTACAAAATGCAACTTAGTGAGGGAAGACCTCTCAAAAAAATATATTCTAGCATACACTCATGCATTTAAGTTTGAAATTGAAATACTTGAAATGTTGAATGATTTGACCTCCTTGTAAGAAAAAAATTAGCACTAAAATGTTTCTTTGATGCATGTATGTATTCTACAACATTCAATATAGAATTGATAGAATGACCATGGATAATCTTCTCCTTTAATAATGTTTTATTTCATACTTTTCGATATTTGATTAAGGGTAACATGAACCCTTGATATTTATTTTGATTAAAATCAATAGTCTAGAAGAATTAAAAGTATTGAAATATTAAGTGCAAAACCTTTGAAAGTAAATAAATCGCACATGATTTATCAAATCTTATGGTAAGTGCCTTTTCTTACACTACATTAAAACATTTCCTTTTCTAAGAATATTTATGATTCTTCATCATGTTACAAGATTGGGATTAGATAGAGGGTGAAGTCACAATAGTGGTTTACAATTTTGAGGAAGGAAAACTAAGAAAAAATGACCCCATGGAAAAAAAATTAGTTTTAGGGGTTCAAATGAACCTGCAAGTTCGACCGAACCAAAAAGGGGTTCGACCGAACTTGGGTTCAAGCGAACCCATTAATTACTGGGCCCACATTTCCCACCCAAAAACAAAATAAAAATGCATATTGAAGGGGGTTCGAATGAACCTTGGTTGGCTTGAACCCCTCGGGGTTCACTAGAACCCCCCTTTTCCCTGAGTTTTGACCTTGTTCACAAAAAAAACCTAATTTTTTATGCTTCGAAGCTTGGGTTGAAAATGAAAATGGAGGAATCTTCACAAACCCAATTGGAATCAGGTAGTCCTCAGAATGAGCTATCTAACGAATATAATTTTAATATTTTTTGGTTATATTATGTATTTTTTTCTTAGTTTTATTAAACATAGGTTTTTCATCGAAAATGAAGGTCTCTATTCTGCACATGTGGAAAAATAGCAAATTATCAAAAAAAAATTGAAAAATATGAGTGCACCAGATATTGAAGTCCTTGATCCAACAAAAAAAAATTGAATTTCAATATATACAAAAAAAAGTTACGCGTTATACGGTTGTGCTATGTCTGAATTGTAATTGGTTTGACTTCAAACTTGATTAAAGAAAAAATATTCAAAAAAAAAAATCTAATCAATTGAAAGCACTAGATATAGGAGTTACAAATCTAAATTCGAAAGAATTAGAATTTTATCCTCCATGGAAAAAAAGTTATGCGTTATACGGTGTGTGTCACTTTTTTAAAATGTTGTTTTCTAAAAAAACCAATTTTCGTGGGAGATGGAAAATGAAGTGAAATCTGATTCCAAAATTTTTGAAAAAAATATTTTTATAATCTACAGACAAAATGTGATGAGACTCTAGTTTGCATCATCTTCAAATTCCTCACGGTTTAGCCGCTATAGGTGCCCAAATGTGAAGATTTAGTTAAAAATAATAATTTCAATGTCCAATTTGGCCAAAAATTGTAAACCACTATTGTAGGATCACCTTAGACTATGGCTACAATATACTACTATCATGACTTATGTATCCTTAAGATTTCTTAAGTTACTTTATTTCTATACTTACAAATTTTATTGACATCCTAATAAAATACCTTTTCCTTTTTTTTGATTAACCCATTTAGACATATTGGGTCTAATGCCTACTAGTATCTATGCCTTATTTTGATTTAGTTTAGTATCATTATATTTTGTATTGTGTATTTTGGCCCAATATGTTTTCAGACATGCATGCCATGATATTATGTACTAAATTTTATGATAGGACGTCATATTTATATTTAAGTGTTTTAATTGTGTATCATGAATACCTATATTGTGATTTTATATGTTGTCACTACATGTTATGTTTTTTAATTACATTTGGTGTATGATTTCAACGATGTTATATTTTTTATATTTCTATGCATTGGAAAATTGAATTCTCTTGAGCCTCCTACTCTCATGTCAGACCCCCTGCTTCACCTACCCATCAGGAGCCCCCAATTTCAACGATAGTTTTTGGGATCTTCATCCCTGTAGCTCTTGATAGCCCCTGAAGTTAATGTGGTAGCTTATTTTAAATTTCCAATTAATGCTGGTAGGTAATTTCAAATTTGAGAGGGAATGTTGGAGATAAAAGGAATGAAGGAAGATTATTCCGTCAGTTGAAAAAGAAGAATTTTCTAAGCAACAACAGTATGTGAACAGAGGAATGTTTTTGTTCTCTGTGTGATTCAAAGAAGTCTGTGTGAGCTCCTAGAAGCTCTTGAACAACAACAGTTGTGTGTTTTGTATGTGAGCAGTGATTGCTCCTGAAGAGCTTTGCGTAGCTCCTGCCAGTGAGCTCGTAGCAACTCCTGAAGTTTGTTGTTTTTCTAGTTGAGCAGCGCATGAAGCTCCCAAAAGTTAGTAGTCTGTAGTTTGAGTTTAGTTTTGAGTTTTATGTTTAATCTTTCATGTATTTCCATTTCCAGCTTAGTTAATACAAAAAGGAAAATATTGCATGCTTAGATTTGTCTCCTGTGTTTTGTGCTTTTTCATTTTTTGTATTCCCTTGTTGTGTTTTGGGGGAAAAAATCAGCAATTCTGTGTCTTTCATTTTATTTAAATTCTAGACATGGTATTAGAGCCATAGGCCCCATTTCCTTGTGAGTTAGGGCATTTTTTTTTCTAGGTATTAAGTTTTATTGTTGGAGACATGGCTGGAGATGAAGGGAAGAGTTGGTAGCAGCCACTGTCCTTTAATGGACAAAACTATGATGTTTGTGCAAAGAAGATGAAAACCATTATGGTTGCCAATGATTTATGGGAGTTTGTGTTTAGTGGGTTCAATGATGTAACTAACCCAACATCATATGTTGTGCTCACAAACAGCTAGAAGACCCAGTTGAAGGAGTTGCGGAGGAAAGATGCTAAGACATTGAGTTTAATAGAAGCAGCCTTGACATAGGCCATATTTCCTAGAATAACAATAGCTAACTATGCAAAGCAAGCTTGGGAAATCCTCCAAAAAAACTATAGAGGGATTGACAAGATTAGATTGGTGAAGCTCCAGATGCTTTGAAGAGAGTTTGAGACTCTTGAAATGAAGAACAATGAGTCCATTTTAGTTTTTCACACAAGACTCTCAGGTTTGATAAACCAGTTGAGAGTGAATGTTGAGATCATTGATGATCAGAGGATTGTGGAGAAAATCCTCAGGAGCTTACCCACGAAGTTTTATGTAGTGGTGATTTCCATTGAAGAGGTAAAGGATCTCACAATGTTGTTTGTTGATAAGCTGATGGGTTCTCTACAAACCCATGAGCAGCGCCTAAATAGGTCTGCTACTTCTTCCCAAGAGAAAGCTTTTAAAGCTCAGTCAAATGCAAGAGGAAGGGGGAGAATAAACAATGGTGGAAGGAGCTCAAGAGATAGAGGTCGTGGCAACTCTGGACAAAGAAATGTTGGAGGAGATAGCTCAGCATGAGCAAGTAGCCAAGAGGGAGCGAGCAACTCTCAGACCAACTCCTAAAGAGGCAAGAAGAATAGCAATTCGCATCAGAAGAATGACAAGAGCAATGTTGAATGCTACTACTATCATAAATTTGGCCATTATCCAAGTGAATGTTGGACAAAGCAGCATGATTAGTCCAAACAAAATGCAAATGTGGCTGATTCGAACATGGTTGAAGGAAATCAGTCCACAACCTTTATCATGTGCAACATTGGTGAAGAAGGCAGCCTCGAAGTTTGGTATTTGGACAGTGGTTGCAGCAACCACATGAGTGGTAATGAAATTCTAATTTCTTTCATTGACAAAAATGTGAAGTTTGAAATAAGAATGGGGAACAATGGATTAGTTCCAGTTGTAGGAATAGGATCTATTATGATCTGCACCAAGCAAGGTGAGAAGGAGATACAAAATGTATTTCTTACTCCTGGGTTAAAGCACAACCTCATGAGTGTTGGAAAACGGATCGAAAATGGATACAAAGTGCTGATAGAGAAGGGTCAATGCATTATTTATGACAAGAATGAGAGGATGAAGGTGTTTGCAGCAGTTCAAATGACAAAGAACTAGATGTTTCCTTTGAAGATTGAGACGTGTTTCTCATCTTAGTCTATTGTTGCACCTCTCATGAATGGAAAATGTATAGTAGTACAACAAGTAGCACTCAAGAGCACCATTCAAGACTCCTCCAAGCTATGGAATCTTAGGTATGGACATTTAGGCTATGCTGGTTTGAGTCTTTTGTCCAAGAACAAAATGATTGATAGTTTTCCAAGGATAGTAGAGCCTAATGTTAGGTGTGAGGCTTGCATTTTGGGCAAACAACATAGGCAACCCTTTCAATCGAGCAAATCTACAAGGGAAAGAGCACCATTGGAGCTGGTGTACATGGACTTGGTAAGCCCTATGCAAATTATTTCTATTGGTAGACATATATTTTTTATGACCTTTATTGATGATTACAACCGTAAGACATGGGTCTATTTTTTGCAACATAAATATGAAGCTTTTGATAAGTTTTTGTTGTTTAAGGCCCAGGTTGAAAACTAGAGTGGACATTTTATCAAGTTCCTAAGGTTAGATCGAGGAGAGTATACCTCCAATCAATTTGTAAATTTTTACAAGCAAAATGGCATCAAGAAGGAGCTAACAGCCAATTATGCTCCGCAATAAAATGGAGTGGCTGAGAGAAAGAATAGGACCATTGTGGAGATAAAAAAGAAGCATGATGAAAGAAAAGGGACTCCTAACTGAATATTGGGGAGAGGCTGTAGAAACAACTATTTATTTGATAAATAAAAGTCCAACAAAGGTAGTTTATGAAAAAATCCCTCAAGAGGCATGGACAAAATGCAAGTGGACGGTTGAAAACTTGAGAGTGTTTAGGTGTGTGGCATATGCCCATGTGCCTAAAGAAAAGAGGAAAAAATTGGATGAAAAGGGTGAAAAGTGTATTTTCACGGGCTAGAGTGAAGATTCCAAAGCCTATCAGTTGTACAACCCGGTCACCAAGAAAATCATCATCAGCAAAGGCGTGGAGTTCTTAGAAGAAGAATCATGGGATGGTCTGACAGCTCCTGACAGCTCCCGACCACTCATAAGAGCTCCTAAAAGCTCTGGAAGAGCTCCTGAGATCTCTTGACAACTCCCGACCACTCCTAAGAGCTCTTGAAAGCTTCGAAAGAGCTCCTGAGAGCTTCTGATAGCTCCTAAACCTGCTTGTTTAGCAGAGCAGTAGTAGTAGTGAAAATTCAGACTCCACTCTCACCTCCTTAATGCCAAAGAAGACCAAGAGTTTAAGGGAGATCTACTAGAATGAAAGGTATGATGAAGAATTTGATGAGAGTGTGAGTTTTGTATTGTTTTATCTATAGTGATCCAATTTATTTTGAAGATGTTGTGAAAGAGGAGAAATGGTGTGAGGCCATGGATGAGGAAATAGATGCAATAGAGAGGAACAACACATGGGACTTAACTAATTTTCCTCCCAACAAGAAAATTATTTGGGTGAAATAGGTCTACAAGACCATGTGCAATCCGAAGGAAGAATAGAGAGGCATAAGGCAAGATTAGTTGTCAAGGGGTACAAACAATAGTTTGGAAGAGATTATAATGAGACATTTTCCCACATTGCAAGGATGGAAACAGTGCGGGCAGTCATAGTTCAATTGTTGCCCAACACAAGTGGAAGGTGTTTCAAATGGATGTGAAGTCCGCCTTCCTAAATGGAGTGTTGAAAGAGGAAGTTTATGTGGAGCAGCCATTCAGATATGAAGTTACAGGTCAAGAACACAAGGTGTATAGGCTGAAGAAGGATCTTTATGGGTTGAAGCAAGCTCCAAGGGCATGGTACAACAAGATTGACTCATATTTGATGAGCAATGGCTTTAGGAAAAGTGATGGTGAGCCCACTCTTTACATCAAGGCAGCAAATGGTAAGATTTTGATTATTGTCTTGTATGTTGATGATCTAGTTTTTACAGGGGATGATGATTTCTTCGCTAATTTTAAAGAGGCCATGAAAAGTGAGTTGAAATGAAAGATTTAGGTCTCTTGAGATATTTTCTAGGCATAGAAGTAAAAAAAATGCATGATGGTATATTTATCTCTTAAGAAAAATATGCAAATGAGATCTTGAAGAGATTTAGGATGCTTGAAAGCAAGTCTACCCCAACACCAATAGCCAGAGGTCTATAGTTGAGAAAAGAAGATTGCAAAAACAATGTGGATCTGACCATGTTTAAGAGTTTGGTTGGAAGCTTGATGTATTTAACTACAACTGGGCCTAATATAATGCATAATGTGAGTCTTATTTCCAAATTTATGGAGACTCCAAGGGACATCCATTGGAATGTGGGTAAAAGAATCCTGAGGTATGTGAATGGCACTAAAGGATATGGCATTATGTACACAACAACAAATGAGTTTGGGTTGGTTGGTTACACAGACAATGATTGGGCAGGAAGTTTGGATGATAGGAAGAGCACATCAGGCTATGTGTTTCATTTGGGTTTGGGAGTCATTTCATGGGATTCCAAGAGGAAACCCATAGTTTCCCTATCTACAATAGAGGTTGAGTATATAACAACAAATGCAATAGCATGTCAAGCTATTTGGCTAAGAAAAATCTTGGCAGATTTGAGAGAAGAACAAGAGGATGGAACAACAATCTTTTGTGACAATGTTTCATACATAGTTTTGACAAAAAATCTTGTGTTTCATGGAAGAAGCAAGTACATTGATATCAGGTATCATTTTATCAGAAAATTGGTTGAAAATAGTGAAATTAAAATGGCATTTTGTAGGTCTGAGCAATAACTAGTAGACATATTCACCAAGCCTTTGAGTAAAGACAGTTTTAATCACCTAAGGAGAAGATTGGGCATTGTTGATTTGGATTAGGTTTGATCTTGTTTTGTTGGCTCAGCACCAAGGGGAAGTGTTGGAAAATTGAATGCTCCTAAGCCTCCTGCTCTCATGTCAGACCCCCTACTTCACCTACCCATCAAAAGCCCCCAATTTCAATGATAGTTTTTGGGATCTTCATCCCTACAACTCTTGACAACCCCTAAAGTTAATGTGGTGGCTTATTTTGAATTCCTAATTAATGTTGGTAGGTACTTTCAAATTTGAGAGGAAATGTTGGAGACAAAACGAATTAAGGCAGATTATTCTATCAGTTAAAAAATAATATTTTTTTGTGCAGCAATAGTATGTGAACAAAGGAATTTTTTTCTTCTCTATGTGATTCAGAGAAGTATATGTGAGCTCCCAAAAGCTTCTGAACAACAACAACTATGTGTTTTGTATGTGAGCAATGATTACTCCTGAAGAGCTCTGCGTGGCTCCTACCAATGAGCTCCTAGTAGCTCCTGGAGTTTGTTATTTGTCTGGTTGAGCAGCGCATGAAGCTCCCAGAAGTTAGTAGTCTGTAGTTTGAGTTTAGTTTCTGATTTTTATATTTAATCTTTCATGTATTTCCATTTCCAACTTAGTTAATACAAAAAGGAAAATATTGCATGCCCAGATTTGTCTCTTTTGTTTTGTGCTTCTGCATTTTGTGTATTCCCCTATTGTGTTTTGGGGAAACAGAGCAGCAACTATGTGTCATTCATTTTATTTAAATTCTAGACACTTTGTTATATCATACTTGTGGATAATGTTAGTTTTTTAATGAAAAATGTGCAATCCTATATCAACCAAACATATTTACAATTATTTATTTCAGTTTTAGTGTGTTTTAGTTTTGGTTTGACCATTTCTTAACATTGAATGCAATTGGAATTGCACAATGTCAGTTTCCCCCCCCCTATAGACACCAAAATCTGTCAATTCACAAAATCATTCACTTGTGAAATTGTTGAGATAATAATTCTCAAGCTATAATTGATTTGAATAATTAGGGAATGACATGAAAGGTCAAGTGTTACATATGGTTATACAAATCTGTATTTTGTTTTACATTATACCCAACATGATTTTTATTTGAGTAAAGTGAATTAGTAAATAAAATAAAAATTTAAAAACAATTACTTAACAGCTGCACCAGAAGGGAGAATATAATAAAAACTTTTGAAAATTAAATTCATTCATTGGTTTTTGTTTGATCTCCCTATGAAATGGAGAGGGAGTGTGTAGGTAGTGAGGACAAAAATGGTTGTTGTCTAATCTCCCTATGGAATGGAGAGGGACTATGCAGGTAGTAAGGGACAAAAGCACACCCAACTGAGAAAGGAAAAGAGTTGCAGGGAAAATAAAATACAAGTGAAGATTAAATAGATGCTTGGATGCACTCATGGGAAGGTTGAAGTTGAATGTGAAAAATTTGTTGCGTATGAAGGAGTTTTGAATTTTAAATGAAATAATATTACACAGATAAGGAGATTGGGTTGTGCTAGAAAGAGGGGTTGTGCAGATAAAATGAGATAAAGAATGAGACTTGAATGAGTTGCATAGGTGTTTAGAAGTTAAACCTAGAGATTTCAGAGGTGTGGAGACAACAGGAAAGGGTTGAGCCATTCTTTTTTATTGTTGCAAATGTGAATATAAACATCAGGAAGGGGAGCGCAATAGAGGTAAGAGTTTTTCAGACATTTAAATTTTGTTGTTAGCCAAAAGAATGATGTAAGGGGGGAGCGTGGGAATCCCAAGTAATAAATAAATTTTAAAGTGCAGATTTAAAGAGGGGAGCGATGCACATCAGGGATAAGAAAGGAGGGTTGCGCTGAAAGAGTGAGGGGCAACAACTAAGATTTAATTAATAGGAAATTAGCAGAGAACAAAGGAGGTCATTCCACAATATGGTGGCTGGAATGTGAACAAAAAACAACATAGAAGAGAGTAACTTGGAACACATGAAGAGAATAATGCAGAATGAAGTAATGAAGCTGGTCACAAGGATGAAATAATTAAACAAAGAAAATAGATGAAATACTAGTGCTTGAATGGAGAAATTGAGAAAGTTCAGTTTGCTCAGTGAATGTCAGATTGTTAATTGATCATCTTAATAAATTTTATTGCTTCCCTAAATTTTGTATCGATCTAATTTGTTTTAACAAATGAAATTGTCAAAATGAGTTTGAATTTGTGAGGAATGTTGCAAATAAGTTTAGTTTTGTAATTGATTGGGATTGAAATAGCGAATAGAGGAATATTGCCTATGTTTGGGAAAATTTATAATTTAGAATTGAATATGTGGGAGAGAGGTGTGAGAATCATCTGCATCTATTAATATGAAAGTTGGTAGTCCTAAGAGTGGAGAAGATGCATTAGGACCTATGAGTAGAGAAGAGTGTGTGAAGCAATTGTGGAGAGCTTGAGAGCATTGTTGCAGGTAGAGAAGCCCTGAGAAATTGAGAGCTAGAAGCCACAAAATGATGCGAGTTGAGGTGAAATTGCAGTAGACAAGATTGGATGGGTCATGAGGAGACTTGCAAGAATATTGTTCTTGAAAAAATATTGGGAGAGGTTAGAAAATGAGAAGTTTGAGAAGATGGGACATATGGTACATGAGGAGGTGGGAAAATTGAAGCAATGATTAAGAAATTGGAAAGGAATGTTAGGAAGAGAGAAGAAAGTGGTAAAGAGGAGTGACGAGAAGAAGAAGGATAGCGAAGAGAAAAATGTTGGAAAGAGGTGGGAGCATCCCCTATGAAGGTACGTGAAAAGGAAATGAAGGTGAAAGAAAATGAAGAAGTAATTACAGTAGTAGAGGATGTAGTCGCATTGATGGAGTGCCAAGATGTTGCAGCAAAAGATGAAGAAAAGGACGATGAGACAACAAAAAAGAAAGAGGGAAAATTGAATTCTCTTGAATTTAGTGATGAAGAGATTGAGTTGAAATTTCACATTGTTGAGTAAGTAGATAGAAAGAGTGATCATGTGATTGCAAATTGGTGGTAGGGATAAGTGTGCATATAAAAGTTGTGAACAATGTTGCAGGTGGATGATTAGTGGTGGAATAGATTCCATGAAGGAGAAGAGGAGAATAAAGAGCATTTTGGAGAGGAGGTCGGACTATGGTGGACATGAGTCCATGAGGGGAAAGAAGAAGAGAGTGTACTGTTGTTGGAGGTAGATGGTGTGTGTTCTAACATGGTGCTGGAAGAAAAAGAAGAAATAGTTTTGGTGCACATTCTTTAGCAAAAGAGTTCACTGTAGGTTGCATTCAATCTAGAAGAATAGTTCAACTACTCAACTCCACCTTTGTGAACCTACGTTCACAAAATTTCTACTTAACGTGTCTGATGCAGGAACATCCTAGATGAATGGGCAATCCTAGGTCAACCAAAAAGACTTGTACTTATTTATTTCAATTTTGGTGTGTTTGACCATTTGTTAGCATTGGATGCAGTCAAGATTGCACAGTAATAGTTTTGCAGATTTTTAGTGATGTCATGCAACTAGATAGTTTTAGTGAAACAATTGTTCAAGAAAACCTAGGAGGTTTGGTGGAAAATATTTTGATAAGTAGGTTTTTGAAGACATTTGTGAATTATCGGGGAAGATTTCATGACATTTTCATGCACCATTTGGGAGATGATAAATTGCCTCTTCAAATCTATTAGTTTGCAAAAAGTTTAAAATTTCACAATTTTAGAGGGTAGGAGAAAAATCATTTTGAAGGCATCCATGGGACATCATAACAAGCCCATACGCTAGTTTTTGCACAAATTGAAAAACTTTGGGTTTTTCCGCCGCAGACATTCGAATTGGGCAATTCACAAAAAAAAATCATCTCTAAAACTGTTGAGACAATAACTCTCATGCTATAATTGATTTTAATAATCACAAAATGACATGAAGGGTCAAGTGTTGCATATGATTATGCAAATTTTTATTTTGTTTTACATTACACCCAATGCAATTTGTAGAGTTAAGAGAATTATTATATAAAATATAAATGAAAAATCAATTACTTAACAACTGTATAGGAAGGGAGAATTTAATAAAAAAATTGCAAATTAAATTCATTCATTGGTTGTTGTTTGATCTCCCAATGGAATGGAGAGGGAGTGTTCAGGTAGTGAAGGGAAAAAGCCACACCCATAAAAGGGAAAAGCGCTGTAGGTAAAAGAAAATCCAAGTAAAGATTAAACAGATGCCTGACTGCACACATGGGAAGGTTGAAGTGGAATATGCAGCGGCTCCTACGTATGGAGTTTTGAATTTTAAATTAAATAATACTACACAGATAAGGAGAGTAGGCTTCCCTAGAAAGACCTACATACGTGTTTAGAAGTTAAACTTGGAGATTTCCGAGGCGTGGAGACCATAGGAAAGGGCTGCGCCATTTTTCTTAATTGTTGCAAATGTGAATATAAATGCCAGGAAGGTGAGCACAATAGAGGTAAAAAAATTCAGACATTTAAATTTTTTTTTGTCAGCCAAAAGAATGACGCTAGAAAGAGGTGTAAGGGGGGAGCGTGGGAATCCCATGTAATAAATAAAATTCAAAGTGCAGATTTAAAGAGGGGAGAGATGCACAACAGGGATAAGAAAGGAGGGCTGCGCTAAAAGAGTGAGGGACAGTAGCTAAGATTTAATTAGTAGGAAATTAGCAGAGAAAAAAGTAGGCCATGCCACAGTATGGTGGCTGCATTGTGAACAAAAATCAACAGAGAAGAGAGTAACCTGGAACACAAGAAGAGAAGAATGCAAAATGAAGTAATGAATTTGGTCGCGAGGATGAAATAATTAAACAATGAAAATAAATGAAAATGCTCGTGCTCGAATGGAGAAATTGAGAAAGTTCAGTTTGCTCCATGATTGTCAGATTGTGAATTGATCATCTTAATAAATTGTATTGCTTCCATAAATTTTGTATCAATTTAGATTGACTGTTGATTTTGACAAATGAAATTATCAAAATGAGTTCGAATTGGCCAGGAATGCTGCAAATAAGTTTTAGTTTTGTAATTAATTGGGAATGATATAGTGAATAGAGGAATAATGCCTGTGCCTGCGAAAATTTAAAATTTGGAATTGAATATGTGGGAGGGAGGTATGAGTATCGTCTGCGTCATTAAGGAACATTATGTCCCTTAATTTACATACACATGTGGGTTTTCTTGTGTTGGGACTTGACAATATTTTGTATAATGCATCCTTTGTATCCTTGTTTTTCAAAAGAGATGGTTTTCGAACATAGAAAATGCACCTTTTGCAACAAAAGCAAGGAAGTTTTCTTCTGGATCAGAATGTCCATAAAGCTGTTTAATGTTTGTTTCAACAACAGTAGCCGATATGGAGATAATTTTCGAGCGGTGTACTTCCTAATTCCATTCCTGCGGAATGTCCTTTTTGTGAGAATTCTTCTCCACTTCCATTCGAGCCAGTCATAAACAAGCTTCTTTATGGAGTGACTTCAAAAATTAATTTCCTTGCTAACAATTTTTATGCAAAAGTAGTGATGTCAACTTCGGAGAAGGAGACAATATCTTGATCCAGAAAATGATCAAATTTCTTTTAGTTCATTTTCTCTTCTATAAGAATTAAATGATTAAGCATAGTAGTCTTTACATCTTTCTGAGTAACATCCAACAACTCATCTGGTTCCATAATTCTGTTGATTTCCTAGAGAGCTCAAGGAATTTTCCATAAAGTTAAATTGCATCACCAAATGCAAGAAAGGTCTGAGATGCCACATATGCTGAAGATCATAGTGCATTAACCAATTCCCCTTGGACAGAATTTTGAGCCCGATCTCCTTTATGATCCATATCATACATTAAAATTAAACCCCATATCAGATTGTGTGGAAACTGCTTTATGATAAACTTGTCTGCATCCTAATTGTAGGAATGCAGAGAGGGAGGAGAAAATAGAAAATAGAAATAGACAGAAATGGAAACACATACGTTTTAGGTTGATCAAGTAAAACATTACAGAAACATTTTCTGAGCTGCTGCTCATTGATACAAACTCCATTACATTCATTCATCGGACTATTGCTGGAGCTGCTGCTCCCTGACGCCATTACATTACAACTATTTTATAGCTCCTTACAGATTGAGCTTAGCTCTTACATAGACATAGACACTGGAGCTTCTGCAAACAACCATTCATTCTCCTAACAACTCTGCGGAGCTGGACTCCATTTGGGAGTAGTTTCAACAATAGCCTTAAACAATATATAGAACTAACAGTCAACAGAGGAGACATAAAATATTGTATTTCAAACTGCCCACGAAATGTGTGAAGCCTGCATAGGATTTAATGTGCTATATTTTCAAATCTTCTCTAATCTTTTTCAAAATATGACTTCATAACTTTTCTTCAATGCTTCTTCAATGTTGATACGGTCAGAACAGTTGGAGTGGTTGATATTACATTTCCAACACTCCCCTCTAATTTCAACACCAAATTTCTTTCATCAATTTTTATTATCAGACACTTTCTTATGCAACCTCTTCATGCGACTTCTTTCAACTTTTGTCACGTTGTCCTCCTATGAAGACATATTGCTAAATCAAACAATAATTTCATAGCGATATTGATGCAGGAGCATCCAACAGTGTAGGGAAATCTTGCATCACCCAAAAAAAATGTTTTTCCTTATTTTCTTTTGTTGTTTAAAGTTCCATTATGGCACTTAAAGGGTGTAAGACAGTCAAACATAAAAAATAGTGAAAAATGGTCACTTATTATTTTTAGTAAGTTGGCTTAAACGGGCTCGTATTGACCTGAAAATTTACCCAAAGGAGCAGAGCTGAAAACAATTTCAACAGCAAAAGAATTATCTCAATACCTTGCACGGTTTGGGAGAAATTAAAGTTTTCATCCTCGAAAATTTCTCCAATGTAGCTTCAAATTCAGATATGAAGACTTTAGAGGCCCCGAAACAGGTCGAAACATCAACAAATTGACCCATTGGTCAAGTCATGTGCTATAGAGCTCATCGAGAGCTTTCCAACAATATACAATAACAGAAAATCAGATACCCGGATCAAAAGTTATGGCCCCGTGAAGTTGATCCTCTAAAAAGTGAATTTCATTAAAATTTCTTCCTAGGCTAGAAATCAAATAGTGGGACTTTTGGCACCAAAAAAAGGGGAAATTTGCACTTCTAGAACATTCTAGGGCAGTTATTGGGTAAAATAAAAATGGATATGAGGGGGTTGTAGATGGTGGCTCCATTAGTGCATATTGTGGCATCGAATAACAGTTTTTCTTTCAGAGTTGAATTTTTTGTTGTAATGAATCAAGCCCATGAGGCTGTAGCATGTACTATCTGAATATGTAAATTCATTTTATGAATATAATTGAAAGTGGGTTATCTTCTATGTTGGTATCTATTATTGTGTTTTTGTGGTTTCAAGCGGTGTAGCCTTCATCAGATATCATTATGCTTGGACAATGACTTCACCAAGATGTGATATGGCTTCAGTGAAAATTGTGACCTCCTCTTTGTCTGTCTTCAAACTACAACACTCCCTCAGATCTTTCTATTGCTAACAATCATTCAGGATATTCCACCGAGCTCCAAATAATACAAAACATATATAGCGGCTTCCCCCAATTATAAAATCTTGTAGCATTCTTCTGAGGCTCTTTCACAAGCCCAATGCTCACTAATTCTGAGTGCCCAAAACTCTTGAGCTAGTTGATAATGGAGACTAGATCTGCATCTCGTATGACAGTGATTTTATTATCCTTGGATCTACTTGCATAGAGGCAACATCTTCCATGCTTGCAACTATCTTCGTGACTTTTCACTTGCATTTGTCACAAACAATGTCCACTTTCAGCATAATTTTTTTGGGCATTTTCTCCTCGTTCTGATAGCTATCCCTTTTTCCTTATCTTCAAACTCATGACTTCCTTCTCTTGCTTTTGGTGGATTCCTTAAACGTCCAACTTCTTAAAATCAACAACTTCAACAAAGATGTTGAGCCTAACTTCCATGGCTATGATCAAGCAGTGACTTCCTCTACTGCATTTTCTTTTGACAAAGATCTCTTCCATTGATTTCTTCATGCACAAAATTAGCCCAACTATGGCAACAAACCTTTCTTCCACACTTGCAACCTTTTTTTTTTCGGAAAAATCCATCACTCTTAAGAACATGCGACACCTCTTTCTTTTTGGACTAGTCTCTTTTCAACAGCCATCCATAAACTTTTTCTCTCCCTCGATCTACCAAATGAACACTGGTTCTGATACCAATTGTAGGAATGCAGAGAGGGAGGATAAAATAGAAATAGATAGAAATGGAAACACATACATTTTACATTGATCAAATAAAACATTACAAAAACATTTTTTGAGCTGCTACTCATTGTAACAACTACCATGACATTCTCCTAATGATTGCTTGAGCTTCTACTCCTTGTTCAAAAATTACAACACCATTTCATTCATTCTTAAAGTGTTGTTGCTCATTGATGCAAACTCCATTACATTCATTCATTACACTACTACTAGAGCCTTCTGCTCTTTGACGCCATTAGATTACAACTATTTTACAAATCCTTAGCTAGATTGAGCTTAGTTCTTAAATAGACACAAACATTGGAGCTTTTGCATACAGTCATTTATTCTCCTAACAACTTTGGAGACCTAGACTCCATTTGGGAGTAGTTTCAACGATGTGGCCTTAAACAATATATAAAACTAACCATCAATAAAGGAGACATAAAATATTATATTTCAAACTTCCCACAAAATGTGTGAAGCCTGCATTGGAGTTAATGTTCTTTCTTTTCAAATCTTCTCTATTCTTTTTCAAAATCTGACTTCATAATTTGTCTTCAATTCTGATATAGTCAAAACAGTTGGAGTGGTTGAGATTACATTTCCAACAGTAATAATTGTTTCTCCTTCAGAATATTTTTAGAGTTCTCTAGCAAATCTCTAAACTTTGATTCTACTATCACTTACTTTCAAGAACCACTACCAAAGAATGCAACAAACTCTTTTCAATTGTCTGTTACTTTTTCTGTTGATTATGATCACTGGTTAAACAATCCAATTTTCATGATCGAGAGGAGCCTTGGCCACACATTTTTATTGCAGCTCCAAAGGAAGTGACTCATGGAACATATGATATAATATGGGCTTGGATTGGGTGATGCATACAATAATTCAGAAAAAAATTTAAAATTTTGAGTTTTGAAATTGCATGCAACACTTAGACCAAGTCATTCTTCAATTAGGCTTCATAATTACAACAAAGGAACAAAGTGCCACCAAACAACTTGACTCTTCATTGGGATAGTATCCAATCCTTTGATTCTTTGGTGAGTCATGCTCTAAATGTTGGATGGGAGAAGGTTTGATCTAGGTTAATGTGTTGATTAGTCTAGGATCTCTTTTCTCTTATTACATTTTGGAGAACCCGACATGCTTGCAACATTCTTTAAATCTGTTGTTATTGTTTGATTAGTTGATTAATTGATTAGATATTTTTATTGTATGTGCTATGCATTTTTGTTGCATTCTTGTATATTGTATGCTATTAATCTTATATGTTTTTGATAAGAGAGATAAACAGGTTTTACAGAGACCCGAAACCACAAAGTAACATTACAAACAAAGACCAAAACAAAGGTCCGAAAGACAAAAAGGAAAAATTTAAAACCATTTAAATTAATCTTATATTGTATGCTATTAATATTATATGTTAGTCTAGAAGGAAAAATCATTTAAATTAGAAAAGACAAAATAAAAAACCAAAACTTCTTTCTTCTAATATATCATTACCATATTCTTCTTGTCATCACCTTTTTCATTTTCTTTCTAGAGATGTTATGTTCTTTTCTTACATCATTGATAGATGTTTCTTTTTGTACCCTTTCCACCCCTTCTTCAATTGATGATGAGGCTCATTCTTTTACCTCTCCCAATATTTTTCCTACTCATGAGGATATTTCTATGCAAGAGGATACAATCATTGATACTTTCCTTAACATCACTATACCTGCTCTTCATCAAAATTCCCTTCCTTTTCGAAAAGTGACATGCATAGATGAAGAATCCAAATTCACATGAAATCTCTCAATGATATATTTTAATCAAAATATAGTCACTACAATTATATTTTTGATTCCCACAAAGAACATATGAAACCTAAAAAAATTGTGCACCTTTCTTTTGATATGCAAAATGTTTTGCAACCACCTCATTATCAGGCAATCCTAAAGAAATCTATTGTCTTGCTTTCACAATCTATTTATTTTAAGCATGTCAAATGATCCACTATTCCAAATTCCACTTATTCCTCTACTACATGTCTCTATGATGATTGGGGCTCTATATTTGTCCCCTCATGGATCGATTGAATCTATGATTGACCCCGCACATTTTGACATCTCAGCACTCAACAAGGATCTGCATTCAATTCTTCTTCTCATGTCAATTTTTTTATTTCTTATTCGAAATGTGATCATACTCCTCATTTAGACAATATTAGTAATGTGGCCTCTACTCCTCTATCTCGTTTGGAAACACATTATGGTCTTGGATTCAGAATTATTAGTAAACTTGGTGTAGTGTAGGAAGAAGTATCCCTTTTTCACACTTAATTTGGGAATTAATTATTAATATGAACTAAATTATGCCTTAATTTAGTATTGTAATATGTATTTTACATATTCACATTATGTTTAGGGCCCTATTAAATAAAATGGACTTAATTGTGCCTAATTTGTGGTGTTGTAAAGTGTACCTTTACACTTTCACACTTATCTAGGGCTTTTTAATTAATTGAGGTTAATTTTCTTTAATTTGCCCCTTTAATTCAAACCCAAGCCTAACTAATTGCAATTTACGAAGAGGAAAACACAACATTCATTAATGCCATAACATGTAACACTTCTCATTGAGAAATGTGTGTCCTAGGTAAGTGACCTAGGACCCATTCACCCATGGGCGAATGGGTGCTTACTTAGGCCTAGAACCTAAATTTTAATTATGTTTTTGGCAGTATAATGATTTCAAATCTATATTCATATGTTGGCTTGTGTTATTTGAATTTTGGGAAATTAATGTTACATACCTATAAATATAAGGTCATTTCACTATGTTTCACTTAACAGGTTTGATCTAAGTTTTCAAGTGTTCAATTACAAGAGCTAAAGTGACATTAAAAGAGCATTTCAAGGCATTCAAGAGCATATTTAGTGAAGAATTATTGCAGCAATCAAGATCCTATTATCATGTCAAATTCTTCTTGCATCATGCATGCTATTTGAGCTAATATGTTGATGTAGTGTTCAAGATCCATTCAAGCATTCAAGACATTGTTTCAAATCAAGTTTCAAGATCAAGATCCACTTCCATTGAAGCCATTTCATGCTAGTTGTAGATCTACATTCCAAGGTTCATACAAGGGTTTGTTGAGTTGTGACATTGCTTTGATCATTCATCATTCCTTCATGTTTCATGGTTTCATTTCAAGGATTAATTACCAAAACAGGGGTTGACCAAGGAAAACCCCCATTCACCAATAACAAAGCATTTTTCTCTCTTGACTTGTGTTTGCAAATTTAAGTGGAAGAACTCTTGAAGAGCAATATTGAAGAAGTTTTCAAATTTTCATTTGTTGTTATCATTGTTGCAATTTCATAGAAACTCACCAACAAGATTTATTTTTGGTTGTCTAAAATCAGGAATCTGAGAGTGCAGACACAGGAGAAGAGAACCCAAAAACCATTTTTATAGAGCCCTAGCCAGGACCCATTTACCATAGTGTGAATGAGTCCTTAGTTAGCTTCAAAAAATCACTTTTGGTGACTAGTACACATCATATTCCCTCTCTTAGATCTGAATTTGATTTTTTGGTTCCATCACAATTGAGCTTAATCTATTAGATGCACTTTTTTAGGTTGCATTTTGGAATTAGTTTTCTATTTTTTTATCTTTCTCCCCAAAGTGTTGTTTAATCAATACAACCGTCCTTGCAAAAAAAAGGAAATTTGTAGATTCACACTTTGACTTGACTCACCTCAATGTTGATAGTCCTTTCATTGTGTTGATCTTATTTCCTAATTAAATAAAGGAGAATAAGTCTATCTACTATCATTTTGGTGAACCCCTTTTGTTTTCAATCAATCAACCTATTTTTCTTTGTTTCATTTTGGTGAACCTGATTTGATCATTGCAATTTTCTAATTTTGGAGTCCATTTGTGCCCTAGATCTAGATCTTGCATTTCTTTGCATTGCATTACATTGAATTGAATCTCATTTAGGGTTGTTTAGCTTTTAACTCTGTATTTCATTTAGGGGTTTTAGGATTGCATCTTTGCATCTTTAAACCTAAAAAATACAAAAAAAATAGTCATTTTGCATATCATTCATAACATTGCATCATCATTCAATTGCAATTGAAAATTGAGACAAAATTACACATCAAATTAGGTCCCCTAATTTGTCATTTTAAATCATATTTTGTATTTGCATTCAACCTTAATTTCATAGAAAATTCAAACTTTAACTTATTGTTTCTGATCAAAATCTAGAATCCACTAGAATCAACTTAGAAATATGTTAAAACATTTTTAAAAACCCTAACCTAGGACCCATTCAACCCTAGGCAAATGAGTCCCTGATTAAAGTCATTTCCTGATTTTTTGGATATTAAAACATATGTTTCTACATTCTATTTTGTTGTTTCCAGTTTTCAGTTTCAATTTGCAGAATTTCCGTTAAGTGAAATTGATCATATTTAGCTTCATTTGATAAATTTAGTGCATTGTGTGATTTCAAAATTGCATTTACAAGACATCATTTTTAAGATTTTGCATTGTGTAATCAGAAAATTCCCTTGTTTGAAATTTAAAATTGAATTTACATATTACATTCTAGGTCATTGCATTGCATTTCATCCTCTTTCAATTTTGGGTTTACATTGAATTTGTGAAACTTGTATGAGCTTTACAACATGGTGTCTTATTAGTAATATTGTTGTGAGATGTAGTTCAAGACTCATGTCATCCCACAGTACACCATTCGCCATGGATCTTGGGTTCTCCAACTCTTTCACTAATAGTGTTGATAAACAACCCTCTATGGATCATAGCCTTCATACCTCATTTCCAATGACTTCCCTACCTACAAACAATGTGCATGATGCTTCTTCATCCTCACTGCAACATAAAAAAATTCCTATGGATATTGTCATTAGACCTCCTATTGTTATTAATCTGGATGATGACATTGAAATTGCTAAGATTGATAAGGAAATGCATAATGAGCTAAATAGATAATGTTTTCAAATTCTATCAGCTTAAAACATGATCCTCCTAATAAAAGTGTTGAACTTGTGTCCTAGTTCAACACTTGATGTTGTCCCTTTGGCTATTTTTCCTCTCTCCACATATACTGAACAAGATTGGAATGAAGACGACTTGCTAGGTTGACTCGCATGTGCCTTACTAGTATTTTGTTTTGTTTTATTTTCCATGTTCTCTATGTGATTGCATGTGTGTAATATGATCTCCCCATACTATTTCGTTTGATGTATCTCTCTCTTCATGTGCATTCCTCTATTTGTACCTACATTCTTCTCTATGTCGTAAACATTTATCTTTTAATTTTTCTTGTGTTTTCATTTTGGGGATGACGCAAGGCGTCGAGACATTTAGGTCTCTTCCATGTTGACCCAAAATATTTTTCTTTTTTTTCTCTCTATGTGTCATTCTTCCTGTTCTATGAGAATTCAGGGAATGATGAAGTTTCTAAACTCAATAATCATATTGTAGCAAAGATATACTAACCTTGAATCTGTAGATCCCTTGTGTGTTTTTGGGGACAACCCCTTCCTCTTTTTCATGATGTAGTTTCATTTAGAAACATATGACTTGGCATAAGGCTTTTCAAATAAGCTCTCATGTCTTTTTCATTGGCTACTTTAAAGAGATTTCTCACAACAATGGTGTTAGCAATCATTTTAAAGTGGGGGCATACATTGACACTCATGTTTCACTATGTGATTTTCTTTCTTCTTGTGATGCATCCTTTTCTTGGTGGTGTCATTGGGTTTGATGTCCTTTGAAAGCATGATATTTCTTAGCATATGACATTCCTCTTAGTGGTGATGCTACATGTTCCATTATGTAAGTTATGATTCTATTATCTTGGAATTTTCCTCTCTTCGAGACATTAGGCATGATGATCCCTAAGAAGATACCTTACACGAATTAAGTGAAGTCCCTTTGAACAAATATTTATTTACATTATTGTTCATAAATTTTTAGTATAATACAACTTGTTAACCTTGTGAAGCTCAAACCCTCCCTTCAAGGCCATCAAGCATAACACACCTTTCTTTCTAGTAGAGCATCTTCCCTTATTCATAGTGTGCTTAGGGTAATGAAAATTTTTAGGCCCTATGAAGCTCGAAGCTAAAATGTGTTTGGTTCCCTATCAGAGTTATCAAAAAGATAACTTTGGTATGGTAAGTACAGTGAGATCCTGTAGACCTAGCATGACTTTCTCACTAAGCCACTTTCCTCAGGGCTCACCTAGTGGATGGCCTAAGGTTCAATTAGCTTGTTTGAGTGTGTGTGTCATTTGCATAGTGGACATCAAATTCTGCTTGTGAACATATTGGAAAAATATCCAAGAAGTGTTTCAAATTGTGTTGGACAATTAAGGCTTGATCTACCCTTTTGGACAAAAAACTAAGTTGACGTGCTCCACATCGCATTGGACAATCGAAGCTTGATCCATTTGCCTTTTATTCTAGGTCTTTGATGTTGTATGATTGAGAATCTTTGTGATTGCTTCATACATATGTGTCTTGAATGTCTACTTTAGTGTGAGTTTGACATGGAGTCATACTCTCACTAAAGTGGGGACTAAATGTAGTGCAGGAAAAAGTATCCCTTTTTCACACTTAATTTGAGAATTAAATATTAAAATGAACTAAATTATGCCTTAATTTAGTGTTGTAATATGTATTTTACATATTCAAATTAAGTTTAGGACTAGGTATTAAATAAAATGGACTTAATTGTGCCTTATTTGTGGTGTTGTAAAGTGTACCTTTACACTTTCACACTTATGTAGGGATTTATTAATTAATTGAGGTCAATTTTCCTCAATTGGCCCTTTTAATTCAAATCCAAGCCTAATTAATTGCAATTTTCGAAGAGGAAAACCCAAAATTCATTAATTCCATAACATAACACTTCTCATTGAGCAATGTGTTTCCTAGGTAAGTGACCTAGGACCCATTCACCCATGGGTGAATGGGTCCTCACTTAGGTAGGTAGAACCTAAATTTTAATTATGTTTTTGGTGGTATTTTGATGATTTCAAATCTATATTCATATGTTGGCTTGTGTTATTTGAAGGTACCATCTAGATAGAAATATTTACTTTAAAGTTGAGAAGGATCAAATCTTGATTGTGGTTGTGTATGTTTATGACATAATATTTGAAGGAAATGATGTAATGCACAAGAAGCTTGCAAAAGAGACATAGAATGAATTTGAGATGTCTATGTTTGGGGAGATGAATTTCTTCCTTGGGCTTCAAATCATTCATATAGAAAAAAGAATATTCATTTCATAGTCAAAATATTTCAAGGAAATGCTGAAGAAGTTTGGAATGGAAGGCTCTAAATCCATATGTACTCCCATAGTTACTAGTTGCAAGTTGAGCAAGAATGATGAATAATCTAAGACTGATCAAAGCAAGTATAGATCAATGATTGGTGGATTATTATATCTAACTGAGCTACTAGGCTAGATATAATGCATGCAATTTGCCTTGTGGCTAGATTTCAAGAAGATCCTCGAGAATCACATATGGCAAAAGTAAAGAGAATATTCAGATATTTGCAAGGCACTTTAAACTATGGTCTATGGTATCCAAAGGATACTGATTTCTCTTTAAGTGCCTATACAAATGTAGATTGGGGAGTTTGTGTGGATGACAAAAGAAGTACAAGTGGAGGTGCTTTCTTGATGCAGGAGCATCCAATGGTGTGAGGGCAATCTTGCATCACCCAAAAAGATGATTTCCATTTTTGTTCATGTTGTTTTATTTTTGTAGATGTTTTTGCATTTTTGGATACTCTTTTCGTCGAATAAGAGTTTCCAACTTTCAAAACTGCTTTTCTACTTTTTCTGCTCAACTACTATTTTTAGCAGGTATGAATTTGAAGGCATGGGAAGACAAAAATTTATGGGAAGGTTCAAGACAGAAAAATAAGCACTTTGGTGAAAGAATCAGGTAAAGATCATTCACGGTTTGAAAGTTATTCAAGTTCCAGTTTCTAGTTTTTTCCCTGAAAAACCTTCTGAGTCCAATTTGAATTTAAATGTGAGTCCAATGTGAATTTAAATTTGAATTTCAAATTGTAATTTTGGTGCCAAACTGCCAAAAATATTATCTCGAATGTTGTCTTTGGTTCCAAACCAAAATGACTCTATTTATGGGCTAGTTTTTTATTTTTGAGTAACTTTTTGGGAAAAGAAGTTCGCATGCTGTGAAAGGGGATCTGGGTAATTTTCTGTAAGTCTATAATTTTCATGTATCACAGAGCTCGAGGATTTGTGATCCTCTACATGTAAGAGTTCCATATTTTAATAGAAAATATTATTCTCTATTTTGTGAGTGTATTTCTGTGTCTCGGGTTTGCTCCCTCGTCATTTCTTTCTTGGAAGTAGGTTGGTTTCTTGGCTAATAAAAAAGTAGGATTCAATATCTTTATCTATTGCACAAGAAAAGTATATTGTTGCAGCATCTTGTTGCACACATGTGTTGTGGATGAAACAAACATTGAAGAATATCAAAATATCATATAGTCAACCTATTTCTATCTTGTGTGATAATATGTAAGTGTTAACAATATATCAAAGAATCTAGTGATGCATTCAAGGACAAAGCATATCTCAATCTGGTATCACTTTCTAAGAGAGAAGGTTGCAAGAAATGAGGTAAATCAGGAGTATGTTCCTACAAAGGATCAAGTTGCAAACATATTTATAAAGGATCTTCCCAAGGATACTTTTGAGTATCTCTAGTAGAAGTTAGGGGTTATTGCCCCTAATTTCAACTAAATGCATAAGAGTGTGCATTAGTCTGGTGGAGCAATTCAATTTTTATTCTTTTGTTTTGAACTAATGAAGGATACTTCTCAGGGGGAGTAGACAATAGTACTACTAGTTGGTGAAGTCATATGGCACATATTTTGCTCCCCTAAGGCGAAGAGTGTATAAAAGTAAAGTGTAGTGTAGTTGCTTGTTGGTATTGCAAGTGGTGTCAAAGTGGTGTATGCAGATGTCAAAAGGGAAAATAGAAAAGAAAAATCCTATTGAAATTGTGTTTGAAAGGTATAGGTGTTTCCCTTTAGATTTTTTCAAAGGGGGGGAGAAAAATATTTCAATACAAAAAAGAGAGTTGGATGATTCCATGGCCCTTTTCCATTGATTTCAAATGGGGAGAGAGAATCTAAAAACCATGGAGAAGGTTAGTGCAGTGTATGGAAAAGTATTATTTGATCAAAGGGAGAGAGAGAGAGTTGGTGTTACAAAAGAAGTCTCTGAAGATAGAGTATGAAGAGTAAAGAGTTATCCTAGTCATGGGGAATGTTGCATGTTGTTTCTTGTTGTAGAGTCGTTGTTAGTTTCTTTTGTTATTGATTTTTTTTAGAAAGTCGTTGTTTCCATCAATGAAAAAGGGGGAGATTGTTGGAAGCTTGATTTATTTGTATGTTGTTTGGGTGTTTCATTGCTTTCAACCCCTTGTAAATGAGAGTGTTGGAATGCTTCTAGTGTTGATGATGTTAACCCCTAGCATTGGAGTTGTTGGAAGCCTAGAGTTTTTGGTATTGATGTTAGCACAATGTGTCTTGGTGTTGTTATTGATGTCTTACTTTAGTATAGCTGCAAAAGTTGTGTTTCAAGAGCTGGGTGGATGTGCTATAGTTGATGAGAGATGTTGAAAATGCTACAGATGTGTTGTATAGATGTTAGTATATTTTTTGATGTAGTTGGTTCACTTGGTTTCTTATTATTTTTGAGAAAATTTGAATAATTTAGAGAGTTTAGTGTGACAGAGTGGTGTTCAATGTTCTACTCCACATTTCTTCATGGTTGATATACTTGCATGGTTTGGATATGTTGATTAGAGGTGTACAAAGGTTCTATATCTAGAGTTTCAAGTTTTTGATCATTCTATAGTGAAAGTTATGTTTAACAATATGCATGTCTGGTGAAACAGGGCGTTTGGGAGAAATGAGATTGCTCTGCATTTCTTCACAGTGAATGTTTGTGTATTACAAATCTAGAAACGTGCTTATATTGCTAGTATCTACATTCCATTTATGTTTTAGGCTCTGAGGTTCTTCACAAGGTTTTGTGGTGTGTTGGAAATCTATGCCAGTGTGTCTAGTTGCACATAATAATGGTGTTCTTAAGTTTCAGGTGGATGTAGTAGTAATGGAAAATATTTTGATTATGACAAATATTCAGAGATGTTTTGGATTGTTGGTGTATGGTCTGCAAGGTGTTTCTAGACCATGAGAGGCATGTTTGTGGTCACTTCTTAGTGTTAGTGCAAGTTTTATTGACCAAGCATGCTAGCGCTAATTATGGAGGATGATTTTTATTTTTTGATGTGTTGAGAAGTGTTTCAATGTATATTTGGGTCCTAGTTAAGTTGTGGTGTGGTCTTCCTTCACTTATTTACACCATGGAAGTGTTTGGTGCCTACCTATTTCCTTAAGTCCAACCTAATTAAGACTATTTTAGGTCGTAGATGGTATAAATGCAAGGAGAGTTGTTGTATGCGTTGTGTGCAAAGAGTGTGATGAAAAATATGTGAAAGTGATCACGTATGGTGATTTGAGTGTGAGCTTCAATGCCTATGACTCCCAAATGTAGTGAGCAGAAGGTGTATACATTTTAGTCTATTGAATGAATTATTTTTTCTTTAGTGGTTCACTGCACCTTCAACATAAGAGAGATGCATTGTCAGAAGTTCAAATTGGTAGTGAGCCACCCCTTCTATATTCTTTCTTCTAGATAGTGAGTCCTTTGTTAGTGAGCCTATTATATTCGATGTTTCTATTACTTTATATTGTGAGCTAATCCTCATTGTGATTTTTCCCTTCTTTAGTTTTCTAGATAAATCTAGTGTTCTATTGTGCATGGTGTTTTGATGTGTTGATTTTTCACTTGTTTACTATCTTGTTAAATTAAGGGTTTAAGGGTTAATAAAGATTTGACTATTAATGAGGTTTTTGATGTTTTAATGTACAATTAATCCACCCCCTCTCTCATTTGTCTTGTGCATCTAACAGGTTTGACCATGGCAATCCCCTATATGACACAATCTTTTTCCCTCTATGAATGTTGTAGGTTTACAAGTTGATGTGTGAAGAGGATTGGATGTCTTAGCTCATTTGAAGGATCATATACCTTAATTCATGTCTTCAAGGATTCGTCATCAACAAACTAGGTTATTCTAGATTTTTGAGAATAATCAAACATTGGATCTTGATTGTTACTACTAGAGGTGCTCAAACATTGCTAAATTTGTATAGGGTCTAAAACTCTATATTTTGAAACTTCTAGACAAGGGCACCTAGCGCCAATGGCATACCAAGTCTACTCCTACTTTATGTGCCAAGTTCTCCTCTATATCTCCTACTCAAATCTAATTTTTGTTTTTGTGATTCTATTTTGTGACTTTTACATTATATTATACTTAGTCAATTTGATCACTTGTTAACCTAGATCCACAGATTCTTAAATCAACCCTCATAATTACAACAAAGGAATAGAGTCCCATCAAATCACTTAGATCTTATTTGAGGATAGTAGACAAGCCTCTGAGTATTTGGTGACTCATGTTCTAAATATTTTATGGGAGAAGGTTAAATCTAGGCTAATGTGTTAATTAGTCTAGGATCTCTTTTCCCCTATTACGAGAACTAATTTACATTTATAGTCATTGGTATAGAGAAGCTCCACTAAATAACCAAGATGACCCTCAATGTAATAGAACTTTCCCAAAACTAAATAGAAACCATCCCTTCACATGAAAAACATAGACCCATATCTACAACTTGGAAATATGGTTATGAAAGAGTAGACATGGCTACTCTATATTTGTATAGAACATCCATGTATTCAACATTATCAATTTTGATTCTTATGCATCAAAACCATCTTCTAAAATATTTGAGGAGACACCTATAGGTGTAAAAATTTAATCCTCATTTGATTCATCACCATGTTGTTCAATAACAAACTCAAGCTCCATGTACATACATGGTAGAAAAGTCCCCAAGAATTTTCCTAAAAATTAGTTTGAGAAAGGACACAAATGTTCAAGCTCTACACTCTTCAACTATTGTAATAAATTAGGGCATCAAAGCTACACCATTTTATCCTCTAATTTTATGTTTGCTTACATAAACAATGGTTTTAGGAAGCTTTAAATTTGATCTAATGTTTTTAGGGTCATATCAACTCAATAATGACATTCTCTATGGGTTTTTGTACCATTGCTAGAAATTTCTTGCAAATCTATGTCCAAATGGTGAATAGTGTTTACTCAATAGGGAAAACCTTTTTTAGGTAGTCATACATCAAATTGAATCATAAATATTACCTTCTAAACATGTAAGGGGATGGACGAGACTATATAGAAGAAAATGCAAGAGTTTCAAACCATCAAGAGTCGAGGGTCAAGAATACCTCATAACTCATACCAATCAAGAAGTTAGAGTATGAAAAGATGAAAGCAATTATAAATTCATGTAGATAGAGGGAAGTTTGAAAAATAATCTTGATGTGATAAGAGAGTGTTGAAATGTCAATGATCAAAGTTTAGAGATGAATCATACCTAGTACCACTTTAAAAGAAAGCCCATAACTCTAGATTTGATAAAAATTATAAAGAAAATTATTTAGTGGTAAATTTTTGGATATAAACAAGAATGAGTACCAAGGTAAAGGGATAAAAAATTCTAAATTTGAGAAATTATATGAACAAATTGGCGGGATTTAGGAGTTGTGCATGATAGAAAAATGTACCCAAGTAGCAGAAAGGGCACAACTCCAACTTCAATAAAGCACTTCATAAAAATATTGAGTGAGGAGTCAAGAATTGAGAAAGGTTCATACAAAGTACTCAGATAAGGAATGGTTTGAACCTCTAATCTAAAAGACTCAAAAATGACTAGTCAAGAATTACATTAAAAGGGTACCTAGGTAAAGGGAAGTTTGATAAGTTAGAAGGGAATAAATGAAATTTACGATTAGATAAGGAAGTTTGAAAGTCCATTAAAAATAAACCACATAATTATTTAATGTGAACTTTCAAGGATTAAAGCTTAGGGAAAGCATAAGTCTAAAATTCCAATGTGACAAAGGATTTAAGCAAACTAGTCGAGAATTTAGATTTGACAAACTTTAAGGAAATGATAGTCTTGTAAGGGTGTGTTGGAAACTATGACATTGAAAGGAACTTAATGCAAAGGATTAGTGCCTAAAAGGTATGCAAGCAAGGGGGAAATTGTTAATCCAACAACCATACTTAAAATTTACAAGGCTAGGGACCATATTGTTGAGATCAAGTGGAAATGTATGTCAGGAGAATGAAACTTCCAACAACCCAATAAGGAAAAAGAGTAAGGTGGTGATAGATGGTATGGCATATTAGGATGGACAACTTCAAAGTCTAAATCTTTGATAACTTTCAAGAAATTAAGGAAATAATCCAACTAGACCCAATACTTGGTTTTTTTTTTAAAAAATGCAACTCTATACATATAATGAGCACAAAGGATGGCATAAGACAACATTTAGGCAACATTTGATTCATCGAAACTCATGTATACGATTTCAGATCAGCTATAAAGGGTGGGCTAAGACAACCACTACAACACATGGACAAAACATAGCCTAACCTAAAAATTTTGAGGCCTACAAAGCTAGGCTCTAACACCACCTAGGTGCTAGTGTCTAAGCATTAGCTCCACTTTAGCACTAGTGTTCAATTTTAAATTGAGCATTACTTATTTAGAAACCCTAAAAACCCTCCATATTAATTTTTGGTAGAACCCTTGCATGTAAGGTATTTTTCCCTTGTCCCTTGACCATTCAAAAGTATTCTTCCAATCAAAATGATCTAAGTGAAGTGAGGAGCCCTACACATAGATAGGGTCAATAATGCATAACTTCTTCTCTCATAAGGTTTTATTTGTAAGGTTACACAATAACCTAAAAATCAATTGAAATTAAGCCCATTATCATATGTAAGCATTAATGGTTAAGCACTAGCTAGTGATTGTATTAAGAGGGAGATAACTTTGAGAGGGGGAGAGAGCATGGAGAGACTATATGCAATATAATATAATGGTTAGTTATAATTTAATCAAGTTGTCAAAATGCATTTACTTAGACTATATTGTGTCTAAATAATATAATGTAAACAAAATTTTGTTAGAGAATAAAATTAACTACACACAAACATTGCAATCACATATTTTAACTAGGTGTTAAAAGACTTCAAACTTTAAGTGATAAATATAATGAATATGAGATTAATTTATAAGATTACACAATAATCTAAACATCAATTGAAACAAAAGGTGACTACTTATGTTTTCCAATTTGATAATTTATATACCAAATTTTAAATGCTTTAAGAAACAACAAAAAAAAAACAAAAAACAAAAAATATATATATATTTTTTAATTTCATTGAGGCCAAATGAAATGATTTGAAGTTGTGACCCCAAAACTTTTGTTGCGAATACCACTAATTTGTGTACCAAATACAAGGAAAAGCTTTGTTTTAGCATACCCATCTGTTTGCTGAAGACGGCACAGTGTAACGATGTTTGGCCATCGGCTTCCCTGATGTACATCTCCACGGGCGCAGGGTCCAACGAATTTTCAAAGATTTCACTGATGCCCGTATGACCGGCCAAGGCAGCTTTGAATAATGCCGTTTCACCCGCTCTGTTCACCACACTGGCAAGCTCACGCGAATGGTGCAGTAAAATTTTTACTACGTTGGCCTGCCCTCCCCTGGCGGCTTCATGCAACGCCGTGTTTCCATGGACGTTCTGTCTGGTCAGCAATCTCAGATTGTTTCCATGGACGTTCTGTCTGGTCAGCAACTTCTGTATAAATCTTCTACTACCATAAAATGCAGCGATGTGCAAAACAGTATTCCCTGCACGGGTAACTTTACCCGATATATCCACGCCCGGATGGAGCCATTGTTGAAGTGTCTCCACATCGTCTGAAACAGCAGCTCTGTATAGATCCGTGTCCATAGCTCTGAAAAGTTCATACGATTTATATACGTAAAAATCGTTCTAAATATGTGTAAAAGAAAATAGAAGATTGCTGTTCGAAAATTGAAAAATAAATACAAAATCAGTGATATTATTAACAATATCAAGAGCAGTACAGAACATACAGAGTTGCAGAGCACACAGAGGAGCTCACAAGTGTTAATTTTCAGTTTGAGGATGAGTCCTTATTTTGTATTAGGGAGAAAAGCAGTACTTTGTTATTTAAATCTTACATTGCAATCGGATAGGCTATGTCGATTATTTTTTTAGCGAAATGAAGGAGACTTGTGACGCTTGGAAAGACCGCCACTGGAATCTGCTTTAGTGAAAGCTAAGTTTCACAGAAAACATCGTTTTCTTCAGTATTATTGCGACATTACCATAACACAAATCTAATATCTATCCTACATCAGAATCCACCCAAATCTTGAAAAATCAAGTCGATTCGAGATACGACAACTACGTCCCGCAACACCAAAATGTGTAATTTTCGAGATTCGACAACTACATCCCACATCACCAAAATGTGTAATTTTCGAGATATGACAACTATATCCCACATCACAAAAATGTGTAATTTTCGAGATATAACAAATTTCAATTACAAGGTTATTCTCGTATCTATACATCGCATGGTCATTAAAGGAAGCCAAATATTATAACCAAACAAATTCCTATTTAATATTGAGAAGAGAGAAATAAACCCCTTTGAGTTGCTCGTCGCTCGAAGTCTACTAGGCAGCAGGAAGAAGTATATGGTGGAGGGTTTATGTTTTTGGTTGTTCTTTTACAGACTGTTTAATATCTTTATGCTGTTTATAGTTTTAGGGTCTTATGGTAAGAATGCTTTGAAAGTGTGTTTAAGTGCAGCATTTGCAAGATACATATAAACTGCATATTATATGTTTCCTGATGTATTATTCTTGATTTATCAATAATTTTGGCCTTGGCCTCTTATTTACCAAAAAAAAATATTGAGAAGAGAGAAATAATAAACAACCTTTAATCAAACCATTTTAAAAAAAAAATAATATACACAAAACATAAGAAACACAATGCCGATGCAAATGTGGCTCTATGTTGGGTGAAAATGTTGTATCATGTCTAAGAAAGTGGAAATTATTGTTTAGTTCGGATGTGTATGTGTGTTTGGTAGTTAACAATCTATGGTAGAAGACGCTAGTTCATTTCACTACATTAAGGAATTAGCTTTCACAATTGTGGTAGTAGCTTTGTTTGTAGTATTTTTATATTCTACTAAATATTGAAGTTGATTAGATGAGTGAAAGTTGGTAACATGGACTATGACATCTACAAATTGATATTGTGTTCAATTAGAGTTGTTTATATGTTTGTTGTAAATTAATTTGGGTTTGTGTCAAGGGTGAATATTTAGGAAGGTTGGGATAACTATTGTAGAGGTGTGTAGTGCTACGAAGGGATACTCTACCATTGGACCATTGAAATTTCCATTTTTTAATTTTTAGTTGACAACATGTTTCATGTGGTTTTGAGCTTTGTGCCACATTGAGGCTAGTTCATATCATGAGGAAAGTTAAGGTAGGATATATACATGGTTTCAAGTCATTTGAAAAATATTGAAGAATATTAGAATGGTATAGAGGTGTTGAAGGTAAGTACACCAACGAGGGAGTGAATACTAATAGATAGAACAAAGAAACAAAGAGTATAAAATGAGATATAGTCTAAAATAGTGAATGTGTCATGCACGAGTCTTGTTTAGTAGATAAAATTAAATATATTTATAATAAAAATCATTAAATGTGGCCTTTTACAACAAGTCTAGAAGTGATTCCATAGTGGTGATTATCCAATTGTGAAACCTTGTTGTAATCAAATGGTTATGGCCTATCATGTGAGAGGGCCCATTGTGATAGGCTATACGGCTGTAATTCCAAGGGTAATCATAGAATCTTATATAATTGGTTCTATTTTTCAATAGATCTTGTGTTATTATACAATTATTTATGTCCGGTTTCATGGTTAGACTATCCTTCTTTGGACCCTTCTACCATGTGACAACATCAAGTGGATAATAGTTACTTGGATCATGGGAGGCTTGTATATAGAGCCTTGATCATGAGGAAATTTACAAGGGATAACTAAGGGTAGAGCATGAACTAATAAAATTTATCAAGATGTCATTGAAGAGAGGGCAAGGAATCCTTAATATTACAATAATAATGGAGGAGTATATGAGATGCTAAAATTAATATAAAAATTAATGGATGCACTAGAACAAGACCACCAAATGAACCTAATCCTAGTGTTGAGGAGAGCATTGATAAGGAAGAACAAGAAGAAAATCCTATGGAATGAGTTGGAAGTGAAGAGGATAAGAAGGATAGAATGTTAAAGGCCATTGATATTGGCAATAGGACCAAAGTTGATATTATAAACTATTTTAGAAATTTTGATCATGAGAAATTCATACAATGGATCATTGATCTACAGGAGCATTTTGAGTGTGAGGAAATTATGGAGCCAAATAGGTTGAAATTTATGGAGGCCAATTCAAAAGATCATGTGGTCATATGGCGGAAGGAATTCCAATGAAAAGGAATAGAAAAGGATAACTTCTAGCATTACTAAGTGGGACTAAATAGTGGTTAAGATGAAATACAAAATTATTTCAACCAAATACCAATTGAACTATTAAAGGAGCTAGAAAATTTATGTAGAGAGAGATGATTGTAAAGGATTGCATTGAAAGATAATACAAGATAAAACTTAGGCTAGGGAATCATGAGGGAGGGGCTAATAAAGTGGAAAAAATTGTCAATGGATTGAGGGAATGCATCCAAGAGGATTTGGTTATGTAAAATATGTTAGGTTAGGTGAAATTTTCCTTGTAAACGTAAGTCACATCTTATATATCTATGTTTCTTGGAAAGTTTCCTAGGGGACATGAGAGAAATGTATTCAATTTTGACTATTGTGAGTGCATTTTCAAGAGGGGATTTAATTTTGCTAGAGGTTACATGTCACTAGAGGAAAAAATTATCCTTGCCAACATATTTTACATAACCAAATCCTCTTGGGAATAGGAATTTAATTCTGGTAGAGGGGTAAGTGCACCAAGATGGTTCCCAAAAAGGGGGCTTAAGTGGCCACTTTTTTTCTGAAATCAGGAAATGTTGACCTTGGACGTGAAATTGAGGATAGTTACACTCAAAATTTTGAGATGGAACAAAAACAAGGATCGAAGTGCTCTGAGTCTACTTTCTAAACTACTAATTTATTTTGAAAATGGTTGAGATTAAAGGGTTCAAAAGAGGGATGTACACAAATTGGTGTTATTTTTGTAAGAAAAACATAACATAGCAACTCTTGTATGACCTAAGCACGGTGAACTTTTTTGTAGCATTTTTAAAGTCGCTATGGTAAGAAGTTAGCTAACAACATCTAGTTGGTGTACAATTTTTTTGATAATTTTTTAATGAATACTTGATTTTTTTACTAATTTTCTAAGTGGGAACTTCCTGAAAAGAAAAAATTTGGCCATGCTCCACCTACAAATTTTGGAAAATAATTGATTTTTTTGTTCTTTTTTTAATAATTTTTTTAGAATGGAGTCTAGTTTCTAAAAATGTAATTTATTTGAAATTTTGATGAATGGTTAATTTATAACAAAAAAAACACCAAACACTACTTTTTAGCAAAAAATAGAGATACAAACAAAAGAAACTATGGATGAAAGGCTTAACATTTTCAAAAAGTGAAAAAAATTACATCGTTGGATAGCTAAGAGAGAACTTAACATTACCCATGTTTTCGATTTTGACGATATTGAACTAGGTGCAATCTTGATGGTGAGCATGGACCTGATTATGTGAAAAATTGTAGAATTTGCAAAAACACGTCTCTGGCCTTGTTGGGAATGCCCTCCAAGCCTTTGGGTTGGTATTCCAAGGAAAATACTTTCACTTTTTTCTTTGTTTTTAACGCGAAATAACATGCTCGTGTTATAACGCAAGGGCATTTTTAAAAACTTTTTTCAAAAGTGGCCAAAAAATTGGTACCCAACTTCATGCACCTGCCCAGAGGTTACATTTCACTAGAGGCTATCCACATTGGGAATGTGAAGGGTCTTAAGTGGAGAACCAAGTTTGGAGGGAAACAAGTGTATTTTGGTCCTCCATCTAGAAGTTGAATAGTCACTAGAGCATCTTAAATGCCAGAAGTTTAAGGGGCTATGGGTTAGGCATCCATGTTGAAACTTTGTGTGCACATTAACTAGAAATCACACCTTGGGATGCAATGGGTACGTCGAAGACAATATAGTGAACTTTCTATTAATTTTTTTAATTAAAAAAGAGAAAACCAATTTACAGTCATAAAGTAGAAATAATTTGTTTTTCATATGAATTGAATGTATATTATCTGTTAATAAAAGGAAAACCATTTTTTAAGAACAATTGAAGTTACAGGAATAATATTTCACAATTCAAGCATGGAAATGACTAGGTTTGCATATGTTTAAGAAAAAAATACTCTTAATTCATATGCCTTCAATTATACAATACATTTCTAACATACCACAATATTCATCAAATAGTGTAGGGTGAACTTTGCATATTATAGTAGAAAAAATGTAAGTAAGAAATGCAAATTTGATCCATTCATACCCAACAATAGTCAATATTTTTAGAGAACAACCACCAAGTAAAGTGGTTAGATTAATATTGGGGACTATGGGGTGTACAAAAACTTTGTAGTCACTCAGAGTAGCCCATTTGGTTTCACAATGTAACAAAGTCATTGAAATACATGCCGGTAGTCATTTAGGCATTTCTGAAGTATGGCTTCAACATATAACATTAAAAGAGAATGAAAAATGTGCAAATAATTGACTTCTCACTACTGCCCTATTGCAAAGTCAATATAATAATTTTATAGTGTCAACATTGAAATCCCAAATAAAAAATCTGCATCAAAAAGATAAAATATACAGTACTTCATTAAGACAAGGAAGCTGGTAATATTATTTTGTACAAATTTAAAGTTGTCTAAGATTTAATTTGGCTAAGCCTTTACTAGAACTACATATGGGCATCTTCAACATTTTGACAATAGTTATCTTGAGATTTGGGGATTGCGAAACTGTTTTGAAAATAATGTTGTCCTTAAAGTGATCTGTAACAAGACAAAATAAAATGAAATCAGTTAGTGAAGTAAATGTTGGATGATGATGTATGGTAATGAGCAGAAGAAACTGTATGGGAGGGAAACCATTTACTCTGTTGCAAGAAAAGCATGTGTTGTTACCCCAAAAATAGAGAAAAAAAAGCACGCCACTATCTATGAAATCACAATTTTGTTGAAAATAGTATAATTGAGGATATGATCCTATTCTAGAAATTTTTGATTGGATTTGGAATCTCTTTAGGATAAGGCAATAAGATATAAATTAAAATGATTCCACATCAAGATAAGAACTTAATGAATTTGATATTAATGAGAAAGCTTAAAATTTGAAGTTCTAAAATTTTAAGAATTCTACTGTCACTTGATTCTTTTACCAATAATAAATACTAAAAAAATTAGTTGATATCTTATGAGTTCCCCTACTGCACAAACTTTAATTCTTAAAACAGATTTTATAAGACTACTTCCTAAACTATTGAAATCTATATGATTAGACTCTGTAAATTATTCACATCTTTTAAAGACATTATATTTCCATAGTTTATAATATTGAATTGCTTGAAAGTTTCTAAATTTGATCACATATAACCTTTTTTTCTATCAAAATGCTATGAAAACACACAATTTTGTTACTAAAGGTGGTACATTTCAGATAGGTTATGCAAATTCAATTAAGCTTGCATTTAACACATGGAACAAGAGAGTGTACATAACTATTGCCAAAACAAACTAAAAACATGCATGCCTCTTGGTCATTTATGTTTTCTAAACAATGGATTTGAAAAAATGATGAAAGGGGCATATCCCAACAAACGAGGCCAAGTGACAAGAGAGATAACCCAAAAGTGGGAATTCATCGCTGAAAGATAATTTTACCCAATAATTGCATGTATAGCCAATGCTTGCTTGAAATTGACACAAGATGTTTGCTTGAGCTCTACACAAGATTTTTCTAGACTCTTAAACAAAAATATGGAATGCATGTTATTGTGACAACTATTTAGGGTTTGGGGCATTTTATTGAAGGAGCAACCAACTTACCTCAAGATGCTGGATATTTTCTATATGCACATCAAAAAAATAAAAAAACTCTAAAAGGTATCTTAATCTAAGAAAACCAAAGTACATACCTAATTTAATATTTTCAAGCACTTCCTATAATGCTTTCTTGTTGCACTTTGTGAGCCACTACAAACAAATAAATGGGATCATGTTAAATCACACAACACTTGTTCAAATAAATGAAGGAAATGCACATTTTAGGTTGCACAACTCCCTATCACTATAAAAATGCTATTTCAAGACTGTTTCAGCTACATCTCAATTTATCAAGGCATTATTTTTGAAAAAAAATATACTCATGATTTACAACAAAACAAAAATGCATACACAAACATCTACTAGGTATTTAAGTCTGGGTCTTTGTTGTTGTAATGTAGTCATTTTACCACTTAGTTATGCACAGTGGAAAGTGGGAATTCATCTTGATTTTTATGTAAAATGTAATTTTCCTTTGAAAATTTCCAACTTTGTGGATAAGATTATAAAATCATAAGAAAATAGGGGAATTTTAGAACTTTTTGTCAGGAGTAAAATTTTATGGTTTTAGGTTTGGGGTTTAGTGGCTAATATTCACAAATTGACTAATTTTTTCAATTATATCTTATCTCCAATATATAGTGTCAGTTCTTATTTCTACGTAAGAAATTATTTATATTGGAAAATTTGAGAGCAAACAAGGACAATTGGCAAGTTACAAACAAAATAAGGAATTTAATGCATTTGAAGAAATATTGTGCAATTTCAAAATTCTTGAGCTTTATAGTGCCTTTACTATTTACAGAGTAAGTCGAGTGAAAATTTGTTGACTATGTGTGATGAGTTTTCTATATTATTTTTTGGAGTCTCCATCAAGATTTTGGAGGTTTTTTCCCAATAGATGGGAATTTATATGTTATGTGGAATAATCCACATAAAAAATATTTCATTAAAGAAGAAAGCTACAACCACATGTGATTCAATTTACCATAATTTCCCCATGTGATTTTTTTCCCACATAGTTTTGTGATCCAAGTTCTATAAGATCTTCTCCACAAAGGTTGTTACATCTATAATAGTGAATGTTGATGTAGTATTTGTATTTTTTTTCATTTGCAGTTTACTAAAACTAATAAACAAACCCTTCACTGATTGACATTGAAACTAGTACCCTTGTATAAATTTGTGTCGAGATGCTAGATATAGGGCAACATGAAAGAGATGATTATAGAAAGTTTGCAATTATTCATGAGAAGATGAACTACAATTTTGCGTTAAGTGATGGTAATCTGAATCCAGGCATTTTGGGGGAGGATCTTGTGTGTTACCTTGTAAGAAACAAGATCATAGAATATACAAATGGAAAGAAAAATGCAAGTCAAATACTGGATGTGTCGAAAGCCAACAGACATGGATAGGTTAGACAAAAAAAAAATTGCATTTGAATATTTAAAAATTACAAGATGCAACTAAAAACCCAATTTGTATCATATGGACATGGGCCTATTAGATTGCTTAACTATGCATCACAAAATTTGATTTCTACCCAAAACAATGTAGGCTACAAATTCATTCGTTTATAAAAAATATTTTGTAGTTTATAGAGATTAAGTAGGGAAACTTGTAAGGAACAATATTTTAGAAAATTTGGTGAGCCAAATTTGAAAATATCAGTGTTACCCCAAGTTTCTAAGACGGGGAAAGTAGGGGACAATAGGACGAGTCCCCAAGTTTCAAATTTTGAGGCCAAATTTGGGGACGACGGGGGGACAATTATACAAAATATAGGGATAATTTTAAATATGTAGGGAAATTTTAAATATTTATATGAAAACATGGATAAGGCATGCATAATATACAAATAAAACCGTATCATATAACATTTAAGTTCAACATTATTTTTCAATACTCAATATGCATTCAAAATTCAAAATTAACATACATGAATAATGAAACAACCTCCAAGTTATAATTTATAAACTTATATCAAAATGCCTAGTATATGTTCACTAAATGATTGTTTCCATTTACTCATAATTATAGCTTTTCATCATGTTAGAATCTATTAGCTTTTCAGCTCTTGAAGTTACTATAAAACTCATGCTTACTTTTTAATCATCTTGAACTTACAAGTCTTGTTGAACAACCTTTTTATTAGGACATTCATAAAATTCCTTTCTCCTTCCTTCTATCTTCTACAAAGTAAAATGATGTTGAAAAAAAAAGTGTAAAAGATATAGGTAGCCTCTTGAAATAGGTAAAGAAGTAGATTAAGTTCAAAGAGGTTCTGGGCATTAAAAATGTTTGGAAGACTCTCTAAGCCTATGTGTATAGTACTGAACTGTAAGACGTGCCTCATTTAATTAGTAAACCATGTGAAATATCCATCATATCATCAATCTCCCCCATCTAGATTGTCTTCAATTGCATAATGCATGTTATAGTAGTAATGTGTGACTCACCAATAACTATTATTACTAAGAGTATACTCCTTGAGCATATAGTCCGATCTTTTCCATCATATTAAATTTTGGCTATGTGGATAACACATTCAAATTAGTGGATTTTGTAACTAAATATGACATGAACTCATCTACAATAAATGTGCTTCAATTATAGAAGTGGGATTTGATGTCAAAGGCTTCACCATAGAAAACTTTATTTTAGAACCCCTATTCTATATGCCCTAGGAATCAACATAAAACAAAATAAAAATAGGACCAAACACCTTTCAAAATAAAATTAAAACTACAGTAGGTTGTGTTTGCACCTCAAGTAGTCTTGTAACATTTTTTATGTTAAAGACAAGGGTTACACAATCTAAGAAATCATGGCATAAGATTTTGGGAAAACTATGTACTGTCCCAATTGGTGGCACCATTTTTGTATACCAATTTAGAGCATCTATTGGCAATGTCGTTATCATCTAGTTTCCTAATGTAATTAGGAACTTTTAAGTTTGGTAAAAATATTGGGTTGTATAATTTTACCTTTACTATTGAACATATTTTAAAATGCCATTATAATTCAGTAAATGATTGCTTCCATATATATATATATATATAAATGATTGAACCATATAACTATGATGCAACTTCTCATTCTCTCAAGCCCTTGGCTGCTCACTACAAACAAATGAATAAATGAATCAAAAGAGGCCTCTTTTTTCCTCATAAGAGAGCAAACACCAATGTGGCCCACAATAGGCGCGTAGGCAAGGCCATCTCGTTTTTTAAAAATGTGTTTTCATATTTAAAACAATGCAACACATGGGGGATGACCAGCCATCCTCAAGATGGTGGAGGGATGGCTTAGCCATCCCTTGGTTATTCTTGGGACAGTCAGTCATCCCCCATTTAGTCAACGTCATTCCCCCGTTTCAGGGATATTTCCTAAAATTCTCAATAAAAGGGGATGCCAGGGGACCATCCCCAAGTCGTCCCCTTGTACTTGGTACGTCCCGGGGACAGGGACAAGGCATTTTAGGGGGGGGACACGTCCTTGAGTTTCCCTAGAAAATATTGAAGAAATTATTTGAACTCCCATTAGATCTTAAATGTTCAAAACAAAAATTTTGGGAATCTTGAATGAAAAAATATTATTCTATAGAAATTGAGAACATGAATTTTTTATAGGAAAATAATTTTTTTTAAATAAGGAAAAAATGCCAATTTTCAAATGAAGGGTAGAGGCAAAGGAATGTACACATAGAATAAAACAGAGAACACAAAAGAAGGACACACAAAAAATACCCAGATGCTGAAAATTATATATTCACTTCAAATCATGTATATATTTCATTATAAGAGAGTTGTTGCTCAACCTTGCTACTATAGAGCATTCTATAGAAAAATCTCTTGCCAGTCCACCTATTTCCTATTCTCACTTGAATAATTAAAAACATCTTACATAAAAGTACATTTTGGGAAAAACTTGATTCCCAAGAAAAAGTGAAATAAATGACTTACATAACATCTTCAATAACTTGACTTTCACATCAACTATAAAACCTTTTCAACCAAAAATAAATGTCATAAATTACTTCAACAGTAACTTACCCCAAGATCAACACGAAACATCTTTGGCTGGAGGGCGATTCTTTGAATATAATAAATTGTATTCTTGGGCTTACCCTCCCCTCGTGGACCATCAAAAAATGGATCGAAGACACGAGAACTTTATTAAGCAAATTTGATAAAGTGAAAGTTTCCCACGCCTATAGAGAAGCCAATAGGGTGGTGGATTTCTTCGCTAATGAAGGGGTAAGGAAGGGTGGGGAAAACAAGTGGAGGAAGAATGACTACATTCATCCTGAAGTGAAAGCGCTAATTTATTATGATTCAGTGCATGGAAGAGAAGGCAATCTTAGTCATAATGAAACGGATAAAGATCAGGTACATCGATTTCATTAGATTTGATGGGACCGACGTCATTTTATTTTTTAAGAAGGGTCTGTGGCACGCTTTCTGGGTGTTCGACAAAAAATACCTAAACGGGACCCAGAGCAACTGTTCAGTGTTTATTGATAGTGAGCTGATTATGGGTGGAGAAAGAAAACGGGCGGAGCCGAGCAATTTCCAGGAGCACAGAAAGAATGCTAAAGCATGGGAAAGAATTGAAAAGGGGGGTTTAGTCCCATATATGGAAAAGCTTCATGGTACGGATGAGGGGATTCTGAACTATTTTGTTAAAAACTAGAAAAATGGAGAGATCGTGTTGTTTGGCAGGAATGTTAAGCTGAGTGAGGATTTAATAGGGGAGATAACTGGTCTTTCAACTGAGGGTGTCAAATTCTACCGGGACCGACGATTCTCTGATGAAGCGGTCATTAAATTTCCCAAAAAAGATAAGGAGAAAGCGAAGATGGTGAAGGTTGCTAATAGCTACTTTGATGTGGAGTCCATCAAATCTATTTGGAGGAAAGTTTTAAGAGTTGTTATGGAATATATCACGGTTGACGGGCGCTTTACCAGAGTCTATGGTTACCACTTTGCCATTCTGAACCATTTCCGGCATAAGGTTCGTATATCTCTGCCTTTTTACTTATTTTCTTCTCTGAAGAATTGCCTCGATGATGTGGAAAGAAACCCTAGGAGGAATGCTATTATTCACCCTAGTCTTGTTAGGCTCATTTTTGAGCATTTTCAAAATTTACCTGCTTTGCCTAAAACTGTTGATATTGAAGAGTTGGATGATGAGGAGACAAAAATTAGTAGGGAGATCGAACCCCGGGCCCCCCCAGATTGTGTTCTTGTTGGCCCTGATACCATTGCTCCCCAGTCCTTGTCTTGTCAGAAAACCCTTAAAGGCTCTGCCCCGCTGTCTTATCCTAAACGGCAACCTCTGCTTGAGTGCCCTAGTCCGGGTTTTATCACCCCGCCTTGTCTTAATCCCTAGCCATCTCCTGGTTGCCCTACTCCTGGTTTGTCCCCAGGTGTGAAAGGTAACCCTGTTATGAAACTCGTTTCGTATTTAGGGAATTCTATGGAAAACCTCTTTGACAAGCCCATGGTCAGTAAGGAGTCGGCCCCTAGTGCTCCCACTTCTGGTAATTTTGGGAATGATCATTTTGAGTCCCCTATTCAGGATGAAATTAATTCTACCTTGAATAAGCTTAAGCCTGAGGATTTGGTTAGTATAGCGGAAAAAAGTACGGATGGCCTTTTTATCGTTCTCAAATGGACCCAGAAAGAAGTCTGTAAATTGAAAGGTCATGTTACTGATATCAGCAACAAGGTCATGGATTTGGAGTAGAAAATTAGTTGGAACAGTGGAGACAATGATGAACAGGAAACTCCTTTACCGAGGAAAAGACAGCAATTACAGGAGGATAGATTGGCTAGCATCGAGTGCAGCATGTCCAAGATTGAACAAAACATTAGGGCTACTGTTGTTAACAATCATAAAATTGCAAGGCATAACACCATCATCATCAATGCGATGGTGGAAAAGCTTGAAAAAAACCAAAAGGGATCGCTGGTCGTGGATTTGGATGCGGACAGGGGAGGCAGCAGATCGGCTGGTGAAGGGATTTCGACTCGTACCAGGGCTAACATCAAGAGCAAGACCCCGACTTCATCTCATATGGTCCAAATTCTCAAGCAGGGGTTACAGGACATGCAGAATGTTGAAAAGGAAGCCGGGGATTTACTTAACACCTTGGAGTAATGTAATGTTTTGTTTGCTAGTTTTTTGGGTGGTCCTTTTTTAGGGCCCTTTTGTCTTTTGTTGCTATCTTTTCCTTCTTTGGGATAGCTTTCCGGTTGTTTGTTCTTTCTCTGTCTATCTCTTGTTGTTTAAACTCTGTGGTTTCAGGTCCCTGTAAAACCTATTTTTTCCTTTTCAAAAACTTACATATCACATAAGGAGAAAAAGCAATTATCACACAAAGTACAAATAAAGCAATATTAAATAGTTCGATAAGTATAAATAATTGGAATAAAATAAAAACCATACTACCACCACAGTCAATAGAAGAAGGTTTTGCAGCATCAAAAAAATGAATAATCTATATGGATCATTGACCCAAACACGAAAGAAGAGAAGGCAGCGACAAGAATCCAAAATGCAGCTTCAGGATCCGTTAGGAGATGGAAAGGTAGTGTCAGGAGTATTCAAGAGTTTGAATTATTTCCAACACTCCCCCTTATTTACAACTACTACTTTTTATTATACCCAAACGATCTCTCTAATAGATGAAGTTTTCTTTTCCAATCACCTTTGTGAAAATATCTGCACATTGATCTTTAGACTTGCAAGATTCCAAAAATATTTCTCCATTGTTGATCAATTCTCTAATGAAATGATATCGTGTGTCAATGTGTTTACTTCTCTTGTGAAAAACTGGACTATTTGACTATGCTATGGCTGAGTTGTTGTCACAATAGATCTTCATTGCACCTTCTTGTTCTTGATTCAACTCTTTCAACACTCTTTTCATCCAAAATGCTTGACATGATGCACTTGTGGCTGCTACATACTCTACTTCAACTAATGAAAGAGTGACAATCGGTTGCTTCTTTGAAGCCCATGAAACTACACTAGTACCAAGATGAAAAAACATAACCTGAAGTGCTCTTTTTGTCATCTATACTTCCTGCACAATCACTATCAGTGTATCCTATCAGCTTGAAATCACTTGTGTTTGAATAAATAATTTCATAGTTCCTTGTTCCATTAACATATTTCAAAATCCTTTTTTCTGCTTGCCAATGATAGACTTTTGGAGACTCCATGAATCTTGAAATGAGACTAACTGCAAACATTATGTCTGGCCTTGTGGCTATTAAGTATATAAGACTACCAACAAGTTTTTTGTATAAGGTTGGATTTACATATGCTCCTTTGTCATCTTTGCTCAATTTCAAACCTATGACAATAGGTGGGTATGTGCAGGATCATGGTGCGCCAAAAGTGGCAATATTTGTAGGGTATGTGGCTGACTTTTTTTCACCCAAAATTAATGAAACGAAAAGGGTTTTTAGAGGAGATTCTCAGCTTTCCAAAAATATAAATTATGATTTAATTTGAATTTAATAAATAATTATTATTCATTTTCTATTAGAATTACGACTAAAGTCCTTATCGATAGGCTGATTGAAAAACATCTATAACTTTCAAACGGTATCATATTTTTTGAATCCAAAACATGCCACATTCTATGCTTCACATACTATAGGATTAAAAAAGAAAAATTAAATTTCATGAAGTTTTGACCAAGGTGGTCGATAGACGAAGTTTTATATTTTCTAAAAGTTTTAATAAAAAATTCATAATTAATTATTTACTTGGAAAAAATTACAAAAATATGCATCACATCCGGACATGAGTCCTCTACTTATATATAAAATCTTACAAAAAAATATTATCATTTTATTATGGTTAGGTGGTTAGACAAACACCTACTTCTTATTTTTTCCCCTGAAATTTAAGTACTAATCATTGAAATTTCAAATTTTCACCAAATAGATTTTATTTATTTTTAAATAAACCTAGTATTTTAGAAACTACATTCAATTTTCTACAAATTCTATTCTTACATATTTTTGAAATAATATAGATAACTTATTCAAATATTTACGTCAAGTTGACTAACACTAATTTTTTTGAATTTTTTGCCACTTAAGGGCCTGTTTTTTGCATGATGATCGTGCACATACCCAGGTGTTGGTGTTGCTTCAAGCAATTCATCATATTAAACCTTTTCAAAATTTCATTTTTCATATTTTGTTTGAGAAATGAATATACCATTTTCTTTTTTATTCACCTCAATGCCAAGAAAATACTTCATTAAACCCAAATTAGTCATTTTAAATTATTTCTTCATAGCTCCTTTGAAAAATAAATTGATAAGTCACCTGCAAATATTAAATCATGCACATATAAACATATAATCAGAATTTCACCTTCTTCATTTATCTTGGTATACAATGTTGGCTCACTGTTGGACCTATTGAAGCCATTTTTTAAAAGATAACTATCAATTATGTTGTACCAAGCTCTCGGTGCTTTCTTGAGTCCATACAGTCTTTCTTGAGCTTATAAACTTTTTTTTCATGTCCCAAAATCTTATACCCAAGTGGCTGCTCCACATAAACTTCTTCTAAAATACCATTTAAGAAAACTGATTTCACATCCATTTGATATACTTCCCACTTGTTTTTAGCTACTATGGCCAATATTATTCTCACAACTTATCTAAATGAGCAACCAGTGCAAATATCTCATTATAGTTTATCCCGGGTTGTTGTGAATAACCTTTGGCTACAAGCCTACCTTTATGCTTTTGTACTTCACCATTTGCATTCAATTTGGTTTTGTAAACCCATTTAACTCCAATCACCTCTTTTCCTTGTGGAAAACTCAATAACTCCCATGTTTGATTCTTTTCAATAGCGGCTACTGTCACAATAGTGGTTTACAATTTCTGGGAGATTCTAATTTTTATTGAAATCACATATTTTTAGAAAATATAATGATTTAAGCCTTTAAAAGTTCCATTTAAATCATTCCAATTGAAGAGGGTTTGATCAAACTACCTTAGATCAAACCCCCTTGGATAGAACCCTGCTAGTTTTAAACCATACTTATAATGTAGTCTCCTTTACACCTATCAAAATGCTGATAAAAAACCACTTTTGATTTACCTTTGAAAGATCAAATGAATTCGTTTAAGTTTTTTTTTTTTTGTAAGTATGTAGTCCTTATTATAAGCTTTCCAAAAATTATAATTTTAAATAAATTTAATTTTATTATTATATTTTTTTTATTTCTTTTGAATGTACGTTTTTCACCAAAAATCAAGCTCTTTGTTCTACACGTGGAAAAATAGTAGATTATCAAACAAAAAAAAAAGAAAAATATGAGTGCACCAGATATTCAAGTCCTTGATCCAACAAAAAAAATAAAATTGAATTTTGATACATACAAAAAAAGTTGTGTTATACGGTCGCGCTATGTTTGAATTGTAACTGGTTTGACTTCGAAACTTGATTAAAGAAAAATTATTCAATAAGAAACTATCTAATCAAGTGGAAGCACTAGATATCAGAGCTACAAATCTAAATTGGAAAGAATTAGAATTTTACCCCTGATGGAAAAAAGTTATGCATTATACGGTGAGTGTTACTTTTTAAAAATGTTGTTTTCTGAAGAAAAAAAACTAGTTTTCGAGGGAGATGGAAAATGGAGTGCAATTTGAATCCAAAATTTTTGAAAAAAATATATTTAGAATATACAGAATTTTTTTTACAAAACTCTAGTTTACATCATCTTCAAATTCCTCACGGTTCAACCGCTATAGTTGCCCGAAAGTAAATATTTAGTTTAAAAAAATTATTCCAGTGTCCAGTTTGGCCAAAAATTGTAAACCACTATTGTGGGATCACCCTAGCATATATTTCTTCATCCATTCCATGCATCCATTTTTCTTCTTCAATAACATCTTCAAAATGAATCGGACCTTCAACATGTGAATACAATGCAAAAAGAGAATTCTGACCTGCATTATTTCCACCTTCATTTTGTTGATAAATCTCACTTAAACTTCTGATTTTCTGTCTCCTTAAGCTTGCTAGTGTGGGGTTTGACATGTCACTTGAACTTGGACTTGTGTTATGTGGACTTGTTGGTACTACACTTGAAATCCTTGCTCCTAATGGTGTTTGTTGTCCTCTTATTATTTTTCTTACGTTTGATGATGGTGTCACTTGTGGACCACTTTGTTGACCATGAATGGGTGTGGAAGGAGTCACATTTGATGGAGTATTTTCTGGTATAAAACCTTCATTATCTTCTTGTGGAAAGTTGGCTGCAATATTGATTGTTTTCTCCAAACTTCCATCCCATGCTTCATCTTCTATGAACTGCACATCTTTGTTGAATATAACCTTCTTGTTGATTGGATTGTATAACTTGTATGCCTTGGATTCATCACTGTATCCCACAAATATTCACTTTTCCCCTTTTTTGTCCAACTTTCTTCTCAATTCATTTGGCACATGAGCATATGCTACATGACCAAAAAATCTCATGTGTGAAACATTATGTTTCATTCCAGTCCATGGTTCTTCAGGAATCATATTAATGACACTTTTAGTTGGACTCCTATTAATTATATATGTTGCACATGCTACAACTTCAGCCCAATACTCATTTCACAAATGTTTGGATTTTAACATACTTCTTGCCATTTCCATGATTGTCCTATTTTTTCTTTCAGCTACCCCATTTTGTTGAGGTGAATATCTAGTTGTAAATTGCTTGTGAATCCCATGATCTTTAAAAACTCTCTTGAAATGTATTCACCACCACTATCCATTCTCAATACTTTGATGTAATGCCCACTTTGCTTCTCAACAAGAGCCTTGAATTGACGAAAGTAATCAAACACTTCATTCTTATGTTTTAGAAATTAAACCCATATCTTTCTTGTGTAGTCATCAATGAATGTAAAGTAGTAGCTTCCACCAATGGAGGTTGTTTGCATTGGTCCACACAAATCTGAATTAACAATCTCTAATGGTTTATTTGCACGAATTGACTTACCTGCCAAAAATGATTCTCTATGTTGCTTTCCCAAGATGCAACCTTCACATATTCTATCCAGTTTTTCTATTAGAGGCAGCCCATTCACCATTCTTTTCTTATGCAATATATTTAAGCTTCCAAAGTTTAAATGTCCAAATCTTAGGTGCCAAAGCCAATTTTCATCCTTAATTTCAACTTGAAAGATTGTTTGTGTGACTGCTGCAAATTTTTCTTCATGCACTTTTGGATTCATTGAGGGGCGTTCTTGAGTAAACTCTACCTTCAAATCTAGTTTTATCCTTAGGGGAAACATCCTATTGTTGATCATTTGAACTTTAGCAATAAGCTGATTATTTGGATATTTTTCTAAAATTGTGCGTTCCATGTTTTTGAAAAATACTCTATAACCCTTTTGAACAAGTTGTCCAATGCTCATTAAATTGTGTTTCAAACGAAGCACAAAATACACATCTGAAATATACTTCTTCTCCCCCTGTTTAGTTAGAATGTTGGTGTTCCCTTTTCCTTTGACTTCTACTTTATTGTCATTGCCTAGTGTTACATCTAATTTCACACTCTCATATAAACTAGAAAACATTTCCAAATTTCCAATCATATGATTACTACAACTTGAATCTAAAAACCATACATCTTTTTCATTTTCTTGTGCAACATTACATGCTAAAAGCATTGTGCTTGATTCTGAATTTTGATTTTGATTTTCTATTGTAAAATTTTCATTCTGCTTATTGAAATCATATTTCTTCTTTCTACATTCACTCAAATAATGCCCAAACCTTTTGCAATAGTGACATTGGACTTGAGGCTTATTGTACCTTTGACCTTGAGGCTGATTTTGAGATGGATTTTGAGTTGGGTTATAGCTGCTATCTCTTCCACTCGAGCTTGATGGGTTGCTTCTTCCATTCTGTAAGAGTTTCTTCCTCTTCCTTTGAAATTTGATCTACCTCTGCCTCTTTCTTGGTTGACTAGAACTTGTGACTTGAAAGCATGATCTAGTGATGTGTTTGCTAATTTTCTCAACCTGTGTTCATAAGAAATGAGAGATGCATGCAACTCATTGACTATAAACTATGTGAGGTCCTTTTTTTCCTCTAGGGTTACAGAAATTGTCTCAAATTTTATGGGTAAGCTCCTTAGAATATTTTCAACCACTCTTCTATCTTCAAGTGTCTCACCATGTAATCTAAGTTGATTTACCAGTCTAATGATATGGGTGAAGAATGAATCTATTGATTCATTGTCCTTCATATATATAGTTTCAAACTCCCTTAGTATTTGTAACTTTGTTGTTTTAACCTTTTCCATACCTTGATAGGTTGTTTGAAGTATGTCCCATGCTTTTTTGGACCTTGTTGCTTCTACAATCCTTGGGAAAATGCTCTCATGCACTCCTTGGAGAATAAACAAAAGATCTTTTGAATCCTTCTTATTATCTTTCAATAAATCCTTCTCTACTTGAGTTAAAGCATTATATGCCGTTGCATCGGTTGGTTCTGGAAATCCATTCTCTACTAGCTCCCATAAATGTTGTGAGAAAAAAAATTCCCTCATGATAATTAACTAGTAGTCATAATTCTTGCCATTAAATAGTGGAATCTGTGGATTTTTCAAGCTTGTGCTTGTGCTTGCCATTGTTGGCTGTGAGAAAAATTTTGCTGCAACTTTTGATAAAACCCTTTTGCTAAAACGAACTTGCTTTGATAAACCTTCTCTGATACCACTTTGAAGGCCAGAGGTAGAGGAATCTACACACAAAATAAAACAGAGAACACAAAAGGACACACAGAAAATACCTAGATGCTGAAAATTATATATTCACTTCTAATCATGTATATATTCCATTATAAGAGAGTCGCTCAACCTTGATACTATAGAGCATTCTACAAAAAACTTGCTTACCACTCCACTTATTTCATATTCTCACTTGAATAATTAAAAACATCTTACATAAAATTACCTTTTGGGAAAAACTTGATTCCTAAGAAAAAGTGAAATAAATGACTTATATAACATCTGTCAATAACTTGACTTTCACGTCAAGTGAAAAACCTTTTCAACCAAAAATAAATGTCATAAATTACTTCAACAATAACTTGCATATCATGTCAAGAGAAAAAGAAATTGTCACACAAAATACAAATAAAACAATATTAAATAGTCTGACAAGTATAAAGTGTTGGAATAAAACAAAAACCATACTACCACCACAGTCAATAGAAGGTTTCACAACATCCAAAAAATGAATAATCTATATAGATCATTGACCTGAGCATGGAAGAAGAGAAGAAAATGACAAGAGTTCAAAATGCAGCTTTAGGAACCATTAGGAGATGGAAAGGTAGTGTTGGGAGCAGTCAGGAGTTGGAATTTTTTCCAACAACAAATATTAGCTCCAAAAAATTTCTCCAAAAGGAAAAAGCATGGTACTCTTTTGAAGTTGTAACATGCTATACATCCAACATAACTCTTAGAAAGCCATCATCCCAATATCAAAATGCATAGTTGTCTGTGTATGAAGTAATTTGCAAATGCTTTCACATATGCCTGAAGCCTATTTGGAAAAATGCATTTTTTCCCAAAAGCTCTAAGATGTGAATTGTAATGTCTTAGAATTGAACTGCTTGATGTCAAATTTATGTGTATCTTTTCATTTCATGGTTTTTTTTTTTTTTTGTGGAGAGGAAAAGGGAAAACGAAACAGATATAGATAGAGAGCAGGGAGCTTTTTTGTTATTAAAGGAAAATTCTCCAAGCATGGAAAGGATGAATTCATTTCATTTAATGCATTATTCACTTTACAAGAGTCAATGCTTTAAATTTTTTTGGCTGAAATAAAAAATAATCTTATTGCTTGAATTTGAAATTTATGTCCACAAGATCATAGCAGAGCCTATGGTCTGGGATCACAAGTTCACATAAATATCTCTCTCTCTCTCTATATATATATATATATCTCAATCCATCTATATATATTTGATTAGAAATTTTTTTGTTATACATATATGCAACTAACCAATAATATATTTTTCTTTCTATATGATTAGATAAAACTATGTTATGGAGAGAGCATCGACGTAGATGCCACAACTTAGGAGTATTCTTCTGTCAAATTCACCCTACTTTGGAATACACCATGCCCAACACCAAGCTCGATAAGATTAGATAAAATTATTTTTAAGATTGAGCCTTAGCTTAGTTGTGACAACCATAGGGTATCTCTCCTATCAATTGACCCAAATTTTGGAGAACATCACTGTCAATGCCATACACAACAAGCTAATTTTTTTAGTTTACCCATTTTCAACACTTTTCCATGTCTCTTGGGGTTTCCAACTTGGGGCTCTCCTTTAAAAGCCCAAATATTTTACCTCTTCCTTGAGCTCTTCTGTATTAGTAATAGAAAGTATGACATTTATATTTTGTCTAACTAGGCCAGAACCAACTAAAAATGAGAGATCTAACTACAAATCTATCATATCTACAACAAAACCTTTAAAGAATTTACTGAAAAATAATTTCATAAAGAAAAAGTAGGCAATGCTTAGAAAGAAATAAATAAACAAACAAAAGAAGACCAAAATTTCATTTGAACAAGTTTAAAATTATGGCCACAAAAGGTAAAATTTCATTCCTTACAAGGTTCTAAAAAAATCCTTCCCCCTAAAGTCAGATATGCCAAAGAATTGTGTGTCAATAAAAATGTGTAGATACTACTATGCATCAGGGTTTGAAGATGTGTAGAAATGGTGAAAGCTACAAATGGGGGCTCAAAACCCTCAAAATCTTCTGGAAAAAAATATGAAATAAATGTAGAAAGCTTTAGTAAAAGAGTGAAAAGTCACTTGAAGATTTTGCACAAACTGTGTCTTTGTGTCAACGATGTCGATGGGAAAAGTATGCAAATTTTACAGGAACAATATCACCAAGGCCACACCTACAAATTCCAACCTGTGGAGACATAAGAAAATAATTATTTTAGAGTTAAAAAAAGCTTATGGAAAATTGGAGTGGCCATTTACACACTTCCAATAAGCCCATAATGAAAGCATGGCAATTGACTTACCTAAATATTCTTCAAAAAATAAGTATCTTTCTGTCAATGATGCCACAAGGAGGAAACTGTGTCGAGTCAAAATGATCTGGCAAGATTTTAGTGGAAATGTAAATATGAATTGACTGATTCTATGAAATCAATTTAGGTTTTGGTTTGCATTCTATTATAGGGCAACTGACTTACCTTAAATTGTGTCGTGTTGTCAAGGATGTCGATGATGAATTGTTGCATTGCATTTCATCTTATTACATTGCCTCTCGACCAATCTACACTATCGGGCATGAAAAGGGCTTACAAATACTAAGTGTGGGGATGCCTTCAGTGTAATTAGTTTATTATCATGACTCTTGGTTTTCCAAGGATTGGGTGTGGGCTTTTGTAATTAGTTTTGGTACCTATTATTTTGGTTTACTACTATGGTTTTATCTCCCATAAGTTCTATAAATTGGAGCCTTGAGATGGTAGTATCATCTTGTGTTATTTGTAGGTGTATGAAAGCATCCATGTTGTAGGAGATCAAAAAGGAAGTTTAATGTGGTGTATCTTTATTTTGAAGATAAATAATATACTTTCCCTATTTTCTCAAGTGGATTTTTTCCCAAAAGGGTTTCTCCAAATAAAATTGGTGTTATATATGTTTTTTTTTATTTTTCTATTATGGTGAATATGCAATCACATACATATAATAAGATTTGGTAATCTTATTTTCAGATTTGGATACAAATACAAATGTTAATATTGCAGCTTATTTCCATCTTGCTTTCAACATTTGGTATCAAAGCTAACATTTTTTTTAGAAGGGGATGCCTTTCTCTTAAGTGTTGAAGGGTTTTTGGCTATAGTGGGAGCTATTTTTTGTGGTATATTATAGATTTATGAATAAGACTGTATACCATGGCTTCTATCTCTAGGAAGGATATTAAGAAGTTTAGTAAAATGGGCTACGAGATGTGGAAATTAAAGATGGAGGATCTCATAAAAGAGAGAGATCACCAATTTTTGGTTTCACAAGAATGTAAACCAACTACAATGAGTGATGAAGATTGGAAATGGTTAGAAAATAAGGTATGTAAGGAACTATTTAACTTTGTGTCTTACATATTTTTTTCTTTTGAATGTCTCAACTAAAGATACCTCATGTAAATTGTGGAAAAGGATAGGTGATATTTATCAAACTAAAAGTTTATCTAACAATTTATATCTCAAAAGACATTTATATTCTTTTAAAATGAAAGATCTGGTGAATTTGTAGAAAATCATTTAAATTCTTTTAATCTGATTATAAGTTAACTTGCATCTATAGATGTTAAAATAAAATATGAAGATAATGTATCGTGTTTCTTTGTTCATTTCCTGAATCTTTAGAAAAATATTAATTATTGTTATATGTAGTGGTAATGCAGAACCAAAGATGGACATCATAGTCTCCATACTTCTTACAAAGGAGATGAGGAGAAATTCCATGAATGTGGGATCCTAAGATTCCTTGTATGTGTGAGGTAGGTCCAAAGAGAAAGGGCCTAAAAGGGATGATAAGAGGGATAAGTTGAAAGGACATTATAAAACCCTCAGAAGGAGCAAAGTAAAGTGTTAGAATTGTGATAAAAGACGGCATGTGAAAAGGGAATATAGGAATAAGAAAAATAATTTTGATTCCTCCATGGAAAAGTACTTCAATGATTATTCTAATGATTTGTTTATTTCAGCTAACATTGTTAGTGATGATGCTTGGCTTATTGATTCAAGTTTCTCCTACCATATGACTCCTCACAAGGAGTGGTTACTAATTACAAAGAATTTGATGGGGGACAGGTATTCCTTGGTGATAATAGCACAAAGAGGATTGTTGGTAAGGGAATGTTAAAGTTATTTTTTAATGATGGGAGGATTAAAATTCTTTTTAATGTTTTGCATATTCTAGAACTTGTAAGAAATTTACTTTTAGTGTCCAAGTTGAATGATTTTTGAATGCATGTTATACTCAATAATGGTTGTAGGTTGTGTTGTCTAAATTCTAGCCCCGCCTATGTAAATTGACCCTCCATGATTATATTTTGGTTAAATCCTTGCTTGGCTAGTTTTTTAGTGAATATTTGTAACCCAAGTGGTGTTTTCATTAGTTCATGTAACTTTCCATGTGACTACTTGAGTTCTTTCTCTCTCCATTTTCTTAAATCTAGTGGTGTTTTTGGGTTTTTTTGTAACTTGTTGCATGTTCAAATTTGTTCTTTTAAAGGTCAATAGTTTGTACCCAAGGTTCATGGACTTGTTGAAAAGACCATCGATAACATTTTTTTTTAAGTTTTTCAAGGTTGAGCAAGAATTGAACTAGTTCCTATAACTACAAGGGTGATTTATGTAGTTTTTCTAACTCACCGCATTACTGCCAAAGTGCATTTTTGAAGAATTAAGAAGTCATAATGAAAGATTGTTATGCTTGGGTGCATTCCAATTAAATGAAAAATCTATTTATGCAAAGTAAAATAAAGAAAATCCATCGAGATATGACAAAGAAAACCAAAATTAAAGATAGAATTTCTCACAATGCAAGGAATCAACACCAAAAGTATAAAACAATGTACTTAATTATATATATGTATACTGGTGGAAATAAAAAAATTTCTATCGATTACATAAAAGATGGGGAACTAGATATTATCAAAAGGAGATTCTTCTCATGCACATACAATGAACATCAACACACAAATCACTTCTATCACCAGTTGGAGGTGCTCTATCTATGTAGGTGACAACAAGTTCTCATGCGACTATAGAAATTGGGCAAACAAACCCATATTGTTCATCACTAGCCCCACACACAGGATAGTCACTACTTCTTCCATGACTTTGTTTTGGGCTATAGTGGCAACACAAATGGCATCGCCTATTAGTCTATTGTGTGGATAATTGTTGAGAACAACAATGGCTACATTCACCTGATGGAGGAATTCTGGTTGTACTAGTTGTTCCATTGCCCTCATTCCCTAGTCACGATGCTCGATGGTGTGAATTCATCACAATGTACATGAAACATTTTAGAATCATGGAATTGTGCACATGTACCTAGTTTAGAAATGTATCTCCTATTATATGTTACACAACACCTCTCCTTCTATCTCACCATCAACTATTAAGACCTCTTTTAATTGATCAAACAATCACTTGAAAAGAGGGCTACACTCAATTTATTCAATGACAACAACATTATTCATGGATAGACCATAACTCTTAGAACTAGCCATGTTTGACACTTCAGGTTGGAAAAGTGAGGTAGTTCTTGTTGAATTTATAGAAGGTTGGTGAGACATATTAAATGAGAATGATCAATGTGATAGGATGGTAATATGGTTTGAATTAATGGTTGATATGATGAAAATTTAAGTTACATTCTTAATTGATTTTCTGGCTAGACATCTTGCATATGTGTATCTACCACATCTCCATGATAGTTGTTTAATGTTCAATTGGTGAGGTATGTGAATCGCTTCAGAATCAAAGGCCACAAGGTGAGAGTTAAATCAAGAAATGCTTGAGAATTGTTTAAAGTCTTTTCACTGATGATGTAATCATGTCAGCTATTTATTATTTCCCAGTCATTGGTTTTCAAGATAGATGGTTAAGCAACAAGAATACATTACCACAAGTGATTGGCAACCATTAAGAGAGAAATGTAATCCCTATATTTGGGTAAACAACCATTTTATCAAGGGTCCGATCTCTGGAGGATACACTATGTTGCAACCGAGGGAGGAAAATTACATTTTCTTTGAATTTCATTTATTTCCTAGTTACAATAGTTCTCAATCTATGAGTTGTGAGTAGAATGAGATGTTGATTGTACTAGCATGTGAGTCATGTCCATAAATAGAATAAATTTTCTATGAGAAATATATTCGACTACATATACTTCATGTATTGTAATTATGGGATCTCTTATTTCATTTTACATTTGCTTTTGTCAAATTAATTAGTATGGTATGTGACTAGCCAATCGATGACTCTTAGAATTATTTCACATTAATTTCATTTTATGGATTAATGTCTTTTGCCTTATCGCTTTTTGGTTAAAAAAGCTCATTCATTTTTCATTTAAATCATACAAGGGAGTTATACCTCTCAACTAGAGGAAAGCCACAAATGCAATTGTGGTCTTTCCAGAGCTATTAACAAATTGGTACTAGTGCTTATTAGGAAAGAGAGTCATTTATTACTAGTATATTTATCAAGGGCCAATTCATTCGCTAACAAATTTTTGGCAACTCCGCTAGGGAAAGAGATTTAAGTTCTGAAAAAAAATTCTCTCATGTCATGTAGCAGGATGGTACTTCCCCATAATGATGTGTTTCTCATACTTCGGTTTGACTTGGATTAGATGTAGGTGGAGCAAGAAGATATCATATCACAATTAAATATGCTCGTTTGGAGGTACAGGAGAAGTACAACAGATTATATGCATGTCAATTTCATTTTGGAAGAAGAAGAACAGGCCCTTACATCCACATATACTAGTGGTAGAATGACCCCCAAGATTGATCTTTGAATATTATGAAAACCAACCCCATTTCCCTAACCCATGTTAGAATCACCTTCCCAATCATCATCTAAATCAGTGCCCCAACTATCCACTGAATCACCCTCGAACTCAACCACCACCTAGGAAATAGCTGGGATTCCACCTCTTTACTCCTATAGGAGTTGGTGACTTTGAAAATTATGACCTCTATTTCATGTGGAAATCATATTAGACCTTTCTCCCTATCACAATGCAATGAACTACCACTCATTCAAGGAAGAGATTCCCATAGTTCTCTGGTAGAGACATTCAAGATTCAGAAGAATATGTTCTGGATATGACTGTAGTAAGATGAATTCTAGGAATTCAAGAGGAGGATGCATTTTTCAGAATATTTTTTGACAATCTAATTAGGAAGGTAGTAGAATGGTTCTAAGGATTAGAGAAAGGTTGCATAACTAGTTGGGATGTTCTATGATAGGCTGTTGTCAGGTCCTAACACTTTAGTTAATAAACACATTCATATATCGACTGGGTAGTATCCAAAGGCTATATGCAATAGAAGACATCTCAACTATATCCCTCTCAAGTTTCCCAAATACTAAATAGCTAAATAAGACTCTAAACTAAAGGGTTGCTAACTTTTAAAATAGTAAATCATCTATCTAGAAAGCTAGAAATAAACTAAACTAGAAAGCAAAAAACAATGAATATGAAAAAAATCACCACTAAGCTAGAAAGCATGGAAATGATTGATCTAAAGAATATGTAAATTGTTGAGGAAGTAAAACTCGTAAAGAAATTAGGAAACATTGATCTAGTGAAAAAGATAACAATTCAGAAGCTAACATAAAATAATTTAACAAAAACAATTGAAGGAAGGTGCTCCGGAACTATAGATACTAAACTCAGAGACTATGGACTTAGCTACAACCTACAAGATTGACACTAACAATATGACACATTAATGAAAATGAATTCCAATTTTAATTTTTATCTATTAAATAAAAGTACATAATGAAAAGTAAAATACTTATCTAGCTATCTATAACCCTTGAGTGGCCAGCTCTCGGGTGTTTCTACAACTATCTCAGATCACATGCACTGATAATTTCCAAGTTACTTCATTCAAAGGACTCCATTCACATTACTCATTAATTCAAAGTGTGGCAGGAAAACTCATTTTTATTCATATGGTAGTTTTTCTCAAAAATACATTGACAACATAACGGTATTCTTTTGTATTCATCATTTGCAACAGTTACATGTTTTTATATGAAAGTGGCTAAAAAAATCCTACTTTCCAGTCGATAAAGTCTTTAACATATTGTTAATAACTAATAAACTTTAAATCCCATGACATGAAATATTGAAGAGGCTCGAAACAATCCATAAAGTTTTTGAAACTGAAAAATAACAAAACTACGAAGATTCAGCCCATAACATTTGTTCCTGGAATTTTGGTGCTCACTCGCTTGTTTTCAAAAGTGTTAAGATCTGTTTTCATTTCCCTTTTGAATGGAATGGTATTTAGGATTGGAAGTTGACTTGTGAAATGCTCAAGGACTAAACCATTAAATCAACATAAGTTAGCATAATTCGACTAATTTCAAGAAGTAAGGTTTGCATGCTTATTCATATAAAGAGAGCAATTATTTATCCTAAAGGTAATTAATTGGTAGGGTAAATTGGGCTGAAAAGTATAGGTTTGCATATTGAGTTCATTATATTGATGAGGTTATTTTTACCTCATCATTTCCTCCCCTTCCTAATCCTGAGCAGGTCCTCTTGTTCTCTAGTGTGTTCCTTGTCATTGATTCCTCTTATTCATTTCCTCATAATTGGTGCTGAGATCATATAGGTCATCTATCTTTGTATCTAGCTACTCTAGGTTCCTCAAGAATCCCTGATGAAAAGTGACTCTTTCTTTTCACCTTGCAAAACTATCATCAGTTTGGTCTAGATTGGTATATTTTGAAGGAGGTGGTGAAAGAAGAAGAGGAGGTTTGTACCTCATACCAATCCAATTAATCTTCAATTCTTCAAAGATTTTGGCCAAAGCTACTGCTCTTTTGTAGGACCATCTAATGTTAAGGGGTGAGATTATTTCCCTTTTCTTGAGATGCATAGGAAGAGGGGTATACTGCTCTTCACATGCATGCCAAGCTGGTCCTATCAACTTTGACCCTTGTTCTTGAAGTGATCATAGCACAATTGGAGGTTGTTATTGTACTTGCCCTGTACTTCCTTTTTAAGTTGGACACCCAAAAATTGTGCCTTGAAAAAGGAGGGATTCCTATGAGGATATCTCATTTGCAATCCCATAGTCTTTTCTACATGTGCATATTCTCTTGATCTATCTTGCTAGTGAAGCTGATTTCTCATTGTAGACATGAATGATCTCAATTCTTCAAGGATTTTGGCCAAAGCTACTGCTCTTTTGTAGGACCATCTAATGTTAAGGGGTGAGATTATTTCCCTTTTCTTGAGATGCATAGGAAGAGGGGTATACCGCTCTTCACATGCATGCCAAGCTGGTCCTATCAACTTTGGCCCTTGTTCTTGAAGTGATCATAGCACAATTGGAGGTTGTTATTGTACTTGCCCTATACTTCCTTTTTAAGTAGGACACCCAGAAATTGTGCCTTGAAAAAGGAGGGATTCCTATGAGGATATCTCATTTGCAATCCCACAGTCTTTTCTACATGTGCATATTCTCTTGATCTATCTTGCCAGTGAAGCTGATTTCTCATTGTAGACATGAATGATCTCAATTCTACTTCTCCCACAAAGAAATTAACAAAGAAATCCGTATTTTTTTCTAAGAGCATATTATGATCGAAGAACTCACATAACAAATCTTGTTGTTTAGGGAGTGACTCAACAAATATCTTCACAAATTCTTTGTCATTAGGATCATGTGGCTTATTTTGGTGAATTCTTTGTAATTTTCATCTTAAAATTTGTTCATTAAGAAACATGGAGTACAACCTAGATGATCTTCTACATGCTAATAGTAATTCACCAATTTCACAAGCATCCTATTTACCCCTATATATGTCTAATGAAAATATTTTTTTAACATTACCAATTCCCTCTTCAGCCTATTATTCTCAAATTCCACATCCTTTAAAAGATAACAATGCTCTATCCATTTCATTAATATTGGAGGGATGTGTACCTAGAACCATTCCATAACAATAGGTTCATTTTGTGTCTCCTTTGATTCCATAATTGATTTAGTGTCGCTTTCTTGCAGATCTTGCTCTAATTCCACAATCTTACTCATAGAAGCATTTAATTCAATCTCCTGTCTATTCTTCTCTTCTTCAAAGGCACTAAATAGTTGCATAATTTTTTTTTCAAGTCTTGAATATGCTTATCCTTGTCAAATAGAGCAACCTTGTGCTGCTTATCTCGTTGTTCAATGAGCTTTTCTTTTTCCTCCATCTGTGCTATCAATTTTGCAATTTCTTCGTCTATTTTATTTACAATGGAAACTTGCACCTCAATCTCTTCTTTTTTCTAGTTAATTTGTGCTTCATCATCCTATAGCCTGGTTCTCAATTCCATAATTTCTACTTTTAACTTTTCTAATTCCTCACTTTTGTAACTAGATTATGTATCCCCAGTGTCCACGGGGAAGGATGAGTGAGGAATTTCTACATCACCATGAGGTACATTCTCTTCCTCAGTATCCTCAAGAAGGGATGAGTGAGGCACTTCTTCCACTTCTTCATCAACATGAGGCACATTTCCTTCAACTTTAGGCATGCTTCCCACTCTATCAAGGAAAGGATAAAATCCCCCCACAAGTTCATTTTCATTATGCTCTGAATGTGGTGATTGTGTTTTCTCCCCTTCCTATTCTTTGGGTGATGGGGTTCTCTTGTTCTCCTCCCTAGGAAATTGATCACCTTGCTTTCCTGTTTCATTTATTTTCTCACCATCAGGTGGACTATCAATTTCTACCACCTTTGTTGGAGTCTTGGCCTTCTTCCTTTTTGAAGTATTACCTACATCTTGGGTTTTGGTTTCATTGGCCCTTGAAGAAAACATTTTACTTCTCCGTAGAGGAGTTGTTTGAAAGGTAACTTTGCTTTGATTCTTCCTCTTACGAGGAGGTTCCTCTTCATCTCCTGAGTGCACAATTTCCACCTCCCCTTCCTATCCTGGGGTTTCTAACTCATCTGGAAAAGTTTCTGGTGCATCATTGTTGGGAGCCATGGAGGTATGTTGGGATTCACGAGCATCAAATTCCTCTAAGGAGGGTTCTTCTAAAGATTGTTCTTTTTGCTTGGAATATTCTCCCTCAAGTGATCTTCTGAGTTCTAAATTTTCAATTTTTTGCAGAAACCTTTGCCACTTCTTTTCTAGATTTTTGCGGAAGTGGTATTTACATATTAACTATATGAGACCATGATGTTTAAGGGGCCCTATCCAAACTTTGTACATTTCCATCATAGAGATGACTGAATGAAATAGGAAGGTTGGTAAATTTAACCTAAGAGAAGGGTCCTTAATGTCATGGTAGAAATGAGTCAACAAATGAAAAGGGTGTCCCAGTACTATAGTCATTTGTCCTCACAAGTGAAATACTTAATTATCCATGTTGTAGCATACCTCCAAGGTTATGGAAGAGACATTTTATGGATTCCCTTATTTTGTCCCCTGGTGCTTATGGTCATTACAGGTTGGGGTTCCCCTTACCTATGAAATAGTTCTATCAAATTTTGATAGGGAACATGGGAATTTTCATTAAAATTAATTCCCTTATTTTTGAGACCAGAAAGATGAGCCATGGTTTTCATACTTACCCAAAATTGCTTGCTGCGCACCACAGTCTACCCATCTACAAAATTATCAATGAATTACTTCACAAGCTACTTTGTATACCCTTCAAATTGCTTCATGAATCTAGCCACCCAAATTTCTAAAATAAAGCTGCAATATTCCCCAATCTCAACAATGGAGTTGTAGAAGTTGGATCATACTTCTTCTTAGCTCTCCCATTCTCTTTATTTTCTTTTTCTTTTTAGTTAGTGAAATTCTGCATAATTATGTGATTCTTTCCTTATTGAATTGTAGATGAGAAAATAATTTTGTGTCAATATGTACCCAATGGAGGAGGAGTTAATTATCACCTTTCTTGTCACCTTATTGAGTAATTATGACAAGCTTTCATGGGGAATTGCACAACTACTGTCATACTTTCAACAATCATGTAAAGGCACAAGTTTCAAAATTACAAGGAGGAACGGATCATGCCAATTAATTATCCTTTATTCAAAATAAGTACTAACTCTTTAAATAAATAAATTTGCACGTACCTTATGCATTGTCATTAGATCGAATGTCACTCACTTGTGTTGATGTGATTGGATAGTCATATGGTTGGTGAGGGTTGTGGTGGATCATAATGGCATGGATGGGATGGTTGAAGTGGTGACGAAAATTATTATGAAAAAAAGGTGTCATAATAATTTTATTTATTATGGAGGGGTTTGGTATGATGTGGTAGAATAATCATTAGGGAAAAAATATTGAAGAAGCATAAAACCAAAAGACTAGAAAGACAAAAATTACAAAATTCTGGAGCATTGCTGAAAAATGCAACTAAAGTAGAGGAAAGGAGAGTTTCAGAACATTACAGAGAGATGTCATTGTAACATGGTAACAAAATTGAAGATTCCAGAGCATTGTTGGAAAGATGCAGCTGGAGCAACAACCAAAATTTTTGGAGCATCGTCAAAAGATGCAACCAGAGCATCAACCAAAATTTTTGGAGCATTGCCAAAAGATGCAGTCAGAGCAAGAACCAAAATTTCTAGAGCATTGCCAAAAGATGCAATTGGAGAAGCAACCAAATTTTTTGGATCATTTCCAAAAGATGCAATCGGAGCAACAACCAAAGAGCATTTCCGAAAGATGCTGCTAGAGCAACAACAAAAATTTCCAAAGCATCACTGGAAATATGTAGCCAAAGCAACAACCAAAATTTTTTAAGCATTCAAATAGAATTTTGGAGCATCCGAGAAAAATTTAAGAGCATCACTGAAAAGATGCTACCAGAAGGAAGAAATAGTAGAATTTTGGAGCATTGCTAAAAAGATGTCGTTGAAAGGAAGAAACAACAAAATTCTAGAGCATTGCTGAAAAGATGTCGCTAGAAGGAAGAAAGATGTGATGTTTTGGCCTTGGATTCCCAAAGCATCATTGAGCGATGCATCAAAATGCAAGATCAGGACAAGGAGTGGGTCAAGTCCATTGTACAGGTTCTAGAGCATCACAACAACTGTGCTAACCAATTTTGGAGCATCACAGCAATCGGGCTGACCAATTCCAAAGCATTGTCGTAGGGTGCATTGGAATTGTGTTGGCCAAAAAGATGAAGTCCTACAAAATATAGTCAAAATTTTAGTCAAGTCTAAATGGTGAAGTTAATGAAGAAATTGAAAAAAAACATCTGAAATGATTTTTTTTTTTAATTGAAATTTATTAGATAAAACTATATTGACCCTACTATAGCAGACTCAATGCAGTTGATTTCTCCCCATGTTTCTACCATTTTTGTAAACTCCTCTTTATTAATAGGCTTATGATAGATGCGTAATCGATGCCCATTAACTAGAAGAGTTGGGGTATCGCCATCAATAGGTTTCAGCTAGATCGAACCATTAGCAAACACTTCAAAAAATTTGTATGGTCCAAGCCAGTGTGTCTTGAGTTTCCCTTGATGATCCTTATATCTGGAATTGAACAATAATTCCCAATCCCCAATATGGAACTCTTTCTCTTTGATATGTTTATCATGCCAAACCTTACGTTGTTATTGGACCAGTTCAATTTGATGGATGATGTTCAAATGGAGTTCATCTAGTTCGCTAAGCTGTAAAACTCTCTCAATTTGGGCTCCTTTGAGATCCATGCCCAATTCCATGGTTGTTCTAAGGGTTTGAAGTTTGAATTCAATGGGTAAGAGGGGCTTCTTCCCAAAGACTAACTCCTAGGGACTATAGTCAGTAGTTGATTTCCAAGTTGTGTTGTAGGCCTAGACTTCTGGTAGTTTCCTAGCCTAGTCTTTCCTTCTCAAAGAAAACATTTTTATTAAAATGTTTTCCAACTCCCTATTAGTGACCTCAACTTGTTTATTTGCCTATGAGTGGTAGGTGAGGAATTCTTGTGACTTACTTGGAAATGATCTTTGAATGTCAACAAAACTTTAGACATAAATTGGGGGCCCTGGTCTATGACAATTGTCCTTGGAGCTCCAAATTTGAGGAAAATTATATTGTAGAGGAAATCAACTACTTGTTCCTCCCTAGCAGTACCTACGGTTTTCACTTCTTCCCACTTAGTCAGGTAATCAGTACAGACCAAGATGTACTCTTTTCCTTGTGAAGGAGCGTCTATTGGACCAATAATATCCAATCCCCATTTTTCAAATGGTTCAAGGACTACCTGAGGCTACATGGGCATTTCGTTAGAGGCTGTCAGCCTTCCTACCCTTGGAATTCATCACATCGGCGAACATATTTCTTGATGTCCTTGTGCATTGAAGGCCAGTAGTATCCTGCTCCCAAAATCTTATGAGCTATCCTTTTAACAGAATAATGCCCTCCTAAAGGGTTATCCTGACAGGCTCTTAGGATACTATAGGTCTTGTTTTCCCTAACATACCATCGTAAAACCATATCGGGTCCACATCGAAACAAGATTCTATTAATCCATTTGAAAGGAGCACTCTCTCTAACGAGGCGTTTATTTTGTTTTGATTAAAATTAAGGTGGTACTTCTATAGTGGCCAAATAATTTGCAATATCAAAAAACCAAGGGGATTTAGTGGAGATGGTGAATAAATTTCCATCTGGAAACTCATCTTGTACTGGAGCATAGTCACGATCATGTTTAATCCAGGATAAGAAGTATGTGACTACATTGGACTTCCCTAGTTTGTCAACAATTGTGACATTAAATTCTTGGAGGAGAAGTAACCACCTAATTATCCTTGCATTTACCACTAGTTTTTTCATGAGGTACTTAATGGCCAAGTGATCTGTATGCAATGTAATTTTATATCCCATGGCATAATGTCAAAATTTCTTGATTGCATGCACTATAACCAAGAATTATTTCTTTGCTATGGTATAGTTCTTTTCTGTTGACATCAAATTTGTAACAACCCTCTTCTTAATACTCAAGTAATATCAAGAATTTACTAGAAGGTAAATAACTTAGTAAACATAAGAGAGAGAATTTTTTATTTTATTTAAAAAAAAAAACATTTGCATGAGCACAAAGGGTATGTGCATGATCATGGTATGCCAAAAAGTGGCAATATTTGTAGGGTATGTGGCTGCTATGGCTTTCCAAGTTCTATTAGAATTATTTCTGTTGACATCATTTGTGACACAATTCTAACATACCTCATGAATTTTGACCAAGTTAAGGTGGTATATCTCATAATTAATTATTTACTTGGTATGCATCACATCCAAGGTAAATATTATCATTTTATTATGGTTAGGTGGTCAGTATAACTAAGTATTGAAATTTCAAATTTTCACCAAATAGATTTTATTTATTTTTAAATAAACCTAGTATTTTAGATATTTTTGAAATAATATAGATAACTTATTCAAATATTTTCAAGTTGCCTAAACTGATTTTTCTGAATTTTTTGCCACTTAAGGGCCTGTTTGGCATACCATGATCCTGCACATGCCCAAGAATAAAGTACAACTTTTCATGATAATTTCTAACTTGAAATCATATGTAATCATAGCTAGAATCAAAGAGAAGTCCTTACACTTTTCCTTTAGATCACATTAAATACAAATGGCAAAAGAATAGTTTTACCTCATAAGTTTGACTATCATAAGCCATAACATGGAGATCATTGCATCTGGAATGTGGTTAACTATCTTCACGACCCTCAGTGAGCCTTCTACTACAGAGGGAGAGCATCAACCGAGTTGTTTTCCTCCAACCGTAGACTCAAGTGGTCCCCTGCACACTTCCTAACTGGAAGTGCCCCAGCCCTTCATGAAAGGTATAGATATAAGGAACTGTCAAGTTTCTCCATCTGAGCCCTAGTGATGTGTCCTATAAACTCAATTTACCATACGAATCTAGATCCCTTCTAGCTAAGTATGATCATTCTAATTGGTCATTCCATCTAGACACACACCTCTAACTCATCTCAGAAACTGTCTCATGCTATAGTTTTTCTTACTTTATTTGGTACTCTAGGCACAACTAGTTTGTATAGAAAATCCATTCTAGTCAATCCAACTTAGAATTAATCCATAATTTATTATAAACAAGTAATGTAAAGATTTAGATATTTCAAACCTTTTCAAAAGTCCCTTATTTCATTCTTGCAATATCTAGGGTTTATGACGTCCTTTCATTTACTTCTCAAGATTCAATACCCAACATGTCGATGTGTTTAATCAAGTTTCAACATTATCAAAGAATCTCTTACAGTTTTATAAAGACTTCCTTTCTTTCTCTATGGTTTTCTCAACCTTTCACTGTCAATCAAAATATATATGTACAATATCATATCCGACATAAGAGTTATAGATTTCCTACATGCTCCTTGTCTCAATGCTAGGGTTTAGCTTCTCTAACCCAATGCATGCAAATATCAACATCCTTTATTCTCCAAAGGTAATAACATAAGTGTAACTAATCATAAGAACAAAATGCCTCTAGTCTTTCCTAGACCACTTGACATTGTTTGAATTCACATTTTACATACATGAATAATCATAGTATTCAAGGTATTCCTTCACCAATGCAATATCTAAAAGAATACTATCATTTCATATCAATAGTCTTGATCTAAGTCAATCTTCCAACATAAGTTAGGTTTTAATATCTTATACCTCACTCATGAAGCATGACCATTCATAAAGAGATGGCTTCCTTTTACGATGAGATATAATAGTTTCATACTAACCATAGTATCCATTCTTGTAAGTATATAATTACCGAGGACGTTTAGTTCCACCAATAAACCAGGCAGGAACTTAGTGCCACCTACAAGACAATACAACGTTCCTCTTATATATTTTCTCCTTCTCCAACAAGGATTCAACATATCCTTTAATTACATAAGATGCATCTTAGTTAACATAGTAACTATCATTAACAGTTAAACTCTGTTCTAGGGAATGTGGGACTCCACGTCACCTTATTCCACTTTCTAATCATATCATAAGCCTAACCATATTCACCACCCTAGGTCTATCCATGGTTCTCAATTCCAATTTAAACTATCACATAGGATAGGATCATATTCTTGATACTATAGGCATATCTTACCTTATCTAAAAAGAATGGTTTCATAAAATTTGATTGCTCAAATTATCCTTACAAGCTTTTGCTAATAAACACAATCCCCGTAAGATTCACTTGGAAGTAAAACAAAGGGTTTAAATCTTGTAATAATAATGATATAGGTCTTGGTTATCAAAAGTAGAACAAATTCTAATACTAATGATTTGGCTAACATGCAAGCTTCCATATGATAAAACTATGATCATTGATGATCACACCACCTCCTTTGTTGAGGGTAAACAAGTAGTCATAAATATTTAATAAACCCTTCATAACCACAATCGGGTTTCCATGCAAGTTGAATCAAGATTTAGTTTGAGTTTTGTAAGCATAGCTATGTTTAAGGCCAAATTAGCCATTACCACAGTCATGGTGTTCGTATTGGTTATATGCAACCTGGATCACTAACTGGTACTAATACCATAGTTTGTCATTTCTTATACTATGAAAACTCAACTCTAGCTTGACTCTCACAACTATGAGCTTTAGCATAGGAAGGAATACAATGAAATGAATCTCAGACTCCATGGCCTTAAGAAAATCATGGCAAGGAATATAATATAATAAAGCTTAGCCATAAGTCTCGAGCCTAGACATAGAAAAGAATAGAGAGAAATACAGCCTTGTCATAAGGCCTTGAACCTCTAAAACGAAAAGAGAAGCTTTAAAGATTATTCAAACTCGATCATAAGATCTCGAGTCATTACCATATAGAATATATCAATGACGAGGACACCACAGTAAAAAAATCAACCCCCCCATGATATGCATGTTATAGAAGTTTGAAATAAGGGAACTCACAACTGAATATGTATGCAAAAATAGCATCCTTTACTCTACCTGAGCACAATCCTTCCAAATACGAAGGTATTCCTAGTTCAGCCTCCATTGTCCTACTCTCATTATCTTTTCCTTGAGCGGAGCTTCCCCTCGAGCTCCCAGAAAGGCTTCTCAAGCTCCCACAAGAAACAACTTCCATTCCATTTCATTGGTGGTTAAAGTCATTCATCTGATACGCTGGCCAAGAGTCGTTCCCCCTCAAAGACTGAAGATTATAATGATGGTCCTTTTAGAAGACTAAAGGATTATTACCACATCCTAATTCCCATGCCTATCTTCCAGGAAACTACCTCCCTTTACCAAGGTGGCATGAGTGGTTTATCCCACTTGGCCAACTACCACGATCATGGCTCGCACAAGCATGACACCTTCTAGTCTATGGTGAGCTCCAAGCTCCCATTATTTATGATGTCAACTATATCAAAGTAATAACGCAATAACATAGCCAATATTAAATATCATATTTATATAATTATATTATAATATCTTAACATGCATCCTCTAGATGAATGAGAAAAACTAATATTAACAAAGATGCCATTTTCCAACATCTCAATGAAAGTCATCAAGAATAAACATTTAAAGATTGAACACATAAAACTGACAAAATCATCTAGAAATTAGGAGTTGGTAACACAATCTTACATGATCGACAACGTTGATCTTTTGTTGTCTCTTGGACATATTCACCCCATAAAACAAACTCATGGATGATCATCATAATGACTTCCTTTTACAAGGAATTAGGCTACAATATTAGTTCCATGACCTATTAAGCCAATTCAAACTATTATAAAGAATAGACAATAATGAACAACCAATTACGCAATTGATGTGATAACATAAACTCGTTATGACATAAGAAGTGACATGTTTGACAAAAAGTTGGACCTCAGTCACAAAACAACTAAAGTTCAACCTTGACAACATCACTATCCCCAAAACAACTAGGTTGATGTTAAGCAACTTGAAATAGACTTAAGATGGCGACAACTTGTTCTATTCCTTGTATCTATACCCTTATCTCTGATGATGCTCTCCCTCCCTTTCTCAAAGGGTGGGAACCTATTTCCAGAATTAAATCTTGCAAACACTAACTTAAGGTTAATGTATCATTAATCATTTCATAATCCTTATGAAATCATCACATCTTGGGAACTTTTAAACACATGTCAATTTTGAGTCAAAAAAACGTAACTCATAAAAACATTGATTTTTCTATACATTTTTTCTAAGCATCAAATCTTTGAATCATGCATACTCATTTACTAATTACTTCAAAAGTACAAAGTAAATCATAGTTAAAGTTAGGGATGTAACAAAATTCTTGCTAATAAAGTATATAGCATATTTTCCTCCATTCTCATATTCTTGCCCTAGAACTACTCCAATGACATAATCAGATGCATTAGCATAGATATGGAATGGAAGGCTCCAATTGGGTCCTCAAAGGACAAGGGCTGATATGAGTTTCTCCTTGATAATTTCAAATGAAGATTTACATTCAGGCATCCAAATGAAGTCTACATTTTTCTAAAGGAGAGAAAACATAGGGGCTGCAATTTTGCTAAAGTTTTCTATGAATCTTCGGTAGTATCCAATATTCCCTAAGAAACTCCTAATATCAGTCCGATTTTTTGGGATTTCAGGTTGTATGAATTAAATTTTTTTTAGGATCAACCTTAATCCTTTCAGCTAAAAGATGATGTCCCAACACTATTCCTTGTTCCACCATGATCAAACATTTCTCGTGAATTAAGGAAAAATGATGATCCTCACACCATTTTAACACTTTGTATAGATTTGTGAGGGCTTCAATGAAAGTTGAACCATACACAGTGAAGTCGTCCATATAAACTTCCACGCACTCATTTACCAACTCAACAAATATAACCAAGATGGCCCTTTGAAATGTTGTAGGAGCATTACATAGCCCAAAGGGAAGAACCCGATATGCAAATGTCGTCCAAGGGAATGTAAAGGTTGTCTTATCTTGGTATTCTGTTGCTACCTATATCTGTTTGTATCCACTAAATCCATCCAAAAATAAAAAATATTTCCTCCCAGCCAAGTTATCCAACACTTGGTCCATGAATGGCATGGGGAAATAATATTTGCATGTTACTTTATTAAGCTCCCTATAGCCTACACATACTCTCCACTTTCCATTCTTCTTTGGAACTACAACCAAGGGTGACACCCACTTGCTGTCAGAAATTGAGTAGATAAATCCTACCTGTAAGAGTTTCTCAATCTTAGTTTTAACAATGTCTTTTAGAGCAATAATGAGTCTCCATTGTGGCCGACAGATAGGTCAAACATTCTCAATATAGATATGATGTGTACAAACACTAGGGTGTATTCCTCTCATATCTGTATAGTCCCAAGTAAAAACTTTAGATCTATTCACCAGGGTGTCAAACAATCTTTGTTCTTCCGTCTCAATCAACCAACTATTGATGTTCAAATTTTTCCTAGTAGCAACATAATGGTTTTGACTCCTAGATAGTTGGACGTAACCATGTAGATGGGCCTTATTAGGGTGTTGAGTGGATAGATGTGAGGTACAATTTTATGAAGCTATACAACATCTACATATAAATGGTGATTTTTTGGAATAAGGTTCATCAAAGGAAAAGGTAATCCGATGAAACTAGCACCATCAAATTTTGCATGATCTATGTTGATTGGATGTCCTAGGATTTCTTCTACATCTGACATTTCCTCACTGCCCGAATCCATGGTAATATTTTCCACATCGTTCTCCAATTCATCCTCTAATTCGTCACCATGCTATTTGATAACTACCATTGCCAGTGAAGCCAAATTTTCCTATCTGTTGGGGCTTTCTAGTTCATTAACCCATACTTTATTGTGCTCGACAGGCGTGGCATGAGGATACAAAAACAAATGTTTGCTATTAGATCCATGTAATATGGTCATTCCTCCCTCCCTGCAGTTAATTTTAGCTACAACAATAGCTAGCCATGGTCGTCCTAGAATTATTGGATAGTTGTCCTTGGGTGTAATGGATTCAATTATCTAAAAATTTACTGGGTATTCCCATCTATCTACCTTAACAAAAATGTTTTCAACAATGCCCTTTGGAATAGCTATGGATTGATTTTCCATCTATAAGACCATAGTTGTGGGGCGTAGATCAATAAGTCCCAGTTTTTCCATCACATCAACAGTCATCATGTTAATGGTTGCTCCAAGGTCCACTAAATTGTTAGGTATTGCAACCTCATTAACTGTTACTATTATAAGCAGACTACCTAGATCATCATACTTCAGAGCAATCGTCATCCTTGCCAACAAGTTAGCTAGGTACCCATTTATGTGGACGGTGTTGATTCATTTTGGTTTTCTCCCTGGGGTCTTAATACACAACTATTTAATTAGTTGGTTTAACTCAGAGATCTCTGTAATTTCTTATAACAAGGGAACTTCAATCTGTAATCATTTGATTTCTTGTATCAATGTAGTTTTAGTGGGTGAGGTCATTTCCAAAGCATCTTTCATAGGAATTGGTTTTAGTCGCTCTAGAAACGGTGATTTGATTTTGTCTTTAGGCACGAAATCCTTCAGAAGTTCAGTTGGAGGCTATTTTTCTTTAGGTGTGGGATCCTTCAGAAGTTTAGTTGGAGACTAAACCCCCTCCTCTTGAGGTAGGTCGAAAGCTCCAACTGAAGATGGTAGGTCGAGCTTATGTTGTGTAGTGTCTGGGATTTTTTCTATGGATGTGGGTGTTATGGGGGTTTTCTCATTAGATTTCTTGACAAGTTCATTGATGATTTATTCAATAGTCAACTGTGAAAGTGTTTTACCAGACCTCAATTGTAGATTTCCACAGTGTATGGCATTAAGTTGAGTGACATTTTCTTGTTATGTAGAATATATTGGAGTATTTGGGAAATTGTTCTTTGGGTTTGGAATTGGTTGCGCCGAAAGTGGTGGTTGGTTAACTTGTTCATTTTTTTGCATATTCTGGGGAGGTGGTAGAAGACTTTGTTGCTGAGTAGTAATTCTATTGAGGCCAGTGTAAAACTGATGTTGAGGTTGATTCCATTAATGAATGGGATTTTGAGGGTACCACTGTTGTTGAGGCTGGTTAGGCCACTGAGGGTTACCCCAAGATTGATTGGCTCATTCTAGTGGTTCCCAAGGATAGGTTCCCCAATTAGGAGGTATTGGAGGTGGTGCCTATGACCAGGGTGCTACCCATTGATTATTGTTCAATTTTGGTTAGGGTCTCTAGTTAGGATTGGAATTCTAGCCATAGGAAAAATTTCTTCTAGTTCTTTGATTAACAACATTCACTTCTTTCTTGACTAGGGTTGTTCTTTTCTTAGAAATTTTGATGGCATTTAATAGCTCACACTGATCGATAGGGTGACTTTTGTCACACACTTGGAAAATTTCAATCTTATCAACTTTGTCCAAAGGACATTCTCACAAAAAATGTTTGTTTTAGCATCTGGGACAATAGATGGACAAGGTTTTAGGATTTTGGGTTTTATCTTGTATGCCATCTAAAGTAGTGTTTAATTGGATGAAAATGTTGGTTTTGAAGTCAGCGATCTCTTCATGATTTTTTTTGATATCATTGGAACCTTTAAAGAGAGTGGACTTTCTGATTCCTCCTTGAGTTTGAGAGAAATTTTGACATAGTTCCATAATATCATCCAGTCCCAGTTGGGACATGTCTCCTTTTCCCATTAAATCTAAGCTCCTTTGAGCTTCATGGGATTTTGAGGGTACCACTGTTGTTGAGGCTGGTTAGGCCACTGAGGGTTACCCCAAGATTGATTGGCTCATTCTAGTGGTTCCCAAGGATAGGTTCCCCAATTAGGAGGTATTGGAGGTGGTGCCTATGACCAGGGTGCTACCCATTGATTATTGTTCAATTTTGGTTAGGGTCTCTAGTTAGGATTGGAATTCTAGCCATAGGAAAAATTTCTTCTAGTTCTTTGATTAACAACATTCACTTCTTTCTTGACTAGGGTTGTTCTTTTCTTAGAAATTTTGATGGCATTTAATAGCTCACACTGATCGATAGGGTGACTTTTGTCACACACTTGGAAAATTTCAATCTTATCAACTTTGTCCAAAGGACATTCTCACAAAAAATGTTTGTTTTAGCATCTGGGACAATAGATGGACAAGGTTTTAGGATTTTGGGTTTTATCTTGTATGCCATCTAAAGTAGTGTTTAATTGGATGAAAATGTTGGTTTTGAAGTCAGCGATCTCTTCATGATTTTTTTTGATATCATTGGAACCTTTAAAGAGAGTGGACTTTCTGATTCCTCCTTGAGTTTGAGAGAAATTTTGACATAGTTCCATAATATCATCCAGTCCCAGTTGGGACATGTCTCCTTTTCCCATTAAATCTAAGCTCCTTTGAGCTTCATCATTGAGAGAAATTTTGACATAGTTCCATAATGTTTTGTAACTGCTGCATGTGGGTTTTTGGGGGTCGGAGAACATCTTGATACTCTCTGAGCATTCAGTTAATACAGGGGAGAAGGCAAAAAGGTTCTTTTCTCTGCTATAGGATTTCCAGGTTAATTGAATTGTGCAGAGGTTGAGGAATGGAATGGGGAACAAATATTTGGTGGGGAAGTGTCTGGTCCTCACTATCGACTACTGCCTTCTACTATCAATACAATATTCATGATAACGCCACCAGGCCGCAGATGCTTGATATGTGCTTGTTACCTCTGTATTTAAAGTTGTGCTGAAAAGAAAAGCTGGCCCATTTGATAGATTCGTAGAAATGCCCCGTTTCGACGCCTTAGACCAGATTATTAGTTTAAGAAATATGCAGTTCCATAAAGAGGAAACACGTTCGTGGTCTGTGTAGCAGGATTTCTTAGATATTCAATAAGGTTTTAAATTTATAAGGATTTTAGAATGGTAAATTGCTCTTGTTGATGTTTCTCCTAAGCCTCCTTGCTTATCTTTTCATGCAAGCTTTTCGCCTCAAATTATCCCGTCTTAAGGTTCACGGGAAAAAGTATAGGCAGATTCAGCTATTAGTAATTCACTGAAAAATTCAATGGGAAATTGGTGTTCAGTATCATCATACCTCAATACAATAACTCGTGACATATCGATAAATATATAGATTTCGAAACTGTGGCATAATTATAATACTAACAACAGCTATTTGAGGTATACGATGAACCAAACTGCTAGCCATCTTTATACTTCCAGATATTTGCACAAATGTCTACCAAGGTGTTCTCAAATACATCTTACAAAACTTGCTATTGAGTATATTTCGATGAATCTCCAATCCTGTCCAATGCTTATTTTATGCTATACTGTAGCAAGCATAGTTAGGCACACCACTTCTCTCGAAAGTGTGTTTCATTGAATAACTTCGTCATATATGATGTTTGTTCTTTCACCATTAGTTGAGATCGTTGAGCACAATATAAGTAACTCATAGATGTAATTCCACCGACCAAATTAACTCTTCATATTCACCATCCTCTGTCAACCATTCTGGGAAATGGAAACGTTTGTCCAATTGAAGATGTCGGTATCCTTTCATGGTGTGAGAATGCAAAATCCACTTACTATTACAAACCTTCTAATTAATCAAATATTAATAGCTATTAAAGAAGACTCCCCAACACAAAAGTTTATAACTATTGTTCATATAGGCTTGAAATCTTTAGAGGTGAAATATAATTTTATGCGAAGATAGGATAAGGGAGCAATGATTATTTGATTTATTAAAGATAAATGTTTATTGACCATTTTAGTTAAATAAATTGGAGAATCAAATAGGGAAAAATGCTTTATTTAAACAATCGAGGGAATGATAAGAAGAATATGCAAATCATATAATGGTATTCTCAATACGTTTTCATTTAGGTATATATATGTGTATAAATGTGAATACTAGTATATATATATATATATATCCCATAATTAGGAATTAAAATATTTTATACGTGGAAAATTTGGGTTGAATTTTAAATTATATATTATTTGGTTTATGTACATGTTTATAATATGTTTGTCCACATATGAATATGCATCTGGGTAAAAGTATAATCTGGTTTATAGTTAATTGGATATGTAAATAAGAAACTAGAGAAATTATTAAAAGGCTAAGGAATTGTTTTATCATAGGGAAAATTAAGGAAAGAGAGGTTTGATTTATCTATGTATAGGAATATAATCTCTTAATTGAAATATCGATTAGATGGAAATTAAATGAATATAAGTTGTGAGTAGGTATAGGGGAGTTAAATTAAACTTGTAGTGAGATAGTTATAGAATTCGTTTCCTCAATTGTTTAAGTGAAAAGATGAAATGTAAAGGAAGCTTAACATGTTAGTTTAATAAGAAGTGGATTGTTATTTGCAATATCTAGCCCATTAATTTAAGTAAATTGTTAAAGAAATTGAAAGGATGATTAATTTAAATAACTTTGATTTATTGATAGTTGAAGGGATGTCTTTATGTTTACTTGATAATGAGAGGTTTCTTGGAAAAGTGAATTTCATTATTTTTGTTAATTGTGAGTTGTGCTGCAAATAGTGTTTCATGGTTGCTTGATTGTTTGCTCGTGTGGATTCATTGGGTTGATTATTAGAAACGTGTTGTGAATTTCATGTGATTGCTTGTTGAGGTATTGGCTATTGTGGTGGTTATGTGTTATTGATTTTGGGAGGAAGCCTGTTTGAGCCATTTGATGTTGTGATTTGATTAAGTTGGTTGTTGCCTTAGTTGAAGATCTCGACGTTATGTCATCACTTGTTAATTTGTAAATTGTGATTTGACTATAGTCTTTGAGATCTTGATGATGCTATCATGGGGAAATTACTGTGTTAGAAATTGAGTCTTCTAGAGGATAGAGGGGATATGGTTTCTTCTTGCAAGATTTGGTGTGGAGGCCGACGATCTGGGAGGTTCCACCTTGGATAACCCATACCAAGATTTATGCATTTATTTGAGTTTTATGTTGTTTCACCTGTAAGTGGGTGATCTCTTGATTTTCTTTTGATGATGGTTGACCTTTACACTTGGATTGTGTTTATGTGGTTGGAGCCTTGCACTTGAATGTGATTTTTGTTACTATGAAATTTTAGTGTGAGATGGTGCATGCCTCACTTGGTGTAGTTACTTTGTTGGATATGGTTTCTTGTGCAAGTTGGCTTGCCGTTTGTGATTTTGAGATATTATTGTTAGTTGGGGGAGTGGCTCTCAATAGGGGTCAATGCCCAAAGTGGATGGTCTAGGATAACCCATTGTGAGTTTAATCAAGTGATAATTAATTAATTAGGGGGTTTGGGTAATGTTGCCTCACTCATGGGCCCAAGTGCTTGTTTAGACTTGGGATGAGTGGGAAGGCTTGGAATGGCAAGATCAATTGCCTTGCCTCTGCATAGTAATTTTTGCAAGGTATGTTGATCCCACATAGGGAACATGGGGGGCTGGCAGCCGGTAGAGGTTACCAGGATAACCCAGGATGGGGGGCAACATCCTAGGAAGGTTATGCCAGGATAACCCATGACTACCTATGCAACAACACTCCACCCTTTAACAATTTTGTATGTTGTTGTTCCTCTCTTGTTGTTCTTAATCCTCTGGAAGTGGATGTTGTCATGTGTTTGTTGATGCTTGGTTATGTTGTCTTGGATTGGTTATTTCTTGTGATGATTTTTATCTTGTGTTATTATTGTTCACGTCGTGGAGTCTTGTAATCCTTGTTTTGTTTGATGGTAATCATTGAGGTCCTTCTTGTCTTCTCCTAGCATGAGGGGTGGGCCTTTGGGTCCACACAGTCTGGTGGAATGTGCTATGCACCCCATTGGGTCCCCAACTATTGATCGAGTGGTCCAGTGATGTACCAGTTATAGTGACTCCTGAGTTGTACCAGAGTTGGATCAGACTTGTAGCTTTGTAATCCTTTAGCTCATTTGTATCCTTCCATAATATTGTACTATTCCCATTCATGTCGAGAAGTAGCATTGTATTAGTGTAATCCTTGAGTAATGTATCATGTTATTAATGTATTTTCCTTGTTCATGTTATTATCTTATGGATACTGGTATCTTTCATGTAATGTAAAGTTGTTAATATAGAAAGTAATGTAGTCATGTAACTCCAGGGGAATTGTTATATGTTGTACATGCATTATTCCATTTCAAGTGTTGAATGTTAATATCATGTTGCATGATAGTTGTTAAAAAAAAATTGTGCCCTAAATGTTAGTTGTTATAGTTTCCTTTGGGGTTGCATGGCAGGGCGTTACATGACATGCCTTAGATGAAAACACAAAATTGAAGATTTTAGGAAAAGTGAATAAGAAAACACAATTTTGCAAAATTTTGTTAGCTATGTAGTATTTGTTATTACTTAGATATTGTAACTATTTTTTTGTATACCAAATGTGTCCTATACTTGTGCTACGTAGAGTAAAACAATGAGAAGTCTTGCAAATTAAATGACATTGAATCATAAGATGACATTCAAGATTTAAATGTTGGTTCCTTCTACTCTAGGAATGCTTCTCATTGGAGTGAAAAGGGATATGAAGAGTATAACATTGAAAACTACGAAATAATGTGCCATAATAGAAGGGCTCTTCAATTGCACATTGATTACAAACATACAATGAATTTGGATGGAAAAAGAAAATTTTGTAGTTATTAAAAACAAGAAAATAATATTTATACATTCATCAACATACAAAAGGTCAAAAATTGCTCAAAAGAGAGTATCAAATCCTTGTACAAATGAACCAAGGTTACTTAGGTGTAAATGAAAAAAGTATATTGGCAATTTACAAGCCAAACTATGAATAAACATAGAGAACAAAGCATTTTATTCATTCAAAATAACATGTTGATAGGAAAATACAATAGATTAGGAATATTTACATAGTTACAAAATGTGATGGCTAATTTTTTAAATGAATTTTATTCAATTTGGATTATATTTAACTATTTTATTTCCAAATATTGCAAAACACATATTTACAATGAATTTTGATAACATATTCAATGTAATACATAATTAAATAATTATACCAACAATCAAACACGGCTTGTGAAAATAATTTGAAATATTTATTTATCAAGAGGGTGCAAGTACATATTTGAATCAAATAATTGGAATGATTATTCACTCAAGGAAGATCTTGGTTGTTTTGACATTCTTAGCTATGACACATTTCAAGAGGAACAATTGGTTAGGACAATCCTAAGTGTAACATGTACCTTAAGTTGTTTTGACATTATTATGCCTTATTTTTTATGGCCCGGATTATTCACTCTTTGTTTCTCACTTAATAGGCCTGCATTTATTTTCAAAATCTTTTCCAAAGGAAATTGAACATTTTCTTTTTATCGTTCTTTTAACCTAAAGGTGATTACATATACTTTCATTTTTATCTCCCTTTTAATTCCAAAGAGTCATTTACATATGAAAATGACATTCTTTTTCACTTTGATTAAATGTTCCATAACATTTCTCCCCCAATAAATTAGTTGGTCCTCAGTTGTATGAGGCATATCTACAATATAACTTACAAAAAAATAGTCAATCAAGTGCAAATGTAGTAGGTATGTTTTCAAAATTTGAAGGACATGGAGTTGGTGTTGGAGTTGGATGGTAGATTGTGAATGTGGGGTAAGCACTCACTTTATATCAAACCATGGTTTCCTTCTTTTAACCCTACTCATAAATCTCTAAGTACTATGCAAGTATGGATGTGGTTACCTAATCTCCCTCTCATTTTGGGAGGATTCTTGCTTTGAGGATATAAACAATGCTATTGGTCATTTCTTAGAGGTAGATTCATCTACATCCAACATTGGCCACTCTACTTTTTCTCGTATTCTAGAGGATATTGACATCTCCAAGGCTCTTCATGGGGATTTTGTCTTGATGGTTGAGGATAGGTGGTGGGTTTAGCTACTTGATTATGAGTGCCTAACATTTTGTTGTAGATAGGTCTCTACTATCAGACATTTTAATTTTAGTTTTTTGCATGTTCGCTACAAGATTGCAACTCAACTACATGGTAGGAAAATTTTTTCCTTGATCATTTGACTATGGATTTTTCAATGTTTCTAACTCTCTAGTGGATAAGTCTTGTGGCCTCACCCCCTTTTGGTTAATCACAATGTGACATTGGAGGCTCCTCTTATGGTGGCTTCCCTTAAGATTGGTGTGGGTTAGGCAATTTTGTTGTTCCCTATTAGTACCTCTTTTAATTTGGTTCAAGTATCTACTTTGTCTAATCCTACTACCTTTTCAATAGGTTGTGGGTGAATTATCTCTCTAATTTTGGCTACATATTCTATGTAGCATACAACCTCTTTGATTATACATTCTTCCTCACCTTGCAAGGTGACTTTGGTTGTGGAGCTAATTTGTAAGGAAAGCTAGATGCAGAAACAACTCTCCTAACGTCAAAACCTCAGGGAAGAATGCAGATATGTAATTTTAAATTTTACAATTATAGTTCAATTAAGATGCACTTTGAAACAGATAACATAAACAAAGTATTTTACAAACACCTATGGACACTAGATTTACGTGGGAAAACCCTTACGGGAGAAAAACCCACCACACCAAGAGAAATCACTTTGTATCACAGTAGCAAATAATTACATACAGAGTTTTGACTTATCTCTCTAATGCTAGATTACAACAACTTTCACAATGATCAATCTTGTACAGGAACCTTCAAGTTACAATCTTTACAGAATAGAAATCACTCTGATACAATTTGAACTGTTCATCCCACTGTTAATCGAACCAATCGAACAAATGCAGAGATTACAAACTATATTCATGTCATTCCTGGCTATCGAGCTTCCTCACAGAACTACCACAATGAATTGACTTACAATGGTTCCAATTCGGCTCCTCTAATTGGCCAAATACCAGCCACGTAGATGGTCATCGCTTGGTCAAAATAATTCAAACTTTGTGGCATCTCGGTGAGACACTAATAGTGTCTCCCCGATGCCACAAAGTCTTCATATCAACATTGGCAAGAGATGTTTCCATTGACAAGAGGTTCCATCGAGCTTACATGTGTTACACCGAAGCACCAAATAGTTAGCGAGACCTATCGCTTTTGCCAGGAGATCATAGCGAGGTCCAAAAGTTTCATAGTTGTGAGTTGACCATTCGGAAAGAGTATTGTTCTTCGGTGAGACTACATATTGATGTCATAAGTCACACCAAAGAGTCATTCTATCGACAGGACATATCGTTCTTGCTAGGACCTCACGCCGAGTCATTAAGGGTTATATCGAAGTCACATGTTATACCGAGCTCCAAAGAATAGTCGGCAAGACTTAACACCTTTGCTGAGACATCATAATGAAACAATCATTGTTACTCCGATGGACCCAAGTGCATTCCTGTCGGTGAGACTTTAACTATTCACTGGGACATCATAGCGAGAACCCTTTAGTTATCCCAAAGACTTCAATACAAAACATACTATTGGCGAGACTTTAACACATCGCCCATACTTCTTCCCGAATGAGGCCTTTCGGCCAAGGGTCTCAACGATAAGTGATAGAATGGCCTGTCGGCCAAATATCTCCACGAGCGGTAAGAGGTCACCCCGAATGCTTCTTGTCACAGCGATAGACTCCAAAGTGTAACCGTTCAGTGAGACTCCTCCAAGGTCACAGTGACCTAAACAATACAACAAGATTAAAGCTACTAGTTGGCCAGACATAAGAGCTGTCACACCGACTTGGCTCCAATGGAGGTTTCAGCCTGTGATGATTGAGGCATACTTTTCCAACAATCTCCCACTTGAAAAAGATCACATAGGCTCCTCTAGAGCACAACATAACTTACTGAAAATCATGGGCACTAAGGCCCATAGAACTGGCACACCCCCTGAACTTGTCTGTGCTCACTGGCTTCGTTAATGCATCTACAATGTTCTCTAAAGTATCAACCTTTTCCAAACTGACCTTTCCATCCTCAACCATATCTCGTACAAAGTGATACTGCACATCAATATGTTTCGTTCTGGCATGGAAAGTAGGGTTCTTTTCTAGAAAATTTGCACTCTAACTGTCACAAAAAATAGTTATTTCCCCTGCATCAAAACCAATGTTAGAACACAAACGTTTCAACCAAACTGCTTCTTTACAAGCATGTGTAGCTGCCATGTATTCAGCCTTCGTAGTGGACAAAGTGACTACAGCCTGCCGCTTGCTCATCCAGCTCACTGCACCACCGTTCATCATGAAATGTATCCATTGGTGGACCTCCTGCTATCAATGTCCCCTGCCTAATCAGAATCCACATGGCCTCGAATACTGAGAGTCCTTTGTGATTCAACCAAGTTCCCATGGTAATATAAAGCAAAATCTAAAGTACCCTTCAAATATCTAAACACTCTCTTTACAACATCCTAGTGTGTCCTTCCAAGATTAACCATAAACCAACTAAGAACTCCCACTGCTTGGACAATGTCTAGCCTTGTACAAACCATTGCATACATGAGACTACCAATCGCACTAACATAGGGTACACTGGTCATGTCCTCCATCTCAGTAGGAGATTTTGGACAGTCCTCAACAGATAGCTTCGTTCCCTGCAAAACTGGAACAACTAGCTGTTTGTAATCATTCA
>VDFB02000015.1:295666265-295873054 GCA_007258455.2 Sequoia sempervirens
ATTTTAAAAATACTAAAAAAAAGTCCACCGTGCTCGGGTCACACAAGAGTTGCTATGTTATGTTTTTCTGACAAAAACAACAGCAATTTGTGTGTGTCCCTCTTTTGAACCCCTTAATCTCAACCATTTTCAAAATAAATTAGTAGTTTAGAAAGTAGACTCGGAGCATTGCGGTCCTTATTTTTGTTCCATCAAGAAATTTTGAGTGTAGCTATCCTCAATTTCACGTCCAAGGTCAGTATTTCCTAATTTCAGAAAAAAAGTGGCCACTTAAGCCCCTTTTTTGGGAACCATCTTGGTGCACTTACCCTTTATTCAGTATGAGTGCAATCATCATATTGTTCATGTCCCTCACAAACTTTTTTTACTTTTTTTTCTGAACTCTTCTGCTAGCTCCCAAATTTTTGACCCCATAAAGTGCCAACAATTTTGAAAAAATCTAGCTGTTAGCAAATCTGGACTTGGGGATTTGTCCGGATGTAATGAGAATACTGCCCTCCTGATTTCCTCCATGGTAAACGGTTTCAACAGTGCATTGTTTTCTTCTTGCCTTATGCAACAAGGGATGCAATTCATGATTGTCCCAAAGTTCTTTTCAAGGATCCCCTCTTTTGCTACCAGAAGGGATTTGAAGTAACGAACAACCTTCACCTCGATGCTATCACAATCACTAGCCAATGAACCGTCCATATATTTTATGTTGTCTATATGGTTTCTTTCCCTCCAAGCCCGTGAGGAGTAATGGAAGAATTTGGTGTTTGAATCACCTTCCCGTAGCCATAGTTCTCTTGCCTTGTCTCGCCAAAAGACCTCCTCCCTTGCCAAGAGCTCTGCATGATTTGCCATCAATTCTTTTCCTTTCTGATATTCTTCTGCAGTCATTCCCTCCCTTACTACTAATTCGTTCAAAGCCTCCGAATCACTTGAACTACCTTCGCTTTTTCCATGAATATGTTCTTAAAATATTCTTTGTTCCATTGTTTAACTTTATACTTCACATGTCCCAGTTTTTGAAGAAACCAAAAGCTAACTGTGCCTCAGATAGAATCACCCTCCCTCCACCATTTTTCTAGATTTCAGATCAACTTCGGGTCATGCCACCACATTGACTCGAATTTGAAGTAACCTCGTGCCGGCCTCTCATAGAGATCTATCACCAACTCAACAAGAAAGTGATCAAAAGCAGAGATAGGGAGGATGTTCGAAATACACTTGTATTTGTCCTCCAACCAAAAATCTGTCTAGGCGTTCGACAAAATTCTTAAACCCTTTCCTACAATTTTTCCAAGTGAATATGCCATTTTTGGGCCAACAGTAAAACACGTCGATTAAGGAAAAAAATCCCTAAATTTGGCTATTGCTTTATTTTCTTTCGATAGACCACCGCTCTTCTCCTTCAAATCAAGAATTGCATTGAAATCACCTCCTAGAATCATCATATTAATGTCTGAACCTTGAATTTGGTCCTTGATTTGCTGCCAAAATAACGCCTTATCCGCTGTACTAACTGGACCATAAACATTGAAAAGAGGAAAAACCAAATTTGTTTGCCAATGTCTTACTGTGCACTACACCTAATGACTTTGTGAAGAGACTAGTTGAATGTCAACCAATCTAGCCAACCACAGGTAGTCCAGGCCACTGGAAGCCCCAACTGTGCTTAGAAAAAAACCTGCCCATTTGTTATAGTATCTCATAAATTTTAAACCCTCCTTATTGCTGATTTTCGTTTTTTGAAAAATTACTATGTTTGCTGACAGTCTATGTAAGTGACAATTAAGGGTTGTTAGGCCCTTGACATTTCATGTTATGATCTTCATGGCTTCCCAAGGGAGGCCTTGGCTCCCTTGGTTTCAAATATTTTTTTGATGCTTGTCAGGCCCAGCTCCTCTGCTGCCTCCTCTCGCTTCTATTTCCTTGATTTTCTACCCCTACTCAATTTTGTTTTTGCCAAACACTTCGCTATTGATTGGTTAATGCCTCTAGGGTCAGTAATATCCAATTCTTCCACCTCTAATTCCTCTTCTGAATCAAGATCCATGTCTCCTTTGATGTTTGAAGGCAAACCAGGATCAAAATTGATTAGATCATCCGGATCTGGACAAAGGAAAAACATCCATATTCGACATTGTTTTGTTCTGTAATGTTGCCGAGAAGCCTTCAATCAATGGGTCACTATTCCTTTGTTGACTTGTCACTTCGACGACAACTAGGGCACCTCATCGCGCATTCAATTTGCCGCTTGCAGGCTCGATCTCCACATCCATCTTCTTTAGGTTTTGTTTGCCATTCTTCCTCTGGATTTGCTGATCAATTTTAGTCCTCTACACCTTCTTGGGTCTTGGCTTTTTGCCACACTTGGGCTCAAAGTGTTTTCTACTCCTGCATCTCAAGTAGAAGAATTTTTCTTCCTCATCTGAATTGGTATTAATCGGTGACGGTTGTCAACACACAACATTATTTCCTTTGGGATCTCATACATAGCCATGGCCTGAAGGCGCAAATAAAAGAGTCGCTTTCAATTAACTCTTCATCAAATCCTATCAACGTTCCAAGATTTCAATCGATCTTTTCTAGACATTCTTCTACCCAATACTCTAGATGGAGATTGTAGAGCCGAATCTAGAGCAACTTGTCATAAGGTTGCAATTCCACTGGATCAAAGTTTGGTACCCACTTTTGAATGTAAATCGAGCTTTCCCAAAAAATCCATAAACCCCCACTTAGGACCTCGATCTTTTCCTTTTTTGATCTGAAAATGGTAACGAAAAAGCTCTTAGGCAGAAATTTCACTATCTCCATCTTTGTCCAATTTTCTGCAAACCAACATCGAATTTCAGCCCTCCCAGTTCTAGGTCCAATAATTTTGCAAATAATTTCCAGCTCCCCCAACATCTTTACATCCATTTTCACCTCCAAAGACAGGTCGATGAAGACAAAGCCCCTATGAGCTTCCTGTCACACTCCACCGAATCACCCAAACCGCACAACACCCTTTCTGTAGATTCTTTCTTAGTCGCAGGATCTGACAACGCCTCTGAATAATTTCGCTCGCCACCTTTTTGCTCCATTGCTATTATAATATATGTATTGTTATAATTTTAATAAGTAATTATTTTTAAATTTTTTACATATTTAATAAATAAACTTTAACTAAGACTTTAAAAAGTAATAAAACTTTCCTACCATATAAGGAGATTTAAAAGAATATCGCATGAAACTTTATAAAAGAACTAAAATGAAACTTTATAAAAGAACGTTTAAGAATATTAAAAGCTTTATTGTGTCCTTAAAAGTTTGATTTTTTGAAAAGCACTTTAGATTAAATAGAAAAAAAAAACATTAGAAAAAACAAATCAAACAAAAGGGTTATAAAAGAAGTAAAATATAAATAAAGTGAAATGACATAAGAATGAGCAGGTGAGATATAAAGAAGGGCAAGTGATTTAAAAAAATAGGGTTTAATGAATATGATAAATGGGCACCTAAATGGAGCGTAGGGGAGGCATGAAGCAAAGTTAAGGGATTTGAGGTCAAGTTAGTGCAGGAAGAGGCACTATGTCTGCACCAAGAGAAAACAAAGAACATAGCATAGAAAGGGGTTGGCAGAAAGGTGGAGGGGGGGGGCCATGACGACATAGGAGGCCGCGACTATGGCACAACATAACAAGGGCTGAGGTGAGACCCTAAAAAAAAGATTTAAATTATTTTGATTGATTATTATTTTTTATTTTTTATTGTTAAAAAAAATTGAAGGTTAAAAGCCTTTAAATTTTCTTAAAGAAATTATATATTTTTTTTATTTGCAAAAAAAGATTAGCCTTTTTGAAAAAGAATTTCTAAACTAGGGCCGAGCCCTAAAAAAAAATGGTTTTTTTAAGAAATTTGAACTTGTAAATTAGATTTTTTTTTTGATAAAAATTGAACTATAACCCTTTATTTGAGAGTTTCTAAAAAAATTAAACATGCATGCAAAAATAATGGATTTTTTAGATTTAAATTGATATTTAGGAAAAAGTTTAGAAAACTTTAGAAAAAAAAAAATTGTACAAGGGTTAGAGAAAAAAAAATTAGACAAGAAGCAAAATTAAAATTTTGGCTCTTCTCCTCCTCTTAGAGTGCCTCCAATGGTGTGCCTTTAAAACTTGGTAAACCTTTTAACAATGTAGCTCAAAAATGATTAGTAATACCAAGGCTCTGGAATCATGAAAAATAAATAAATTGAGCAAATAAAAAAACTAATCAATGAGCATTGTTTGAAAGAAAAATATTACCAAAGAGAGAGTAGCCAAACAAATCACCACCACCATCAAGAGGAGACACAAAATTTGATAAGGGGAAAAAACAAGAAAAAACCCCAATATTATGAATAAAGGAAAAATGCATAAGAATGAGAGAGAGAGAGAGAGAGAGAGAGAGAGAGAGAGAGAGAGAGAGAGAGAGAGAGAGCCTTAAGCTTGCTTGAGAGAGAGAGATTTAAGCTTGCTTGCTTGAATGAAGAATGAGAGGACATGCACCTCAATATATAGAGGTGAGAAGAGGAGTTAGAATTAGAAAGTAACTCCCAACTCAATGAATGCCACCATTTAGTTTTTTCTGATATCAATAGAATATTGATTTATGTACTAAAAAAATGAATGCCACCATTTATCTATGTGTGTGCAAGTTGTCAAGAACCTCTTAAGGAGGTGGCTACATATATTCCAAGTAAAGATTAATCTTCTAACAAAAACCTAGTCAAACCTTCTAACCAAATACATTATAATTTAAAAAGTAATAAAACTTTCCTACCATATAAGGAGAGTTAAAAGTTCATATTGAATGAAACTTTATAAAAGAACTAAAATGAAACTTTATAAAAGAACTATTAAGAATATTAAAAACTTTATTGTGTCCTTAAAAGTTCGATTTTGTGAAAAACACTTTAGATTAAATTAAAAAAAAATTAGCAGAAAATAATATAACAAAAGGGTTATAAAAGAAATAAAATTTAAATAAAGTGAAATGACATAAGAATGAGCAGGCGAGATATAAAGAGGGGTGGGCGATTTAGAAAAATAAGGTTTAATGAATATGATAACACATGTAGAAAGGATAAAACGGGTAGGTAAATGGAGCGTAGGGGAGGCATGGAGCAATGTTAAGGGATTTGAGGGCAAGTTAGTGCAAGAAGAGGCACAACGTCTATGCGAGAGAAAACAAAGAACATAGTGCAAGAAGGGGTTGGTAGAAAGGTGGAGGGGGGGTCATGACGACTTAGGAGGCCGCGACTGTGGCACAACAGAACAAGGGCCAAGCTGAGACCCTAAAAAAAGATTTAATTTATTTTGATTGATTATTTTTTTTAATTTTTTATTGTGAAAAAAATATAGGAAACCTATAAAAGGATTTAAAAAAAAGCTTGAAGGTTAAAAGCCTTAAATTTTTTTTACAAATTTGCAAAAAAACATAAATTAACCTTTTTTTGAAAAGGAATTTCTAAACTAGGGCTAGAGCCCTAAAAGAAATTGATTTTTTTAAGAAATTTGAACTTGCAAATTAGATTTTTTTTGATAAAAAATCAACTATAACCCTTTATTTGAGGGTTTCTAAAAGAATTAAATATGCATGCAAAAATAATAGATTTTTTAGATTTAAACTGAAAAAAGTTTAGAAAACTTTAGATAAAAAAAGAAACTTGTACAAGGGTTAGAGAAAAAAAAATTCAACAATAAGCAAAATTAAACTTTTGGCTCTTCTCCTCCTCTTAGAATGCATCCATATTACCACCAGAGAGTAGCCAAACAAATCACCACCGCCATCTAGAGGAGACACAAGAATTTGATAAGGGGAAAAAACAAGAAAAAACCCCAATATTATGAATAGAGGAAAAATGCCTAAGAATGATACAAAGATAGAGTACTTAAACCTTAAGCTTGCTTACTTGAATGAAGAATGAGAGTTGAGGCACCTCAGTATATAGAGGTGAGAAGAGGAGTTAGAATTAGAAAGTAACTCCCAACTCAATGAATGCCACCATTTAGTTTTTTTCTGATATCAATAGAAGACTAATTTACGTACCAAGAAAAAGAATGCCACTGGATTCATCTATGGGTGTGCGAGTTGTCAAGAACCTCTTAAGGAGGTGGCTACAAATATCTCAAGATTAATCTTCTAACAAAAACCTAGGCAAATCTTCTAACCAAATACAATATATTTTTCTCAATAGAAAAATGCAATATTTGAGAATCTAATGGAAAGAAGTATAAAATGACTTGTCTATCTAGAATAATATAGGACTGAAAAATATGGAAATAGACATGCCAAATAAGAAACCAATGGTTTATTTTTTGGTTTCATGTATTTAGTTTAGATTGTAACCAACAATTTTGAATTGGCTCTTGGGTCCAATCTTTGGATTATGTAGGGATTCCCTTCCGGTGTAGACGATGCTTCAATATTGGACATGCGGCTGCGCATTGCGGATTTGAGAAAAAAATTAAGACAACTACTTGGTGGAAAGGTGCCTCTCAACAACATTATACGGTTGAGAAGGAAGCTGATCAGAATAAGAGTTTTTTAGATGTGGTTGCTTTTGAATCACTGGGTCTTGGGACGCCCCCTCCTATCATCTCATCTGGCGAGGATGCTAGGGCCTCCCCTATTGAGTCTAATTCTGCCACTTCAAGTGATTGTGCTTCAGCTTCCCTTTCTGGCGATTCTTTTGTGAAGTCTTTATCTGCACAAAAGAATCAAGATGAATCTCCAAATTCACTAGCTGCTAGCTTTCATACTCATGAAAGTAGCGAGTTGGTTTGGCATGGTAAAGCGACGCAAGTGGAAGAAGGTTGGATCACAGTTAAAGGAAAAAAAGTTAAATCCTCTATGCTTTCTTTCGACATGATTCTCCGCTCCCACAAGAAAAGTGTAAATTGTAAATCTTGGTCGGTCTTGTTGTGGAGTTGATCTGTTTTGTTCGCTGCTTGCTATCTTTTTTTGCAGCCTTGCTCTTTTTGTTTAAGGGTTTCAGATCCCTTCAAAATCTGTTTTTCCCTTTATCAAAAACAATTTTGAATTGGCTATTAGGAACAAACTTGGAAGATGAAAAAATATGTTCAAAGTCAAAAAATTGAAGGATCTCTCAAATTAATGATGGGGTTTTTTAATGCTTTTCTAGGGCATTGATTCTAACAAAGATGGCCATGATGGTGCAAATAAGCATAATGTTGGGTATATGGAGTGGAGTTAGGATTATTTCCCATCTCAAGAGCGCATTAGTTTGATATGTAATGCCCCTCTGTCTGTGTTATCCTTGTGTTGGTTCCGGCTCGCTTGTGAAGTCAGGGTTTGATTGGTATGTTGTTGAATTGATTTAAATTTGTTTGATTTGTGTTTTGATTATTTCCTACATCATAGTAAAGATTGATGTTATTGTGATAAATTAAATAAAGGTATTTATACTTTTGAGACGTTGACCAAGTAAAATATTAATAAAGGATTTCCATGATTTAAATAAATTAAATTCACGATTTAATTAAATAATAATAATAATAATAATATAAACATTGTAATGAATTTAGCTATTGATTAAAGAACAAACAATTATTCAAAACAATTAATTAGTTGTATCGGATTCCTTTGCATGGAAGGAATAACTTTAGTTGTTACCAATCATAATTATTGCATGTTAATGCGAATAAGGGAATTGTTATAGTTTATCTTGGCCTGGGGCACATTTTTAGGCATGTTTTGTAACTGCTGCATGTGGGTTTTTGGGGGTCGGAGAACATCTTGATACTCTCTGAGCATTCAGTTAATACAGGGGAGAAGGCAAAAAGGTTCTTTTCTCTGCTATAGGATTTCCAGGTTAATTGAATTGTGCAGAGGTTGAGGAATGGAATGGGGAACAAATATTTGGTGGGGAGTGTCTGGTCCTCACAATCGACTACTGCCTTCTACTATCAATACAATATTCATGATAACGCCACCAGGCCGCAGATGCTTGATATGTGCTTGTTACCTCTGTATTTAAAGTTGTGCTGAAAAGAAAAGCTGGCCCATTTGATAGATTCGTAGAAATGCCCCGTTTCGACGCCTTAGACCAGATTATTAGTTTAAGAAACATGCAGTTCCATAAAGAGGAAACACGTTCGTGGTCTGTGTAGCAGGATTTCTTAGATAGTCAATAAAGTTTAAAATTTATAAGGATTTTAGAATGGCAAATTGCTCTTCTTGATGTTTCTCCTAAGTCTCCTTGCTTATCTTTTCATGCAAGCTTTTCGCCTCAACTTATCCCGTCTTAAGGTTCACGGGAAAAGTATAGGTAGATTCAGCTATTAGTAATCCACTGTTAAAAATTCATTGTGAAATTGGGGTTTAGTATCATCATAACTCAATACAATAACTCGTGACATATCGATAAATCGTTTGTTTTGACCAAACAGAAGGCCAAGCCTAACCAATCACTCTTGCTTTAAAGAATTCATTCTTTTAAGGATTGTCCTCAGTAAGCAACAATCTAGCAAGTAGCTCATTGATATATTTATAGGGTAGCCACTGTTATTTCTGTAGCTTAGCATGACAATGTCATTCTTATCGTAGGAAGCAATAGACTTCTTGTTGTTCACTTCTAAACCCAAGAGTTCAATTGCGTGTCTCTTAATCCGCAATAGTGCAACATCAGGGCGCATATCACTATTGACAGCAACTCCAGAGCCATCACCCAACACCAGAGGAATGTCAGATAAATCCCCAAAAGTCATATCACCAACAACATCGTTTATCACTGCATTATGGATATTGTCAATCATTGTGGGAACATCGAACCAGAAGAAACACCAGTAGCATTGCGTTTACACCACCCGCCATCTCGAGTACGAAGGGCGCCAAGACAGAAGTTATCAATCACCTTAAACGTGAGAATCTGAAGTTTAATTGTCATTGAGTAGTAAGGTTTAGGATGTCTCCAAGATAGTCGGCACGGGCATGTAGGTCAACCACGCATTCCTAATGATCAACTATATATGCAACGCCATTAAGGTTCTGTGGTGTGAGGAATGTGCGGCCCGCATCCACTAAACTATTTGACTGCATGCGCTAGAGCACAAGCAAGGCTTACAACGTAGGATGTGATCTAGAGTGCTTCATTAAATCGAAGATTGAGAGCTTCCTTGCAAAATCTGGTTTGGTGCCATTCTGCAAACATCATATTTCTTGAGATGACATCTCCTTGTGGCATTCTGTCAAATAATTCCCTTGCCGTGTTCACGCTTTCACGTTTTGCATCTATGTTCGTCAGCGCAGTAGAAACTACAATGTCTCACAAACTCCTCAAACAATTATCCCAGAGGGACGCACATGCCCTGTTCCCAAGCTTTCATCTTGGCTCTTTGTCATTTCTTCTTCCACCGTGACATACAACTTTTGTTTTTCCTTTTCAGCGAATGCATTATCCAGCAGTTTTTTCATACTTATGCCTTTATCAATATTTAAGCTAACAATAGTATTTTCATTGAAGAATAGAAAGCTTTTATCGTTGTCAACAAGCATGATGGAATTTTAATAGCCTAAATTATTACCGCCAATGATAAAAGAAGAGTTGAAATCAGATATGGAATCCACAGCCTTGATTTCAGGTTACTTAGTTCCCATTAAGTTTAGTTGGTCTGTGTATATATTTCTGACCCTTTTGCGATCATTTCTTGATCATGTGTTATTATACTGTCATTACCCTGTCCCCCTCCTTAAAGACGAAGTTCTGCATATCATTTTGTTTTGAGAAATTTGTAAATGGAAAATAATCTTGTTATAGACAATAAGTTTACTCTGCTATAATATTTGATGAATACTAAAACATAAATATATAGATTTCGAAACTGTGGCATAATTATAATACTAACAACAGCTATTTGAGGTATACGATGAACCAAACTGCTAGCCATCTTTATACTTCCAGATATTTGCACAAATGTCTACCAAGGTGTTCTCAAATACATCTTACAAAACTTGCTATTGAGTATATTTCGATGAATCTCCAATCCTGTCCAATGCTTATTTTATGCTATACTGTAGCAAGCATAGTTAGGCACACCACTTCTCTCGAAAGTGTGTTTCATTGAATAACTTCGTCATATATGATGTTTGTTCTTTCACCATTAGTTGAGATCGTTGAGCACAATATAAGTAACTCATAGATGTAATTCCACCGACCAAATTAACTCTTCATATTCACCATCCTCTGTCAACCATTCTGGGAAATGGAAACGTTTGTCCAATTGAAGATGTCGGTATCCTTTCATGGTGTGAGAATGCAAAATCCACTTACTATTACAAACCTTCTAATTAATCAAATATTAATAGCTATTAAAGAAGACTCCCCAACACAAAAGTTTATAACTATTGTTCATATAGGCTTGAAATCTTTAGAGGTGAAATATAATTTTATGCGAAGATAGGATAAGGGAGCAATGATTATTTGATTTATTAAAGATAAATGTTTATTGACCATTTTAGTTAAATAAATTGGAGAATCAAATAGGGAAAAATGCTTTATTTAAACAATCGAGGGAATGATAAGAAGAATATGCAAATCATATAATGGTATTCTCAATACGTTTTCATTTAGGTATATATATGTGTATAAATGTGAATACTAGTATATATATATATATATATCCCATAATTAGGAATTAAAATATTTTATACGTGGAAAATTTGGGTTGAATTTTAAATTGTATATTATTTGGTTTAGTACATGTTTATAATATGTTTGTCCACATATGAATATGCATCTGGGTAAAAGTATAATCTGGTTTATAGTTAATTGGATATGTAAATAAGAAACTAGAGAAATTATTAAAAGGTTAAGGAATTGTTTTATCATAGGGAAAATTAAGGAAAGAGAGGTTTGATTTATCTATGTATAGGAATATAATCTCTTAATTGAAATATCGATTAGATGGAAATTAAATGAATATAAGTTGTGAGTAGGTATAGGGGAGTTAAATTAAACTTGTAGTGAGATAGTTATAGAATTCATTTCCTCAATTGTTTAAGTGAAAAGATGAAATGTAAAGGAAGCTTAACATGTTAGTTTAATAAGAAGTGGATTGTTATTTGCAATATCTAGCCCATTAATTTAAGTAAATTGTTAAAGAAATTGAAAGGATGATTAATTTAAATAACTTTGATTTATTGATAGTTGAAGGGATGTCTTTATGTTTACTTGATAATGAGAGGTTTCTTGGAAAAGTGAATTTCATTATTTTTGTTAATTGTGAGTTGTGCTGCAAATAGTGTTTCATGGTTGCTTGATTGTTTGCTCGTGTGGATTCATTGGGTTGATTATTAGAAACGTGTTGTGAATTTTATGTGATTGCTTGTTGAGGTATTGGCTATTGTGGTGGTTATGTGTTATTGATTTTGGGAGGAAGCCTGTTTGAGCCATTTGATGTTGTGAGTTGATTAAGTTGGTTGTTGCCTTAGTTGAAGATCTCGACGTTATGTCATCACTTGTTGATTTGTAAATTGTGATTTGACTATAGTCTTTGAGATCTTGATGATGCTATCATGGGGAAATTAATGTGTTAGAAATTGAGTCTTCTAGAGGTTAGAGGGGATATGGTTTCTTCTTGCAAGATTTGGTGTGGAGGCCGACGACCTGGGAGGTTCCACCTTGGATAACCCATACCAAGCTTGATGCATTTATTTGAGTTTTATGTTGTTTCACCTGTAAGTGGGTGATCTCTTGATTTTCTTTTGATGATGGTTGACCTTTACACTTGGATTGTGTTTATGTGGTTGGAGCCTTGCACTTGAATGTGATTTTTGTTACTATGAAATTTTAGTGTGAGATGGTGCATGCCTCACTTGGTGTAGTTACTTTGTTGGATATGGTTTCTTGTGCAAGTTGGCTTGCCGTTTGTGATTTTGAGATATTGTTGTTAGTTGGGGGAGTGGCTCTCAATAGGGGTCGACGCCCAAAGTGGATGGTCTAGGATAACCCATTGTGAGTTTAATCAAGTGATAATTAATTAATTAGGGGGTTTGGGTAATGTTGCCTCACTCATGGGCCCAAGTGCTTGTTTAGACTTGGGATGAGTGGGAAGGCTTGGAATGGCAAGATCAATTGCCTTGCCTCTGCATAGTAATTTTTGCAAGGTATGTTGATCCCACATAGGGAACATGGGGGGCTGGCAGCCGGTAGAGGTTACCAGGATAACCCAGGATGGGGGGCAACATCCTAGGAAGGTTATGCCAGGATAACCCATGACTACCTATGCAACAACACTCCACCCTTTAACAATTTTGTATGTTGTTGTTCCTCTCTTGTTGTTCTTAAGCCTCTAGAAGTGGATGTTGTCATGTGTTTGTTGATGCTTGGTTATGTTGTCTTGGATTGGTTATTTCTTGTGATGATTGTTATCTTGTGTTATTATTGTTCACGTCGTGGAGTCTTGTAATCCTTGTTTTGTTTGATGGTAATCATTGAGGTCCTTCTTGTCTTCTCCTAGCATAAGGGGTGGGCCTTCGGGTCCACACAGTCTGGTGGAATGTGCTATGCACCCCATTGGGTCCCCAACTGTTGATCGAGTGGTCTAGTGATGTACCAGTTATAGTGACTCCTGAGTTGTACCAGAGTTGGATCAGACTTGTAGCTTTGTAATCCTTTAGCTCATTTGTATCCTTCCATAATATTGTACTATTCCCATTCATGTCGAGAAGTAGCATTGTATTAGTGTAATCCTTGAGTAATGTATCATGTTATTAATGTATTTTCCTTGTTCGTGTTATTATCTTATGGATACTGGTATCTTTCATGTAATGTAAAGTTGTTAATACAGAAAGTAATGCAGTCATGTAACTCCAGGGGAATTGTTATATGTTGTACATGCATTATTCCATTTCAAGTGTTGAATGTTAATATCATGTTGCATGATAGTTGTTAAAAAAAAATTGTGCCTTAAATGTTAGTTGTTATAGTTTCCTTTGGGGTTGCATGGCAGGGCGTTACATGACATGCCTTAGATGAAAACACAAAATTTAAGATTTTAGGAAAAGTGCATAAGAAAACACAATTTTGCAAAATTTTGTTAGCTATGTAGTATTTGTTATTACTTAGATATTGTAACTATTTTTTTGTATACCAAATGTGTCCTATACTTGTGCTACGTAGAGTAAAACAATGAGAAGTCTTGCAAATTAAATGACATTGAATCATAAGATGACATTCAAGATTTAAATGTTGGTTCCTTCTACTCTAGGAATGCTTCTCATTGGAGTGAAAAGGGATATGAAGAGTATAACATTGAAAACTACGAAATAATGTGCCATAATAGAAGGGCTCTTCAATTGCACATTGATTACAAACATACAATGAATTTGGATGGAAAAAGAAAATTTTGTAGTTATTAAAAACAAGAAAACAATATTTATACATTCATCAACATACAAAAGGTCAAAAATTGCTCAAAAGAGAGTATCAAATCCTTGGAAAAATGAACCAAGGCTACTTAGGTGTAAATGAAAAAAGTATATTGGCAATTTACAAGCCAAACTATGAATAAACATAGAGAACAAAGCATTTTATTCATTCAAAATAACATGTTGATAGGAAAATACAATAGATTAGGAATATTTACATAGTTACAAAATGTGATGGCTAATTTTTTAAATGAATTTTATTCAATTTGGATTATATTTAACTATTTTATTTCCAAATATTGCAAAACACATATTTACAATGAATTTTGATAACATATTCAATGTAATACATAATTAAATAATTATACCAACAATCAAACACGGCTTGTGAAAATCATTTGAAATATTTATTTATCAAGAGGGTGCAAGTACATATTTGAATCAAATAATTGGAATGATTATTCACTCAAGGAAGATCTTGGTTGTTTTGACATTCTTAGCTATGACACATTTCAAGAGGAACAATTGGTTAGGACAATCCTAGGTGTAACATGTACCTTAAGTTGTTTTGACATTATTATGCCTTATTTTTTATGGCCCGGATTATTCACTCTTTGTTTCTCACTTAATAGGCCTGCATTTATTTTCAAAATCTTTTCCAAAGGAAATTGAACATTTTCTTTTTATCGTTCTTTTAACCTAAAGGTGATTACATATACTTTCATTTTTATCTCCCTTTTAATTCCAAAGAGTCATTTACATATGAAAATGACATTCTTTTTCACTTTGATTAAATGTTCCATAACATTTCTCCCCCAATAAATTAGTTGGTCCTTAGTTGTATGAGGCATATCTACAATATAACTTACAAAAAAATAGTCAATCAAGTGCAAATGTAGTAGGTATGTTTTCAAAATTTGAAGGACATGGAGTTGGTGTTGGAGTTGGATGGTAGATTGTGAATGTGGGGTAAGCACTCACTTTATATCAAACCATGGTTTCCTTCTTTTAACCCTACTCATAAATCTCTAAGTACTATGCAAGTATGGATGTGGTTACCTAATCTCCCTCCCATTTTGGGAGGATTCTTGCTTTGAGGATATCAACAATGCTATTGGTCATTTCTTAGAGGTAGATTCATCTACATCCAACATTGGCCACTCTTCTTTTTCTCGTATTCTAGAGGATATTGACATCTCCAAGGCTCTTCATGGGGATTTTGTCTTGATGGTTGAGGATAGGTGGTGGGTTTAGCTACTTGATTATGAGTGCGTAACATTTTGTTGTAGATAGGTCTCTACTATTAGACATTTTAATTTTAGTTTTTTGCATGTTCGCTACAAGATTGCAACTCAACTACATGGTAGGAAATTTTTTTCCTTGATCATTTGACTATGGATTTTTCAATGTTTCTAACTCTCTAGTGGATAAGTCTTGTGGCCTCACCCCCTTTTGGTTAATCACAATGTGACATTGGAGGCTCCTCTTATGGTGGCTTCCCTTAAGATTGGTGTGGGTTAGGCAATTTTGTTGTTCCCTATTAGTACCTCTTTTAATTTGGTTCAAGTATCTACTTTGTCTAATCCTACTACCTTTTCAATAGGTTGTGGGTGAATTATCTCTCTAATTTTGGCTACATATTCTATGTAGCATACAACCTCTTTGATTATACATTCTTCCTCACCTTGCAAGGTGACTTTGGTTGTGGAGCTAATTTGTAAGGAAAGATAGATGCAGAAACAACTCTCCTAACGTCAAAACCTTAGGGAAGAATGCAGATATGTACTTTTAAATTTTACAATTATAGTTCAATTAAGATGCACTTTGAAACAGATAACATAAACAGAGTATTTTACAAACACCTATGGACACTAGATTTACGTGGGAAAACCCTTACGGGAGAAAAACCCACCACACCAAGAGAAATCACTTTGTATCACAGTAGCAAATAATTACATACAGAGTTTTGACTTATCTCTCTAATGCTAGATTACAACAACTTTCACAATGATCAATCTTGTACAGGAACCTTCAAGTTACAATCTTTACAGAATAGAAATCACTCTAATACAATTTGAACTGTTCATCCCACTGTTAATCGAACCAATCGAACAAATGCAGAGATTACAAACTATATTCATGTCATTCCTGGCTATCGAGCTTCCTCACAGAACTGCCACAACGAATTGACTTACAATGGTTCCAATTCGGCTCCTCTAATTGGCCAAATACCAGCAATGTAGATGGTCATCGCTTGGTCAAAATAATTCAAACTTTGTGGCATCTCGGTGAGACACTAATAGTGTCTCCCCGATGCCACAAAGTCTTCATATCAACATTGGCAAGAGATGTTTCCATTGACAAGAGGTTCCATCGAGCTTACATGTGTTACACCGAAGCACCAAACAGTCAGCGAGACCTATCGCTTTTTCCAGGAGATCATAGCGAGGTCCAAAAGTTTCATAGTTGTGAGTTGACCATTCGGCAAGAGTATTGTTCTTCGGTGAGACTACATATTGATGTCATAAGTCACACCGAAGAGTCATTCTGTCGGCATGACATATCGTTCTTGCTAGGACCTCACGCCGAGTCATTAAGGGTTATATCGAAGTCACATGTTATACCGAGCTCCAAAGAATAGTCGGCAAGACTTAACACCTTTGCTGAGACATCATAATGAAACAATCATTGTTACTCCGATGGACCCAAGTGCATTCCTGTCGGTGAGACTTTAACTATTCACTGGGACATCATAGCGAGAACCCTTTAGTTATCCCGAAGACTTCAATACAAAACATACTATTGGCGAGACTTTAACACATCGCCTAGACTTCTTCCTGAATGAGGCCTTTCGGCCAAGGGTCTCAACGATAAGTGATAGAATGGCCTGTCGGCCAAAGATCTCCACGAGCGGTAAGAGGTCACCCCGAATGCTTCTTGTCACAGCGATAGACTCCAAAGTGTAACCGTTCAGTGAGACTCCTCCAAGGTCACAGCGACCTAAACAATACAACAAGATTAAAGCTGCTAGTTGGCCAGACATAAGAGCTGTCACACCGACTTGGCTCCAATGGAGGTTTCAGCCTGTGATGATTGAGGCATACTTTTCCAACAATCTCCCACTTGACGAAGATCACATAGGCTCCTCTAGAGCACAACATAACTTACTAAAAATCATGGGCACTAAGGCCCATAGAACTGGCACACCCCCTGAACTTGTCTGTGCTCACTGGCTTCGTTAATGCATCTACAATGTTCTCCAAAGTATCAACCTTTTCCAAACTGACCTTTCCATCCTACACCATATCTCGTACAAAGTGATACTGCACATCAATATGTTTCGTTCTGGCATGGAAAGTAGGGTTCTTTTCCAGAAAATTTGCACTCTAACTGTCACAAAAAATAGTTATTTCCCCTGCATCAAAACCAATGTTAGAACACAAACGTTTCAACCAAAATGCTTCTTTACAAGCATGTGTAGCTGCCATGTATTCAGCCTTCGTAGTGGACAAAGTGACTACAGCCTGCCACTTGCTCATCCAGCTCACTGCACCACCGTTCATCATGAAATGTATCCATTGGTGGACCTCCTGCTGTCAATGTCCCCTGCCTAATCAAAATCCACATGGCCTCGAATACTGAGAGTCCTTTGTGATTCAACCAAGTTCCCATGGTAATATAAAGCAAAATCTAAAGTACCCTTCAAATATCTAAACACTCTCTTTACAACATCCTAGTGTGTCCTTCCAAGATTAACCATAAACCAACTAAGAACTCCCACTGCTTGGGCAATGTCTAGCCTTGTACAAACCATTGCATACATGAGACTACCAATCGCACTAACATAGGGTACACTGGTCATGTCCTCCATCTCAGTAGGAGATTTTGGACAGTCCTCAACAGATAGCTTCGTTCCCTGCAAAACTGGAACAACTAGCTGTTTGTAATCATTCATACAAAATCTCTCAAGAACAGTCCTGATATACTTACTCCGACTGAGCCAAAGCTTTCTATTCTTCATGTCCCTGGTTATCTCCATCCCCAGAATATACCTTGCTGCACCAAGATCTTTCATTTCAAACTTAGCAGACAATTGCTCAAGACTTAAAATCAGAAATCATTAGCTTACTATTGCCTATGAACAACATATCATCAACATAGAGAGCAATAATAAGAACTTGATCACTTTTAGCTTTATAATAGATGTAATGATCTGATTTTGATCTCACAAATCCCAAAGATAATACAAAAGTATCAAATTTCTGGTACCACATTCTAGGTGACTACTTTAACCCATACAGAGACTTCTTTAATTTGCAAACCAGTTTTTCTTTACCTTTTTCAACAAAGTGCTCAGGCTGGGACATATAGATTTCTTCTTCAAGATCACCATGAAGAAATGTTGTCTTCACATCCATCTGTTTGACCTCTAAGTCGTATGCTGCTGCAAGTGACAAAAGAAATCTATAGATGTTAGCTTTGCTACAGGAGAAAAGATCTCCCCATAATCAATTCCCTTAACCTGGGAATAACCCTTTGCAACCAATCTCACCTTGTACTTTTCTACACTGCCATCCAGACCAATCTTCTTCTTAAATACCCATTTGTAGCCCACAACTTTTCTGCCTTTAGGCAAGGGCACCAAACTCCAAGTTTCATTCTTTTCTAATGATGCCACCTCTTCTTCCATGGCTTCTAACCAAGAGTCTGAGTTAGACATTCTAAATGCCTCTTTTACAGTCCTAGGCTCATCAGTGCTAGAAATAAAAGCATAGGCACAAGTAGAATCAATCAAAGAGAACCCATACCTATCAGGTTGACCTCCTCACTCGCTGAGGCTGAGGTTCTTCTTCTTCAGAACTTTCAGAACTACTTGAGCTCTCCTCAGTTTCAGGTACATTTTAAATTTTCAATTCCTCTTTCTCTGGAGTAGGAGGAATTACAGCTACATCCTTATTATTTTCTAACTTTGTCTCTGACTGTAGATCCAAAGTGGAAGGTTTCAGTTCATGAAATATTACACTTCTGCTATATACAACTTTCTCTGTATCAGGATTCCAAAGCTTGTATCCTTTTATGCCAGCACTATAGCCAATAAAAATACATTTGACAGCCTTGTTCTCTAATTTAGATCTTTTCTCATATGACACATAAGCATATGCCTCACAACCAAAAACACGAATATGTGTTAAAGAGGGCTTCTTACCAGACCACGCTTCCAAAGGTGTTTTCTCAACAAGAGAAAAATTGGGAGACCGATTAATCAAGTAACATGTAGTAGCAGTAGCCTCAGCCTAGAACTTCTCCTCCAAGCCAACACTACTGAGCATACTTCGTGCTCTCTCCATCACTGTCCTATTGAACCTTTCTGCAACTCCATTCTGTTGTGGAGTATAAGGAGTAGTCTTGTGTCTTTTAATCCCATGGTCTTTACAGTATCTTTCAAATTCATCAGAACAGATTCACCGCCATTATCAATCCTTAAGCATTTTATTTTTCTACTAGTCTAATTTTCAACAAGGTTCTTAAATTCCTTAAATCGACTGAATACTTCTGATTTACTTTTCAGAAAATATACAAATGCTCTTCTTGAATAATCATCAATAAACGACACATAGTATCTTGACTTAGACAAAGAAGGAACATTCACTGGACCAAATACATCAAATGAATATAATCTAGAAAACTAGAAGATTTATGAGGATTGGAATAAAAAGAAACACGGTGCTGCTTTCCATATATACAATGCTCACAGAATTGAATTCGAGATTACAATCTTCGAGCCCCTCAACTAGGTTTTTGTTTTTCAACGTTTTTAAACCTTTTTCTCCTATGTGTCCTAACCTATGATGCCAGAGCAAAGTCTTCTCTATTGGAAGTTTTACTTCCATAGAGTTTACATAATTAGGGATATTTCCCTCTTTACCTCCATGAATAGCTTTCAGTGACTTTCCAAAGACACTGTTACATTGAATAACATGTGCATCCAACTTGTACAGGGTACCAATTCAAGCACCTCTAGCTAGGACCATTGAACCTCTAGTCATCTTGCAGCCATTTCTAGAGAACGTGACTTGTACTCCAATATCATTTAGCTTACTGACAAACAGTAGATTTTGAGCCAGACCTGGTATGTGCATTACATCATTAATTCGCTTTACTCTGCCATCAAGAAATTGGATTCTGACTCTTCCACGACCAACAATCTCCAAAGTTGAATCACTTGCTAAGTACACCTTTCCACCATTGTATTCTTCATACTTCGTAAACCAGTCTCTATGAGATTTCATGTGAAAAGATGCACCAAAATCAATCAGCCAGACATCATCTGATGCCTGTGTAGCCAAGGCTGCAATGGCGTCTGCATCACTATGAGAAGAATCATTGTAGGAAGAATACTTCTTCTTCTTCTTTTTCTCCTCTTTGCAATCCTTTCGGACATGACCAGGTTGCCCACAATTCTAGCATTTCACCTTGGACTTCTTGCCAGGAGACTTTGATCTCCCCTCTGATTTTGATTTTGATTTCTTGTCCTTCTTCTTGACTTTCTCTTTTGGTCTTCTCTGACAGATCTTCCTTCATCTCAGAAGATTTTCTTCTCATCTCTTCTGACAGCAAAGAACCAACAACATCTTCCATCTTGAAATTCGATGTTGTACTCCCAATAGCCATCACTAGATGATCCCAAGAGTCTGGCAAAGAACACAATAGAAGCATACAACGATCCTCTTCTTTAGTTTTTACACCAACAGATGTTAATTGAGCAATCAACATATTAAATGCATTCAAATGATCAGCTACAGACCCTCCTTCCTGCATTCTCAAAGAGTACAGCTTCTTCCTCAGGAACAATTTATTCACCAAAGACTTCCCCTGATAAATAGATGCCAGTCTCTTCCACAAAGAAGATGCATTCTTCTCCTCATGCACATTCAGAAGAACAAAGTCTTCCAAACAGAGCCTTATCAACCCCTTAGACTTTCTATCTGCAAGGTCCCAATCTTCTTGCTTCATGCCTGTAGGTTTAGTTCCAGACACAACAATCCACAGATCACGATCAACTAATAGATCCTCTATCTTAAGTTTCCATAACTCAAAATTGCTGCCATTGAACTTCTCTATTTCAATCTTTCCTGATGTGCTAGCCATCTCAATCTATAATTAGAAATTAACAAAAAAAATTCTATAGGACTCCCATTGAACAAAATTGACACAAAAAACCCAACGTACCCACAAGGATAACACAACTGGCTAGGCTCTGATACCACTTGTAAGGAAAGCTAGATGTAGAAACAACTCTCCTAACGTCAAAACCTTAGGGAAGAATGCATATATACTTTTAAATTTTACAATTACAGTTCAATTAAGATGCACTTTGAAACAGATAACAAAAACAGAGTATTTTACAAACACATATGGACACCAAATTTACGTGGGAAAACCCTTACGGAAGAAAAACCCACCACACCAAGAGAAATCACTTTGTATTACAGTAACAAATAATTACATACAGATTTTTGACTTATCTCTCTGATGCTAGATTACAATAGCTTTCACAATGATCAATCTTGTACAGGAACCTTCAAGTTACAATCTTTACAGAATAGAAATCACTCTGATACAATTCGAACTGTTCATCCCACTGTTAATCAAACCAACAGAACAACCGCAGAGATTACAAACTATATTCATGTCGTTCTTGGATGTCAAGATTCCTCACAGAACTGCCACAACGAACTGACTTCCAACAGTTCTAATTCGGCTCCTCTGATTGGCCAAATACCAGCCACGTAGATGGCCATCGCTCGATCAAAAGAATTCAAACTTTGTTGGCATCTCTGTGAGACACTAATAGTGTCTCCCCGATGCCACAAATTCTTCATATTGACATCGGCAAGAGACGTTTCCATCGACAAGAGATTCCACCGAGCTTATGTGTGTTACACTAAAGCACCAAACAGTCGGCGAAACCTATCGCTTTTGGTAGGAGATCATAGTGAGGTCCAAAAGTTTCATAGATGTGAGTTGACCATTCGGCAAGAGTATCGTTCTTCGGTGAGACTACATTGATGTCATAAGTCACACCGAAGAGTCATTCTGTTGGCAGGACATATCGTTCTCGCCAGGACCTCACGCCGAGTCATTAAAGGTTATACCGAAGTCAAATGTTATACCAAGCTCCAAAGAATAGTCAGCAAGACTTAACACCTTCACCAAGACATCATAACGAAACAATCATTGTTACTTCGATGAACCCAAGTGCATTCTCGTCGGTGAGACTTTAACTATTCGTTGGGATATCATAGCGAGAACCATTTAGTTATCCCAAAGACTTCAATACAAAACATATTGTTGGCGAGACTTTAACACATCGCCCAGACTTCTTCCTGAACGAAGCCTTTTGGCCAAGGGTCTCAACGATAAGCGATAGAATGGCCTGTCGGCCAAAGATCTCCACAGGTGGTAAGAGGTCACCCCGAATGCTTCTTGTCACAACGATAGACTCCAAAGTGTAACCGTTCAGTGAGACTCCTCCAAGGTCATAGCGACCTGAACAATACAACAAGATTAAAGCTGCTAGTCGGCCAGACATAAGAGCTATCACACTGAATTGGCTCCAATGGAGGTTTCAGCCTCTGATGATTGAGGCATACTTCTCCAACATAATTAAGGAATCCTTTCTTTCTCCACAAATTAGATGATTTAGATAATAGTACATGGCATGGATGATTGTTCAAGGAAGGAAGTGAGGTCTACCTAAATTTGTTTTGGAATCCCATCCTTGGATTAAGGGTGTGCAGATGCAAGGACGAGTTTAGGCATAATGTAGATTGGTTGTGGTGTTTCTCCTATGGCAACTTGGATGTTTTTGTGTTGTTGATTTTTTGGTAGCCATTTCTCTCTCCTTGTATAAGGTTCCAAACCCTTTCAAAACCTAATTTTTTCATTGTTTTGGTGGGTTTGCTATTTTGTGGGGTCATTGTTATGGAGTTCAACTTTTTTATAGTTTTTTTGGTGTATAAATTTTGTGTCAACTATCATCTTGCCTTTGTAAAAAGTTTTTAGGTCCTATCAAAACCTGTTTTTACCCCCTGATAAAAAATAATGTCATAATGAATCCATTTTTCTTCACTTCATTTATAATTTTGTTGCCCAAATTCCTATCATGAACACCAATAAATTCTTCAATCCTTAGAATTATTATGAAAATACAACCTCCTTATAACTAACCATGCATGCAATCAAAATGGTAATAAATACACAATTATCCCTAAAAAAGTTAATATCACTCAAACAAAGCTTTGGGACATGTTTGAATTCAATAGGATTACATGTAAATCAAATTTTTACATCAATTCAATGCTATAAATAAGGAATTTACAATACCTAAAATTGTCACACAAAGAACTCCAACATACATCACCTTGCCATAGACTTATAGGTAATTAGTGATATGATACAATATTCCTAGAATTTTAGTCTTATATAATATTAAACTAAACACATATACATGGTTATTGGGTTGATCAAGTCCAATAAAAAATACAATAAAACAAAGATGGTGAAAAGAATCTCACAAAGTATCTTAAGGAACAACAGAAAAAAAATGTCTTACCATCCGTAGATCACTTCATAGAGAAATAATAGATTTAATCTTCCTTTCTTTTAAGTTATTATTTTAACTGAATTTTAATTTGATTTACGAATGAAGATTGATTTATAATCTAATTCAATTAATTAAAAAAAAAAAACATTCTTAAATTCATGTACAATAGGCTTAAATTAATATTTAATTCTTGTTGAATTTCTATATCACAAAAAAGTTTACAATCCAAAAATAATTTTGATTTTTAGAGGTCATCTCCCCCTCTATAAAATTCATGTTCCTATAATTGATATAAGATAACTTGTTTGGTTTTGACATCTAATAAAAGTATTGTGATATTCTAACCAACTTAGTCTAATAATAACATCAAATTTTCTAAAGTTTAACATATAAAAATGGGACCACAATGTAAACCAGATATATTTTTCATTACATATATAACAATAAATTTAGTGATAGTCAATGGTAGGTGATTGCATAGTATGAAATATACATTTTAGAACAACAAATAATTCTATGATTAGAATGTCAATTTATAATATCCAATATGACATTTCTTAAACTTTTTTCTTATAATCATATAATTCACTTTATATTTCAAAAACACATAGAAGTTGGTTATACTTTTGACTAGATGCTATGCTTGAAAGAGAAAGACCACTCTTAACTTTCAACACATGTTAGGATTGAAAGGATTCAATATTTGACAAGTTTACAAAACAATCAAATTAAGTTTTCATTGTCTTTCTTACCATCATGAAAGCAAAGTTAAAATGTGGTAAAAGAGCATATGCACATAATTATTTTTGAACCTAAGTTCTTCTTACATTGAGATTAAAGATATAAAAAATACATAAATATAAAATAATATTAATAACCAATACAATATACCTAAATATAATATGTAATAATATTAATAATCAATATAATATACCCTCCATGGTTGCCAAGTGGGCGGTTTCAAAATTGGTGTCATTGTGGGACGTGGCCGACAACATGATCTTGGCTGGCGCAGTGAAGCATGGTGGTAGTGGAGGGTCATTAATGAAGGGAAGGTGGTGGGAGTTAAAGTGGCTTCTGTTAAGCTCATTTAATGTTGTCTTGTCACAAGACAGGGTGGAGTTGGAGCTTGGAGTTGATGGGACGCCAAAACTAGTTGAGTTATTAACTAGCTTTATGAACCTTGGTGTTCCTCATTTCCTTCACCAAAAATGATGGAGACGCCAATGTGCCTGCCTTTTGCTAGAAATTTGTGGGCTTTCTATGGGAGAATTTGGCATGGGCGGCTAAAATCAGTGTTTAAGGACTGGGATGAGTTGGAATTAGGGGCGGTAGAATTGTTACTAGGAGAGGAGTTCATGAATTCGACAAAGCATTGGCGGATGAATGCAGATATAGCTGCTCACTTTCTTGTTGCACTCTTGGACTTGGTGGTGCCGAAAGCAATGGTTCTGCTCATGGCGTGGAAACTTGTTTGGGAAAGTCTATTAGAGGGTGCTATGGATGTGGTGATTATGGCCGAATTGGGCGTGGGAATTCCTTAGCCTCGAGACTTGCATCGTGTTCTTCTTCTTGACGTGAGGGTCAAGCGGTATCCCTTCATCTTGGATATCAAAGGTGAGGCAGTGAGGAGGCACTGTGACTGGGCTTGGTGTGGGTTGATCTTCCTAAAACATCACTTGTTTCTGAAGCCATCTGGAGTGGTGGACTGGCGTCAAATTTTTAGGGACCTTTTTCTTGTAGAGGGTGTGTTAATGGAGGAATAACTGGTATTATAGGGGTTTTTGTTGTGTTTCAATGCTTAGTTCTTTTGTGATTGTTGATATGTGTCTCTCTAGTTGCTCGGATGAAAATACATGTGTGGGGTTGTCTGGTGAATGGTGGTTCAGTTTTTGGGTATGTCTGAATGCTAGTAATGTCTAGTCGGGGTAGTCTGTTGGATGGTTCTGGGGTTAGTTAGGGAATTTTGACAGTATATGGATTGCAATGTAATATCCTTTTAGAAATCAATAAAATATTTTTACGAACCAAAAAAAAAACCCTAATATAATATGCTAATCAACTATCACAAGTTTTATATTCTTATTCCTATTAATAACATATAAAAATAAAATAATGACTATCATATAAATATGAAATAATAATTAATAAAAAAACACTATCTTAAATACAATAGTGAGAGATTAAATATTTTCTTTAATTAAATTGAATTTATATTCATTTTTTTATGTATTATGAAATAGATAACTTATATTCAGTTGTAGGTAAATTTCTATTTCTTTTCTTGTATTCTAATATTTTATTTTATTTTCTCTTTAAACTTATTTTTTTAAAAAGTTTACTTTGAAACTATTAGATATTTTGTGACTTTTATATCAAACACAAATATAATAATAAATAATTAAATTGCAAATGATACAAATGATCACACACAAAAAAATATTATTATGCAAGTTTTTTATATGAATTATATTATTCAATGAAATTCTATTAGCTTATAAAACCATACTTGTGAAAAATTACAAAACTAATCGAGCATAACCACTATTTACCATAAAGTTTTCAAAATTAAAAATAAATTATTAAACCAACAACAACATTATTAATTGCAGAGTAACACTTTGGATCATAAACCTAACACACTTTACCCATCTTTGAATTTTATACTTTTCCATTTTAAATTCTTTTCATCAACTAGTTTGAATTTTAATATTTATTATTTTACCCAACATTCTTAATTTTAGCTATGTGATTAAAAATCATTTGTTATATTTTACACTTTTCACTTGTTTAACTCACAATTTTTTATTTTTCAACCTATACCTTAATTTCACAATCCATACATACATTATTCAATCTTATTGTTAGGGATCCAAATCTGCACCCTAAAAGCCAAGCTGTGAATGAACTTGGTAGATTTGGATGTAACATGGGATTGCTTTTAGGTTGTGGGTATACTATTCGAAAGCAGACCTCTAGTGATAAGGGGCTGGCTTCCCCTTTTGATGCCACCTAACTACTAATTTTTGAGGTGAAGGGTAAGAATTGCAGGAAATGAACCTAATATTGAAAATACCTGAGGTGATACACCAAAACAACTTGGACCTGATAACAACCTATCACATTCAAAACAACATCATAAAATTTGATTTACACAACTCACTTTCTAATGCAGTTCACATAAGTAATTTATAAGGAGGTCTATAAATAATGCTTTTAGAAGGAAAACAAAGGTTTCACAACACTACTAAACAACACAACTTATAACTTGTTAACATAGATTTTCTGCTAAATAGATGCATAAACATGAGACAAGTTTGCAAGGGAAGATGAATTTTCACAAGACAAACTGATCAATCATTAATAGCATACCATGAAACATGAAGAGAGAAGATAAAATGCTCTATTCTATTGATTCAAAGTGCTTACTGTATTACAAGTCCATTTGAGTTACAATACTGCTCCATAAAAAATAGCTCCAAGAAACAAAGCTATCATGTTGCTGGAAAGAAAGAACTAACTAAAAAAAACTCGAGTATGAAGATACTTAAGCAAAATTGAAACCAACAGCCCACACAAGTCCTTCTATAAACCCTAGGTCAGATGAAGCACAAAAGCCAAAATGGAAGCTTCCAAAACCCCTCAAAAAGGTCCTCCAAATGCAGAAAAGTTAAGCCATGACTTGACCCCCCAGAAAAGCATGACAAAAAGCCTCAAAAAAGGCCCTCCTTCCTCCAAAACAATCAAATACATCCTCCCACACTTTCCACATGTTTTCCAACTGTTTGACTCATGCTTTTTGTGTCTTTGCAAAGCACTAAACCTCCTTTGACTATATTTCAAAAGCACATGCTTTTTCAACAAGTCTTCTTTATACTTTGCATTAAAATAACATTTAATTAAATGGTTTATAATCACACCATTTAAATAAATGTTTTACATTAAAAAATAATGCAAAAAAGAAAGCTCAAAAAATTCTTTCTATGATTTGATCTCCAAATCATAAGGTTCAAATATACTCCCAATTTTGGAAAAACAAGCCTCCTTATTTGCCTTACATACAACGCTATTACTTTGCATTTAAATATAACATTTAATTAATTAAGTGAACATAAATTATCACTTAATTATAAAATGTTTCATATTAAGATTCAATGGAGAAGTAAAACACAAGGCACATAAAAATTTTGAAAAAAAAAAAGAAGGCATAAGACTAAAGTCTTAGCCCACGACCTCCATTACTTCATGCAGATTTTTTTTTAAAAAAGAAGGAAAAATAATACCTATCTCCCATCGACTCAAAATTAGGGTAAAAACCCTAAACACTACGAAGCAAAATGAAGGAAAAACATTCATTCCTTCTATCGAGTCTTCTAGATAGTTGCTTTAGGCTGCCATAGGGTTTGCCTTGAGCCTTCAATGGTGGAATCTGGAGTTTCATATGTAGATTTCTTGCAAAATATAAATGAGGTAAGTGTGTTTTGAATTGAACCTGGCCTTTCTCCACCATTTCTTGTGATTGTGCGAGTGATTAGTGCCACGACCATGTGAGATTTTTTGATGAAATTTGTAATTTCTTTTCTTTTGTGGTTATCACATTTGCTTTCAACCGCCATTGGTGTGAGCCTTTTGAAGTTTTAATGGAGGGTTTGACTACAAAAACAACACAAAACTTGTTTGAGCCTACATGGTAAGGATTCATTCCATACCATTTTGCCGTTTTTAGTTATTTCCATGCATATTCTTCGCAAGAAAAAAGGGTGAAAACTGTCGATGGAATTTGTTAGTTCATCAAAATATAGCATTTTCTGTTTTATATCTGCAAAAAAAATGACCCATCTTTGCATTTTTCGGGGTTTCCTTTTATTGATTTTTGAATATGGACATTTTTTCTATTTTGGTGCCATGAAATGGTGACCAACTGTGATATAATCCCCTTTACCATGATATGACTATGTGAGATCATAATATGAATGAGATTTTATGAGAGGCTAAGAGCTACCATAGTTGACGTTCCCTAAGAAAATGTTGTTTTGTGAACAAAATATGTGATCTGCAGAAAAAATGATTCAATGCCATTGCACAATATGACTATAACCTATAAACTTCACACATTTTTTCATTCTTTCATGAACATTGCCTTTTCTTTTCCCTTAATAGATGATTCTTAGTAGGAAACACAGTTTCATTTTGATCATGAAACCTTATCTCGGCATAATTTGTGTGATAAAAATGTGCAAGATTATAACAAGAATGAGACTCCATGGGAAGGTAATTGAAACAAGAGCTATCCCTGCCCACTACTCCACAATCATTCCTTTCCTAGGAAGAGAAGCTTCTTACATTTCTTTGTTATTAGAGCCAGTCAAAATAATGTTTTTGTGTGGATCTCATGGTTACTGATGATGAAATGCTACTTCTATCTGCAGTCTCCATCCTTATGTTAATTGAAACAAGACCATTTAGGCTTGGAATTAGATTCTGTATTGCTTCATTTTGGTCTTTCCTTTGTGTAGCAATCAATTTTTTCACTATCAATCATGGGCCCTTGACTTGTCGATGATTTCACCTCCATTCCTGAAACAAATGGGAAGGTACTTGTATCTACCATGCCTACAGATGCTAAAGATCTAGAAACTGGAAAAGGCATATGTTGTGTCTCTATCAACCCAGAACCCCTTTGAGAGGTAGAACCAATGCTAGAAAAAAGTGGCCAAGAAACAACCACTTCTACTTTAGATGGTGTTGTGCTATTTGGTAGTTGTGATATTTTCATCATTGGCATTGGCATTTGAGAAATTGAAATTGATAGTGCTATTACTTGTGATAAAATATTCAATGATGGCACTACTTGAGATGCATTCCCTACAAAACATGTCTGGGAACCTCCTCTTGGTAGCTCATGATCATCACTGTCTTCAGTTGGAGGAGTTGAGGTTAAATTATGCATGTTAGCTATGACTACCTCAACTAAAAAATCTATTGGAAGTCTTGCAATCATAATTTATAGGAATTCATTAGCTCTATCTCCTTGTCCTACATGATGTTGTTGCTCCATAACTGCTGCCCAATATTCATTATGCACTTATCTTGATTACATTCATAAGGGTCTGACTTCCTTGTACAAAAAAACATCATGAAGGTTCTTAATCATGATGGATAGTTTCCTCTACATATGAACCTGTCCTGATATGCTATCCTCAATTTTCAAAACTCCATCATGGTAGTTTCTCAATTCTACAGAGTTTGATACTTAACCATGAATATTTGATGACACATAATACTAAGAGAACCACAACACTTTGAATGTAGCTTAGAACTACGTGTCCCTCTCCCCAAAAGATCACAATTTACTCACTATTGCCTTGTTAAATGTCACTATAGCATCAACCAACTTAATAATGAAAAGATGTGGATGTGAATGGGCTATCTTTCTAACTCCATACTTTGATTGGACTGCGTTATGTTCCTCAAAAGCTCAGAGATTAACACTTCATCATGTTAATTTATGATGACATTGTCTTTTACTTTTTCAAGGGCTTCTCACCTTAGGCTTCTATAGGACTGTATCATTATCTTCTTGAGGTGGACTATCCACTATCATATGCTTGTCGTAGTTCCCTAGGGCTGTGCATTATCACCATGAAGAGCTCAACCCGCTGCCCCCTTGATAACCATTTGCATGACTAAAATTCTTGGGACTATCTATTAGACTTTATAAGCTCTTTTTGCCCATTATCCTACTATGAACATCACAAAAAGGTAAAAGATAGCAAGGTATTGAACAATGCATAGATCTAATGGAAGATGAATAATGAGTAAAGGACAAATCAATGGTATACAGAGCACTCTTCCCAAATGAAGGAGTAAAGCTGCAATTTTTTAATAGGTTTCTTATTAACCACCTTTGTCTTGTGATGATTCCACGTTGACTGTCCTCCTATAATGACATCTTCATAATACATGACTGTCTACCCTTGATTCTTGTCTTCCTACTGAGTTCTCTCTTTTCAAACTTTAGTAATTATGCTTGTCCTTTTAAACTTTGCATAGTGTCTCCTTTTTTCATATTCATCAATGTAGGCAGTCATACCAAGACTACTCTAGACTATCATGCCTTCTTCTCTAAAGATCACATACTTCTTAGGAACTTGTGTACATTTAAGAATTATTCCCTCAAACACTTCACCTTTTATACAATGTGCCTTGGACCTTATAATCAAGAACCTGGAGCATTCAAGAATTAGATGCTAAAATACACAATGTGTAGTTCGGTGGTAAGTTTGAGACAAAAATCTTGATTCCACACCTTGAAACATTAGAAGGGTACCTCTACCATATAGGACTATCTTATGTTCTTCATCTCAAACCTACTACCCTCACCGTCACACAATCGTCCTGGGTTTGCATCTATTGAAACAACTTTTGAAAGGCACCCTTACATTGTCAACTGTGCATTGTATCACCATTGTCAACTATCATTGTCAATGACAATAACCTTACTCACTGCACTTATTTTCCCAAATACACCTATGTATAAGCATTAGTAATTCCCATTTTCCTCTAATGATAAGCATTCCCTGGTTTATTCTTTTTTTTTTTGTAGATTTTGCAAATTTGGGAGAGCACTATAACATAGACCACTAGTAGATAATGACAACCCCATACTTGTTGGACCTTGTCCTGTAGCATGTGTTCATAACTATATTCATTGTTTCTGTCCAGTTCATTCCCTTAGTACCAACCCTTGTATACTCTTAAAATTTGTTGTCCTATTCACTTGTATCATGACCTTGGCTTCAAAAGGGGTCACCTTGTGTTCCTTAGCAATTGACCCAACCATTGCTCACTGCCCCACATGTTTACTACTTGATTTCCTCAACAATTATTTACCTTTTCAATCATGTGCCACAATTAATGTTGTCTCCTCACTTTGATCCTAGTGGGCAGACACATGTCAGCTATGTCAGTGACCTGAAAGCTCACCGTCCTATGTGATGTGTGGCTGTCCAATAGGGTTAAGGTGAGAGGGACCTGACAATACTCTGGATTGCTCCCTCATTATTTAAGAGATGCATAATTGAACTTGATGCATCTTTTGAATTTGATAATGAAAGTTGATCAACTGGTGTGATTCCATATTGATTTAATGCATTAATAACAGGTATATCTTTGATTAAGTTTCTCAATTTCCTATTTTCTCAAAGCATGTTGAGCTCTACCCTCATAGGAGCCACATTTACCCCACATGTTGTACTTAACTGAATCATAACAGTAACAAGACTTGTCCTAAATATGCACATGAAGCAAACAGGTTAGAAAAATAGATGCATATTTTGGATGTGTTTGATGACTTCATTATTTTCTAGGACATCCAAGGTTTACATACTTATTTAATGCACTTAGGGATCAGTTTATACATGCATAGGTAAGTGTGTATGTAAGGTTTGAGATCTTTCATTGCTTGGAGAATTGCTCTAACATCATTGTGATTTCCATATGCAGGAGCTAGGAGCATTACGGAGCTGGGAAGGACATAAGTAGATCAGGGTAGTAGCAGAATGAGAGGACACCTTCAAAACTAGTTATTCTCAAGAAATGACTAGTCTCCACCCTTATATACACATTCTATTTATGTACTTATTCAAGTATAAACCGTTTCTTTATTTTCATTGAATAAGTAAAGTTAGTTCATTGGTTTGTGAGGGAAATGTACACTTCATGATTATCAATAAATATTACATTTTTACACATATGATTCTCTTTTCTCATTTTCTATAATTCCAACATTTGAATGAAAATGGAATCTATTTTTTGACAATCTCTTTTATGCATATTAATGAACCTAGTAGACTATGGTTTATCTTTTAAATGTTTAAACGAAAAAACCAAGAGAAAAAAACTAAGTTACGTAATTTCAGCTGAAAGCTAAAAATCTAGTAACATTTTTGGCGACATCTGCTATATGTTTTCCTGCAAAACATCTCGACTAGTTTCCTAAAGCCTATCCATTGGGCATAAAGTCATCTAAAAAGATTACACCACTTGAAAATAACATTGCATATTGCAGTAACTCACTGAACATCGTATGACACCATTGAAATTTATTGAAAACCCAACACTGCAAAATGAAAACTACCTAACCATGCAAAAACAACACTTAGGGAATGAAAATTGCAACTAAAATGAAACTACCCTAACCTACTCTAACCAGCAAAGAGCTAGTCAAACAAACCCATTAATTGGTTGGGTGAAATGGTTTCCTTTTCTAAAGAATTTACAATGTTTTCCATACTGGAAAATAGCTATAAAGAAAGGGAACATGAATAAAAACCCAACAAACAACTGCAATATCTCTTCAAGAACATATACAAGCTTACTAACCTTTTCATATGGAATGTAAACATTCCTGTTATGAGGTAGAAAGGTAACTTGAGTGTGCTCTTCCTTAGTTGTTCCCTCATGCTTGGGTGCAAGCAAGGTGTCAATATCCTTATTGGTCTCCATTTTGGCTATATGCCTGGTTGGGAATCCTCTAGAAAGTGTGAATCTAGAACTCTCCATGTTGGTTTCCTGTAACTCCAAATCATGTTGTTGTTCGACATCCTATTTCTTATCCTCTGCTTCAAAGGATGTTGGTTCAGTATTCAAAGTTGGGAAAAAAAAGACTACCTCGTGAGCCAAAACAAACCTTAAATCATCCCAAAATGAAGCTACCTCATGTACTAAAGCTTCATTCGCATATTGATTTTCATGAAGTAGCTATCCCAAATCTTATGTTATCACAAACATATCTTCTTCACTTTGTTCAACAAACGAAGGCAACCCATCATACCAAAACATATCAGCCTCTTCCCCACCAAGTTTCTTATGTTCATTTATCTCCCCCTTCTGGCTGGGACAACACAATTCATCCTTATGAGCTATCTCTTTGATCTTATCTTGTTGATTGGACTCATCTGATTCCTGAGATGCAAGATAAAACATGTCCGTTTCTTCCACAAAACTAGGAAGCTCATCAAACAAATCAGTAAGGGATTGATGCTCAAGCTCTATTTCACTTGAAATACTGATATTTTCCTGATGCTCCTCATTGGAAGACTATTTATTATCCAAGCTAAAAAAAAAACCTCGAAGTCATCCAAGAACAAATCCTTGTCATTTTTTTCAGTATCCTTAATGATAAGAGGATTATCATTTTCCTCAAGACAACATTCTTGAGGGAAGAGAAGACCCTGTTCCTTTGCTTCTATCTGTTGAACTCTGCAATTACAAGTTCTATGATTAGAATATGATCTGACTGGTTATCCACCTATGTACATGAAAACTCATCAGCTACATAAGCAATGACTTGGGGATCCCCAGGTTCCAGAATTTGCTGTCCTAAATGACTGGGCTCCTCAGCACACTGTTGAAAATCTTGTTTTTCAATTTGAAGGTCTAGTTTCCCAAGTTTGACCTCATAAGAGCCCTTCACTTGAGGAAGGTCTTCAATTTGTTTTACCATTAGCTTAGCCTCCTCCTGTTTGAGCTTTTTCTATTGTAGTCAGTAACATGCTACGACTAAATGCAATGGGTTTACCTTACTGATCCCCTTCATGAGGAGTAAGTCATCTAGATCAATGGGATGCTCTTGAGGGATGATGGATTGATTTTGTACAGGTACTACATTCTCTTGCATTGAATTGAATCCTTTAAAACTTGGAATTTCAAAATAAGAAGAATTACTAGGGGATTTTAGAGGCTTATTTTGCCTAAAGCTTGCAAACTTGTACTTGGGAACTTGTTCGGAAAATTTTAGCCTCATTTTTGCATCTTTTGCAACAAGCTATTGGGAAAGATTCTCCTCAAATTGCCTCTTCTTTGCCTCCTATTCCTGCTCATTTTTTTGAGCTTGGTAAACTTCTTGTTCCTACTGCAAATCACATTCCTATTGTCCTTTAATCTCCAACATTTGTCTTTGAAAATTAGAGATTATGTCATCCATGCTCATGCTGTTAACTCCTTGAGATTGGGCATGTGAAAAAACATGTTGGATGACACTATGATGGTTTTGTTGAGACTGTTGTTGGACATATACAGGCTGATGGGAAGACTGAGCAGGGGTGGAAGGGTGGCAAACTTGTGGAGAATATTGATAATCTCTTGTAACAAAGGTACTTGAACTAAGATCAGCTGCATGCTCATTCTGATATGGTTGATAATGGGGTATATGAGAAACATTTTCATGAAATGAGGGATGATAGAACATGTCCTCACAAAATGTAGACATATTGGATAATTCATAGAATTTGGAAATTCATTGAAATTTTTTGTAAAGCAGGAAAAATAGGTCTGATTTTTCTGAAAATTAGAACATACTAGCACTTTGCCTGAAACCAATTATTATTCTTCTGGGCTTGCCAGGTATGTAAAGAAAATGCCTCCAAAAGGATGAAACTATTGTTGTACACACAAAACAACAACAATAAAATGCATAAAAATGAATTGAGAAGTAGTTCACCTATTCCACCGAGAGTGCCAAAACTGTTAGGGATCCAAATCTGCACCCTAAAAGCCAAGCTGTGAATGAACTTGGCAGATTTGGATGTAACATGGGACTACTTTCAGGTTGTGGGTATCCTATTCGAAAGCAGACCTCTAGTGATAAGGGGTTGGCTTCCCCTTTTGATGCCACCTAACTACTAATTTCTGAGGTAAAGGGTAAGAATTGTAGGAAATGAACCTAATACTAAAAATACCTAAGGTGATACACCAAAACAACTCAAAGACCTGATAACAACCTATCACATTCAAAACAACATCATAAAATTTGATTTACACAACTCACTTTCTAATGCAGTTTACATAAGTAATTTATAAGGAGGTCTATAAATAATGCTTTTAGAAGGAAAACAAAGGTTTCACAACTAACAACACTAATTATAACCTGTTAACATACATTTTCTGCTAAATAGATGCATAAACATGAGACAAGTTTGCAAGGAAAGATAAATTTTCACAAGACATACTGATCAATCATTAATAACATACCATGAAACATGAAGAGAGAAGATAAAATGCTCTATTCTATTGATTTAAAGTGCTTATTGTATTACAAGTCCATCTGAGTTACAATACTACTCCATGAAAAATAGCTCCAAGAAACAAAGCTATCCTGTTGCTAGAAAGAAAGAACTAACTAAAAAAAACTCAAGTATGAAGATACTTAAGCAAAAATGAAACCAATAGCCCACACAAGTCCTTCTAGAAACCTTAGGTTGGATAAAACACAAAATAAAAATGGAAGCTTCAAAACCCCCTCCAAAAGGTCCTCCAAATGCAGAAAAGTCAAGCCATGACTTGGCCCACTAGAAAAGCATGACAAAAAGCCTCCAAAATGGTCCTCCTTCCTCCGAAACAGTCAAATACATCCTCCCACACTTTCCACATGTCTGCCAGCTATTTGACTTATGCTTTTTATGTCTTTGCAAAGCACTAAACCTCCTTTGACTAGATTTTAAAAGCACATGCCTTTTCAACACATGTCTTCTTTAAACTTTGCATTAAAAATAAAATTTAATTAAATGGTTTATAATCACACCATTTAATTAAGTGTTTTACATTACAAAGTAATGCAAAAAAGAAAGCTCGAACAATGCTTTCTATGATTTGATCTCCAAATCATAAGGTTCAAATATACTCCCAATTTTGAAAAAAATAAGCCTCCTTATCTGCCTTACATACAACACTATTACTTTGCATTTAAATATAACATTTAATTAATTAAGTGATCATAAATTATCACTTAATTATAAAATGTTTCATATTAAGATTCAATGGAGAAGTAAAACACAAGGCACATAATTTTTTTGAAAAAAAAACAAAAGGCATAAGACCTTAAGTCTTAGCCCATAGCCTCCATTAGTTCATGCATATTTTTTTATAAAAAGAAGGAAAAATAATACCTATCTCCCATCGACTCAAAATTAAGGTAAAAACCCTAAACACTACGAAGCAAAATGAAGGAAAAATATTCATTCCTTGTATTGAGCCTTCTAGAAAGTTGCTTCAGGCCACCATAGGGTTTGCCTTGAGCCTTCAATGGTGGAATCTGGAGTTTCATATGTGGATTTCTTGCAAAATATAAATGAGGTAAGTGTGTTTTGAACTAAACCTGGCCTTTCCCCACTGCTTCTTGTGACTGTGTGAGCTATTAGTGCCGTGGCCATGTGAGATTTTTTGATGAAAATTGTAATTTGTTTTCCTCTGTGGTTATCACATATGCTTTTAGCTGCCATTAATGTGACCCTTTTGAAGCTTTAATGGAGTGTTTGACTATGAAAACAACACAAAACCTATTTGAGCCTACGTGGTAAGGCTTCATTCCACACCATTTTTCTGTTTTCAGTTATTCCCATGCATATTCTTTGCAAGAAAAAAGGGTGAAAACCCTTGATGGAATTGTTAATTCATCAAAATATAGCATTTTCTATTTTATATCTGCAAAAAAAGCTCCATCTTTGCATTTTCGGGGTTTCCTTTTATTGATTTTTAAATATGGACATTTTTTCTATTTTGGTGCCATGAAATGGCGGCCAGCTGTGATATAATCCCCTTTACCATGATATGATTGTGTGAGATCATAATATGAATAAAATTTTATGAGAGGCTAAGAGCTACCTCAGTCAATGTTCCCCAAGAAAATGTTGTTCTGTGAACAAAATATGTGATCTACACAAAAAATGATTCAATGCCATTGCACAGTACGGTTATAACCTACAAACTTCACACATAAGTTCATTCTTTCATGAACACTGCCTTTTCTTTTCCCTTAATAGATGATTGTTAGCAGGAAACATAGTTTCATTTTGATCATGAAACCCTATCTCAGCACAATTTGTGTGATAAAAATGTGCAAGATTATAACAAGAATGAGACTCCATGGGGGGGTAACTAAAACATGAGCTATCCCTGTCCACTGCTCCACAACCACTACTTTGCCGGGTAGAGAAGCTTCTTGCTTTTATTTGCTATTAGAGCTAGTCAAAATAATGTTTTTGTGTGGATGTCATGGTTATTGATGATGAAATGCTACTTCTATCTGCAAGCTCCATCCTTATGTCAATTGAAACGAGACCATTTAGGCCTGGAATTAGATTATGTACTACTTCATTTTGATCTTTCCTTTGTGTAGCAATCAATTTTTTCACTGTTAATCATGGGCCCTTGACTTTTCGATGAGTTCACCTCCATTCCTGAAACAAATTTGAAGGTACTTTTATGTCCCATGCCTGCAGATGCAAAAGATTCAGAAACTGGAAAAGACATATGTTGTGTCTCTATCAACCTAGAACCCCTTTGAGAGGTAGAACCAATGCTACAAAAAAGTGGCCAAGAAACAACCACTTCTACTTCAGATGGTGTTGTGCTATTTGGTAGTTGTGATATTGTCATCATTGGCATTGGCATTTGAGAAACTGAAATTGATAGTGCTATTACTTGTGATAAAATATTCAATGATGGCACTACTTGAGATGCATTCCCTATAAAACTTGACTGGGAACCTCCTCATAGCAGCTCAAGATCATCATTTTCCTCAGTTGGAGGAGTTGAGGTTAAATTATGCATGCTAGCTATGACTACCTTAGCTAGCAAATCTATTGGAAGTCTTACAATCAAAATTTCTAGGAATTCATCAGACCTATCTCCTTGTCCTACATGATGTTGTTGCTCCATAACTGCTACCCAATATTCATTATGCACTTATATTGATTACATTCATAAGGGTCTGACTTCCTTGTACAAAGAAACATCATGAAGATTCTTAATCATGATGGATAGTCTCCTCTGCATATGAACCTATCCTGATATGCTATCCTCAATTTTCAAAACTCCATCATGGTAGTTTCTCAATTCTACAGAGTTTGATACTTAACCATGAATATTTGATGACACATAATACTAAGAGAACCACAAAATTTTGAATGTTGTTTAGAACTATGTGTCCCTCTCCCCAAAAGATCACAATTTACTCACTATAGCCTTGTTCAATGTCACTATAGCATCAACCAACTCAATAATGAAAAGATGTAGATGTGAATGGGATATCTTTTCTAACTCCATACTTTGGTTGGACTGCATTTTGTGCCTCAAAAGCTCAGAGATTAACACTTCATCATGTCATATGATGATTGAATTGTCTTTTACTTTTTCAAGGGTTGCTCACCTTAGGCTTCTATAGGACTGTATCATTGTCTTCTTGAGGTGGACTATCCACTATCATATGCTTGTCATAGTTCCCTAGGGCTGTGCATTGTCACCATGAAGAGCTCAACCTGTTGCCCCTTTCATGACCATTCTCATGACTAAAATTATTGGGACTATCCATTAGACTTTATAAGCTCTTTCTGCCCATTATCCTACTATGAACATCACAAAAAGGTAAAAGATAACAAGGTATTGAACAATGAATAGATCTAATGGAAGATGAATAATGAGTAAAGGAAAAATCAATGGTATATAGAGCACTCTTCCCAAATGGAGTAAAGATGCAATTTCTTAACAGGCTTCTTATTAACCACCTTTGTCTTGTGATGATTCATTAGTGTAGGTAGTCATACCAAGACTACTCTAGACTATCATGCCTTCTTCTTTGAAGATCACATACTTCTTAGGAACTTGTGTACATGTAATAATTTTTCCCTCAAACACTTCACCTTTTATACAATGTGCCTTGGACCTTATAATCAAGAACCTGGAGCATTCAAGACTTAGATGCTAAAATACACAATGTGTAGTTCGGTGGTAAGTCTGAGACAAAACTCTTGATTCCACACCTTGCACCATTAGAAGGGAACCTCTACCATATAGGACTATCTTATGTTCTTCATCTCAAACCTATTACCCTCACTATCACACAACCGTCTTGGGTTTTCATCTATTGAAACAAATTTTGAAAGACACCCTTACATTGTCAACTGTGCATTGTATCACCATTGTCAACTGTCATTGTCAATGACAATGACCTTACTCACTGCACTTATTTTCAAAAATGCACCTATTGATAAGCACTAGTAATTCCCATTTGCCTCCAATGATATGCATTCTATGGCTTATTCTTTTGTTTTATGTAGCTTTTGCAAATGTGGGAGAGCACTATAACACAAACCACTAGCAGATAATGCCAACCCCATACTTGTTGGACCTTGCTATCTTGTAGCATGCATTCATGAATGTATTCATTATTTTTATCTAGTTCATTCCCTTAGGAACACCCCTTGTAGACTCTTAAAAGTTGTCCTATTCACTTGTATCATGACCTTGGCTTCAAAAGGGCTCACCTTGTGTTGCTTCATGATTGACCCAACCATTACTTGCTGCCCCACATGTTTAGTACCTGATTTCCTCAACAGTTTACCTTTTCAATCATGTGCCACAATTAACACTATCTCCTCACTTTGATCCGAGTGGGCAGACACATGTCAGCTACGTCGGTGACCTGAAAGCTCACCATCCTATGTGATGTGTGGCTATCTCATAGGGTTAAGGTGAAAGGGACCTGACAATACTCTAGATTGCTCCATCATTATTTAAGAGATGCATAATTGAACTTGATGCATCTTTTGAATCTGATAATGAAAGTTGATCAACTAGTGTGATTCCATATTGATTTAATGCATTAATAATAGTTATATTTTTGATCACGTTGCTCGATTTCCTATTTCTCTCAAAGCATGTTGAGCTCTACCCTTGTGGGAGCCACATTTACCCCATATGGTGTATTTAACTGAATCATAACAGTAACAAGACTTGTCCTAAATATGCACATGAAACAAACAATTTAGAAAAATAGATGCATATTTTGGATTTGTTTGATGACTTCATTGTTTTCTAGGACATCCAAGGTTTGCATACTTATTTAATGCACTTAGGGATCAATTTATACATGCATAGGTAAGTGTGTATGTAAGGTTTGAGATCTTTCATTGCTTGGAGCATTGCTCTAACGTCATTGTGATTGCCATATGCAGGAGCTAGGAGCACTACAGAGCTGGGAAGGACAGAAGCAGCTCGAGGTAGCAGCAGAACGAGAGGATACCTTCAAAACTAGTCATTCTTAGGCAATGACTAGTCTCCACCCTTATATGCACATTCTATTTATGTACTTATTCATGTATAAAGTGTTTCTTTATTTTCATTGAATAAGTAAAGTTAGTCCCTTGGCTTGTGAGGGACATGTATACTTCATGATTATCAATAAATATTACATTTGTACACATATGATTCTCTTTTCTCATTTGCTGTAATTTCGACATTGGAATGAAAATGTAGTAAGTTTTTTGACAATCTCTTTTATGCATATTAATGAACCTAGTAGACTATGGTTTATCTTTGAAATGTTTAAACGAAAACACCAAGAGAAAAAACACTAAGTTACCTAATTTCAGCTGAAAGCTAAAAATTTGGTAACACTTATCTATAATATTATTAATGACACATTTAGATTTTAATGCTTTTATTCTATTTATAATTTTTTAAATTAATAAAATAAATCACATAATTATATTTATTATATCTTGGGAGAATCTTCCTTCCTATTAGAATATTTTTTATTAAAATAAAATCATTTATTATGTCAAAGGTAAACAACTCTTGAGTAAATACACCTATTTTGAACACACAACATATATATATATATATATATATATATATATATATATATATATATTACTATATATATATATATATATTACTTATATATTATATGTAGGTAATTTCTTTTTGTTATCCAAGTGTTTCCAAGGGGGCACTTCCCATTTTTATATAATATCAAAATTTCCTATGAAAATAGGGTTACAAAGATACCAACAATTTTAGGAGGTTACAATGTATCTAAGTCTTCTTGTAATTTCCTCCAATCGAGGTAGTTTTACTATAGAAAGGAGATTAAGATGATTGGAGAAAGTTTCCCAAAATCATCAAATGTGCTTGTGGATAGGACCTTAGTGAAGGCCTCAAAGCATGCTCTCAAGATATCATTATTCCTTATGCCCACTTGTTGAAGAGACCCCTAATATCCTGCATTGAGTTCTTTTTGTCATAGTTTGAAATGGTCAATTTGGTCATCAAGACTAAATTTCCCTTGACATAATGGATGGTGACTAGCTTTGCTAGCATTTTTTTTCCTATCATGATCATATTCAAGTGATATTATTCTTATATATATGAGAGAATCTTCAAAACAATGTAAATAGAATAAAGTAATTTTAAATTAAAAATAAAATGATTATGAAATATATATATATATATATATAAAAGTAATATTACTCATACTTTTTTGATATTAAATTTGGAATGCTCAAAGGGTAAAAAAAATGGAATCATCACCTATAAGCTAGCATATGACACTTGGACCAAATCCATTAAACCTTACAATGCCAAGATACTAGTTGTATAACCAACAAGGCATCAATCTAAATAGCGAGTGTGGAAAATACATAGTAACATTCAAAAAGTTTGGACAACTTGTAGTGTTGTAAATTGTATATCCTTGCAATTTCACACTACACAATGTCCTCTTCAAATTGTTTAAGGTCTACTAATTTCATGATGTTCTCATTCTTTGCATTCAATTTTTTTTTTGGATGGGAGCACTTCATGTGAATGTTTGTGTGACATGCTTGCATTTTGCAAAAAAATCATGATTTTAGTGGCTGTTGGAGCGTTATCTTCATGTGGATTTTCAGATGTAACGTTCTTGCATGTAATCACGTTGAACAAAATCAACTTGACTTGCTATTTTTTATAAAAAATAAGGAAGGTTAATTTTATCATGCGCTCTCTCTTACACGTTCAATTTTGTAGGTTTTCAAGGAAGCTCTCTCTTTTTAAGGATGCAACACACTATTCTTCATTTTGCATGCTACTCTCTTGAGGATATTCCATCACCACCTTCACAGGATTGCATAGAATAACAATCTTGAGGCAACAAATTTTATCTTGAAGGTTTTTCAAAATCTATTGTTAAATTTTTCATTCCCTTTTCTTCTTGCATCCTTCATTCTATGTTAGCATTTGATAATCTCAAGTTTTGATATATTGTCATTGAATCATTTCTATCACAAGGTATATAATTTTTATTTCCTTGTTATCATATTTGTATTTCTTCAAATCTTATTCCAAAAATCTTGGTTGTCATGGAGGTAGAAATACCAAAACGAAGGTTTGATTAAAGCAAGCCCCTAAACAACCAAACCAAAAATAAATTTCTATTTTCTTTGTGCATGGAAGTGTTTATTCAAAAAGATGAGCATAATTTGGTCATATCCTCCAAACTTCTTTGTTTTATTTATTGATTTTAGTAGTTATAATTATTACCATATTTAATGTATAAAATATTTCTCATACTCTGTAAATTCATCATTTTATTTCTATGTAGGGGTGCATTCTAGACATTATGTGCTTTTTGTTTCATGTCTATGTTAGAATACATCACAACATGAGGATGTCTAGATACACATTAGTGTTTATGGCCGAGTCTTTCTAGAAGCTACAAAATATTCTTCAAGACCAATACTTTCTATTTCAGCATAAATTAGTTTACAATTCTTATTGTGTTGAGATATAATTTCACTAGTTCATTATGGCTAGATATTTGTCTTTGTAATGGGTGATCCCACAATAGTGGTTTACACTTTTTAGGACGTCTTGATTTTTGCTAAAATCACATATTTTTAGAAAATATAATGATTTAAGCCTTGAAAAGTTCTGTTTAAAGGATTCTAATTGAAGAGGGTTTGATCAAACCACCTTATATCAAAGCCCCTTGGATAGACCCCACTAGTTTTAAACCATACCTATAACAGAGTCTCCTTTACACCTATCAAAATGCTGATAAAAAAACCACTTTTGATTTACCTTTTGGGGATCAAATGAATTAATTTAAAATTTATTATTTGTAAGAATGTAGTTCTTATTACAAATTTCCCAAAAAGTATAATTTTAAATATATTTACTTTGATTATTATATTTATTTTTTATTTCTTGTGAATGTAAGTTTTTCACCGAAAATCAAGCTCTTTGTTATGCATGTGGACAAATAGTAGATTACCAAATTTTTTTTTAGAAAAATATGTTTTGGCTAGGTATTGATGTCCTTGATCCAGTGAAAAAAGAGATTTGAATTTCGATATATACAAAAAAAATTATGTTGTTTACAACCCACCTATGTCTTAATTGTAATTAGTTTGACTTCAAAATTTGATTAAGAAAAGATATTCAATAAAATACTATGAAACCAAATGAATGTGCTATATATCATAGTTACAAAGCTAAATTAATTTTTTTTTTAGAAATTTATCCTTCATAGAAAAAAAGTTATTACTTTGATTATTATATTTATTTTTTATTTCTTGTGAATGTAAGTTTTTCACCGAAAATCAAGCTCTTTGTTATGCATGTGGACAAATAGTAGATTACCAAAGAAAAATATTTTTGGCTAGGTATTGATGTCCTTGATCCAGTGAAAAAAGAGATTTGAATATATATACAAAAAAAATTATGTTGTTTACAACCCACCTATGTCTTAATTGTAATTAGTTTGACTTCAAAATTTGATTAAGAAAAGATATTCAATAAAACACTATGAAACCAAAAGAATGTGCTATATATCATAGTTACAAAGCTAAATTAAGAAATTTATCCTTCATAGAAAAAAAGTTATTTGAATTTCAATATATACAAAAAAAATTATGTTGTTTACAACCCACCTATGTCTTAATTGTAATTAGTTTGACTTCAAAATTTGATTAAGAAAAGATATTCAATAAAACACTATGAAACCAAAAGAATGTGCTATATATCATAGTTACAAAGCTAAATTAATTTTTTTTTAGAAATTTATCCTTCATAGAAAAAAAGTTATGTTGTTTACGGTGAGCATCACTCTTTAAAAATAGTGTTTACTGCTAAAAACTAGTTTTTGAAGGAGATGGCAAAATAAATACATTCTAATTCATTTTAAAATATATATATATATATATATATATATATATATTTAGAATTATAGAAAAAATTCCATAAATCACTAGTTTGCATCATCTTCAAATTCCTCATGGTTTAGTAGCTATAGATGCCCGAAAGTGAATATTTAGTTTAAAAAAATCAGTTCAATGCCCAGTTTGGCCAAAAATTGTAAACTAGTATTGTGGGGTCACCCTAATAGAATATTGTATATTTTCTTTTCCAGTTAAAAAAATTGTAAAAAGAATCAAAAAATATTTAGAACTATTGATTCATCATAATGTAACATGTGAAGAATTAATCTCAAAAGGTTTGAGTACTTTTTGTTAGATTATATTTTTCATATACTACATAATCGACCCAAAACAAGTTAGAAAACCACATTTTTCCTAACCCCTGATGGAGAATCATAACAATTTGAGAACTAAAATGGGGCTCAAGAAAAATTGCATAGGCCTTGAACACCCCCTAGAAACACCATTACATTTTTCACAAGAAAAATATTTACTAGGTGGAGCCACCACCACCACCTTGTCCAAGTCTTCATTGTCACAACATTCAACAAATGCTAGAATTGAATCCATAGGTAGAACAATCTTTAGACCCTTCATATTTTCCTTTGAAGAATACTGCAAGCATTATTGCCTTTTCTTAGTTGCATGTAAATTATCAAGGAGGAAATGAAAATATACCTTAGACTAATGAACCACATCCTCTATATTGTCATGAAGAAGAAAAGAAATGGCCACATTTAATAGCAATGAAGCATAAGACAAAGTTTGAGTAGCATAAAAAATATTCCTCTTTCCTCTAGTGTGCCTAGGGTTGAGTAGAAGATTTACAATAGTTGAAAAAATCCCCACACTCTAGGCCTTGTCCATATCCTTGGTGAGCTCCCAAATCCTTACCAACTAGTGATGAAGCTTGAGGATTCTAATCTCCTTCTCCACATACACCATGAAGTTCACAATCATTTATTGCCTTGATACATGTTGCTTCATCAATTTTGCAACCTTATCTAGCACCATACAACACCAATAACAAATAAAACCACATACTGTGTTGCAATCCAACGATTTAAAATATCCATGACCACCTTCACATATAATGTGGAAACCGCCTCAAAATACAATAGCCTTGTTCTTTCAAACTTTAAAAATTATTAACTTATGTTTCAAACATAATGCCCACCACCTATCTTTCCCATCATTGAGTGCAAATAACTTATATTATACACAACACCGCAAATATAATAAAATAAAATTTAAATCATTTTAAAGTAAAACAAATTATTTCTTACATAAATACATCTACCTATATAATGTATATATGTAACTAATATTAAAAAAAGTAATTTTAATTACAAATATATCATGTATATATAAATAATAATACTCTTATAGTGTTTATCAAAATACTCTAGCAATGTCCAAATTTTTTAGTCCCAATTCCTTTGTGCACTTAGGCCTCATTTTTCCCATCACATATTAGCAATTTGAGAAATCTTTGTATGGGTCTCCATGTGTCAATTTTTTCCTAATTGTTGTTATTTTGCTTTCCCCATGTGCCTACTAATGTTTTATAATTTGCAAGGTCTCAAATATTCTGTGGAGGTTTCATTGTTCAATTTTAAGGACTTTTCTTCTATTGGAATTTTAGATTTTCCCTTCTTGGTATGCCTCTCTACCCAACTTCACCTTGTTCCTTTGTCCTTGTTGGGATATCAAACTTTAACATCTTGGAATACCTTTCATCTGTTCACCCTTTCATCCCTTTTCCTTATTGTAACTTTAGAGTTTTCCTTATTGACATCATTTCATCCATTCCTTGCCTTTCCCTTGCCTTTGTCAATGTTTCAAACTTCCTCTTACCATTATTCTTTCTCTTTAAACCTTGATAACCCAATCCTTGCATCGAGTCTCAATTGTTGTCAGAGTTTCAACCATCCCTTCACCTAGGTATGTTTTCCTTGGTATCCCAATCCCTAACCTCTAACATCTCCTATATATTTTACTGGAGTTAAAAATGCATAAATAACTCTAATGTGGTATGAGGTATTGTTGATACAGATGTTAGAAATACACCAACAAACAAATAAAATTCTCATAGAGACTCCGTGGGAATTTATCTTTCTTGAAATATTGCACTATGACAACCTAAATCTAAGGTTAACTTAGCTTAATCCCAAGGATCATTTATAGTAGGTCTTCACATACTAGGTTCACTTAGGGTTCATTGTGATAATGTTGTTACACAAGAGGGGTAAACGGTCCTTCTAGATTTAAAAGGTATCATGAAGATATGAAATAATCTCGGTTCAGTCATTCAATAACTTCATGAAATCAATAAATTTGCAATAATATTTCATGAAATTCAAATAAATTGTGTTTATCCAAGTAGATTTAGCTTTAAGCATTCAAGAATATCATGGAATCAAAATATTTGCAATAAAACTCCATGCATTCATTAATTTTTTTGGAACATTTTCTAATTTAATTTAAACATCTATTCTAAAATAAATTAATAAAAATATTAAAAAGTAAAATTTCTCCCAAGTATCATCCACACATGCCTTAAGAAATAACCAAACTAGAGCAAACCATTCCAGAAGTCACCAGATTGCTTCACAGCTAGGCATAGAATGATGTGAGACTTTAAAGAAAAGTGGGATTATTTTCCACTAGATAGTGTCAGTATCCACCCTTAAATGATGCAACACATAGTCTTATCTGATAGGAACAAACAATCAACTACATAAGACTTCATATCAGGAAATAACTTTTAAACTGGCTTTGATATTGATTAAATTCTAATGAAACATGTAAGTTTTTAATCTGGGATGGAATAGAAAATAGGAAAAAGAACAAAACTTGAATTTTTTTTGGTTATTTGACATCCATAAATTTTGGACTTAAAATGAAACATCTCTCGGCCTTTTAGAAGAACAAGATGCTTAAGAAATTCAATTAGCACATGAGAGAGAATCCAAGGGACGAATCACAACAAGGTACGTGGAATATGACAACTAGAAGGAGAATCTTTGAATAAGTCAATGAATGTCAACCTTCTTCAACACTTCAAAATATTTTGGGACCTGCATCTTTATAATATAATCAGGACATTAACTTGGAGCCGAGTAGATTTGTCAAAAAAAATGTAGGAACTTCCTCTATCGGATATTTAGAATGATTATGTGGAATTAGATATAGATATCGCAAACTATAAAAACTTTTGTTCCTACACTCAGGTTTTGACTTGGGCTTAAAACACCTAGAGGTAAATTACCCTAGATCCAAGTACTTTGCTTCATTGTATGTGTAATACCAGGCTTCTTGATATTTCTTCATCTCAAGCTCTTCCTTCGCATGGACCCCTATATTGTATTTCCCAACTTGGTCATATCACTACTCATGATTCAAATTTTCCTGACCATCCATACCCAAATATTGCATCACAATATGTTCCTCCTGCACATAAAAATTGCATATATCAATCCCCTTTTTAAAATATTCATAAAACTCTCATAAAAATAAAACCATCATTAATAAATCATCCTTTTAAACAAATCATAAATAACATGTTTTTAATACATTCTCATGTAATTATCCCTTTAGGCGGGTTACCAGACATTTTGAACTTCTGGGAAAAACTAAAGAAATAACTTTAACCCTTTCAACACACATTGTTACCCGGTACCTGGTACCAGAAAAACTTTAGCTTTTTACTGGAACAAAATTTATCTAGATCTTAGTTTCTGCTAGAACCTTCACATTTCTCAGAATTTCACTTCTAGACTGCAACACTTACCAAACCTTACATTAACATTCCAACCAATATGGCCTTCTCGTACCCGATATTTGGTACATCTGAATCATGAAATACTTCAAAACTTTCAGTTTTAACATGGGCTTCCGGTGATCTTTTTCCAACCAACACCTACCATAAGCATTAATTTTTTTCACTTGGGTTCGCAAGCCTTATAGTCTTGGGGCATGTTGTGAGACCACACAACAACTTGCAACCAACAAAACCAAATTTAAAAGAAACTCGAGACCAAATCACTTGCTATAAATTGTAACTTATACATATTTTCTAGCAATAGCTCCTTACCTTTACTTGAATTCTAGCATAAAGATTATAAAATTTCTCTAGAAAGTATTAGTGTGTGCTTTGATTAATTCTAGTCTTCGGACCTTGGTGAAAAAACTAGTTCATTGACATTGAACTACATAATTTAGTAATCCTCCAAAGCCAACCTTGGATAGAGCCTTGCTGCTAGTCAAGCATCCATAGCCCCAACAAGGGTATCTCTGTAATTCTCCCAAACATAGCTCTATTACCATTCATATGTCCATAGACCTGGTAGAGATATTTGGATAGCCTAAAGAGTTCATTTTTCAATTTTGATATTTCTTTGATATTCATTTTTTCATTTTTTTCATTTGATATTTCTTTGTAAGCTCATTTGCTTCAACTTGCAAGCAACGAAGCCCGATATTAGGTTAGGAATTACAATGGTAGAAAAGGTTACTTTTTGATTTTTCATTCAATGAAAATACCTTCATCGTTTCACCAATTCCCAAAAGACTCAATTAATTATTCCTTGTACGTGCAACTTTCTAGCTAAATTTTACTAGGTAGCCTTATGCCAAATTCTAGCTAATTGCAATTCACTATCTGTCCAAAAAAATAAACATAAGTTAAAATTTAGCAGCAAGTTACCAAATCACCAAATTAATTCTAAATTTAGAATTAATTGTTACCACCCTTCCATTTTAAATTTTATGACAACCGCTAAAATAATCTTGGCCATCAATTTTGATTTTGATAGCACTGCACTAACATTAATGGATCAGACTTGTCATGATTACACTTAATTCCAATCATCATACTCTGAATTTAATACACACACCTTAATACACACGTATTATTTCCTTCAATTATTCCACATGTCACCATGTGCCACCTCACTAGCTTAATTTTTTTTTCTGCAAGGCACACATGGATACCTCCATGATTGATATGGCTCAATAAAATGAACTGAAATGACCACCATTTAATTTTGAAATCTTCAATTTACTTGATTCTTGATCTTCACAGTAGAAATCTTCGAAGCAATGGCCACTGGTTTTGTGAGAATTTATTTGAATTAACCTTTAATTCTAGAAAAAGTGTCCTTTTACCACCTCAACTTGCATTCCCAAGATTTTCTATCCAGGAAACTATGTACCATAGATTTCTCATGGCTTTCTATAAATTCCACACTTTTCTTCAAATTATTCACTTCTTCTTTCCTTTCTTCCATTTTCTTTCTTTCGATTTGCTTGTTCTTTCTTGCTTCTAGGCTATGGATACTCCCATTTTCCTAACCTGCGTTCGTTGCCAAAATGGCTTCCTTGGTCGAATCACGACTGAAAGGCTCAAACAGGTTTTCTTTCTCCAAACTTCTTGCATCAAATCATACTTGTGCATGGTTCTTGGGGAAACTTATGTGAATTCTAGAGCATACTATAGGCTGAATTCAGACCTAGCTTCACAGTTTGTAGCCTTGCTTCTAGACCTTAGCCTCTATGTTGCTGAAGTTTGCACTATTGCAATGATGATACTACAACCTAAATTTCTGGGGAACTTGGACCATGTCCTCTCTATCACTAACCCAACCATTGGAATTCCTTTTGCTAATGATATTTCATGATTTCTAGAGCAAGGGGAAGTAGTTCCCATTTGGCCCTTTCTTACTAATTTGCACACCCTTGACCTTGATGACCATAGGGACAACACTTACTTAGGGTACACATCCCTCATGGATGAAGCAAACCAAATTGACTGACTGGCCAACCCACTGCCTTAGCTTGACCCTTTTAGCCTCTTTTTCTCTTTTATGACGAGAATTTTGTATTTTACATATACATACAAAATATAATGATTTTTTTTCTTTTTCGTACTTAAGCGTGCATTTAATTTGAATGGTTTTATCTTTTCCAATTTAAAGTGCAATGTTTTAAATAAAAAAATATTTCTCATGTGCTTTAGCTTAAGCAAAATTCATTAATGTTGAAAACGAAACCAAAAAGAAAAAAACAAACCCTACTAAAGCAAATTAACCTAACTTAGATGACTAACCTTAATCAAGCAATTTACTCTAATTTCTATGACTATCTTCATAATGATTTTTGTACAAATTAGAGCAGGCTTATCTTTAAATACACTTGAACATACTTCAGATAACCTACTATAGCAATAAATTATTTTAACTTTTATGTGTTTGACAAATGTAAATTCAAATGCGTACTTTCCAATAATCTAGCTAAAATGTATGGAAACAACCTCATTAAAGGTTGATTGCACACACCTTCGATGTCTTCTTAGTACTCTACCTTCTTCCAATCCTTGTCCATGGTTTTCCATTTCACTCTGCTTTGCTCCACGAATGACTGTATTCATTTCTTGATTATCCTTCCCTTCAAGGTTTCTTTAGTTCTTGGTCCTGTCTTTAATCTCAATATCACTATCCATTTTTTTAGACCAAGTATTAATACAATTTACACCATCATTAGAAAGAGAGAAAGTAAAAACTTGATATTTTCTATTCTATGTAAAATCAAGAATTTTTTCCCTTTTAAGTTATGGATTCACAATTAGGGGACAAAAGCATATGTCTCCCACTCATACTCCTCGCTCCTCTTCATTTTCACCTTCCACGTGTGAGAAGATTGGTGACTCATTCCTTTCACATTCACGCTTAAAATGTGTTGTTTCCAAGTCTTGACGACTTCACTCCTTTTCCTATAAGTTTTTTAAAATTTCCTCATGACAATTATGGTTAATAAATTTGTTTGATCTAGTGGTTGAATCTCCAATATTTCCAATTTCACTAGGGCTAAGTGTTTTCTCAAAATTCAAAACTATTTCCAATAATGATCCTTTATTTTCATAGTTAAGGATGCCTCTATTAACGAAATCACATCATAAGTGGCCAAACTCACCCTAGTTAAAAAATTTCACAGTTAAGTTCATTATGGTCAGTTGTATCATGAATTTTGCACTCGATAATCCTATCGAAAGTGAATATACTTAAGGGATAAAGTCTTCGAATAAGAATCTTTTGGAGCTTATCAACATCCATTTTACTCTTCATTACAGACTTGCTTAGGCAAGCAAATTTTCAACCCAAAACCGAGACAATAATACTGATTCCAAATAAAACCTGGAGGTTGCCCTCCTTCTAGTGCCACTCCTATTCACGCAGATGTTAGTCGCACACCAATGGACAAATAAAATTCTCATAGAGACTCCGCGAGAACCTATCTTTCTTGAAAGATTGCATTGGGACAACCTAAATCTAAGGTTAACTCAGCTTAATCCCAAGGCTTGTTTATGTCAGGTCTTGACACACTTGGTTCACTTAGGGTTCGTTGTGATAATGTTGTTACACACAAGGGGTAAATGGTCCTTCTCATTTTATAAGGTATCCTAAAGATATGAAATAATTTCAGTCTGGTCATTCAATAACTTCAAGAAATCAACAAATTTGCAGCAATATTTTATGAAATTCAAATAAAATGTCTTTATCCAAGTAGATTTAGCTTTAAGCATTCAACAATATCATGGAATCAAAAGATTAAAACTCCATGCATTCATTACCTTTTTTGGAACATTTTCTAAAATTTAAACATCTATTCTAAAATAAAGCATAAAAAATCATTGAAAAGTAATATTTCTCCCAGGATAGGTATTATCCATGCATGCCTCAAGAAATAACCAAACTAGAGCAAACCATTCCATATGTCACAATATTGCTTCATAGCTAGGCATAGAATGATGCGATATTTTAAAGAAAAGGGGATTATTTGCCACCAGATAGTGTCAGTATGCACCCTTAAAAGACGCAACACATAGTATTGTCCCATAGGAACAGATAATTAGCTACGCAAGATTTCATATTAGGAAATAGATTTTAAATTGGCTTTTATATTGATTAACTTCTAATGAAACATACAAGTTTTTAATCTGGAATGTAACATAAAATAGGAAAAAGAACAAAACTTGAAAAAGTTTTGGTTCTCCGATATCCACAAATTCTAAACTTAACTTAATATGAAACATCTCCTAGCCTTTTATAAGAACAAGACGCTTGGGAAATTCAATCAACACATGAGAGGGAATCCAAGAGACGAATCACAACAAAGCACATGGAATATGACAACTAGCAAGAGAATCTCTGAATAAGTCAATGAATGTCAACCTTCTTCAACACTTTAAAATCTTTTGGGACCTCCATCTTTAAAATATAATCAAGACATTAACTTGGAGATGAGTAGATTTGTTAGACAGATTGTAGGAACTTCCTCTGCTAGATATTCAGACTGATCAAGTGGAACTGGATATAATGCCGCAATCCACCAAAAATTTTGTTCCTACACTCAGGTTTTGACTCGAGCTTAAAACACCTAGAGGTAAATTACTCTGGATCAGGGTACTCTCCTTCGTCACATGTGTAATACCAGGCTTCCTAATATTTCTTCATCTCAAGCTCTTCCTTTGCATGGACTCCCAGAGTGTACTACCCAACCTGGTCATATCACTACTCGTGATCAAAATTTTCCTGACAGTCCATGCCCAAATACTACATCACAATCTATTCCTCCTACACATAAAAATTCCATAGATCAATCCCCTTTTTAAAATATTCATAAAACTCTCATATAAATAAAACCATTATTAATAAATCATCCTTTAAAAAAAATCATAAATAACACGCTTTTAATACATTCTCATGTAAATATCCCTTTAGGCAGGTTACCGAACATTTTGAACTCTCGGGTAAAACTAAACAAATAAATTTAACCCTTTCAACATACATTGTTACTCGGTACTCGGTACCTGAAAAACTTCAACTTTTTATTGGAACAAAATTTATCTAGATCTCAGTTTCCACTAAAACCTTCACATATCCCAAACTTTCACTTTTGGGCCACAACACTTACCAAACCTTACATTAACATTCCAACCAATTTGGCCTTTCGGTACCCAGTATCTGGTACATTCGAATCACGAAATATTTCAAAACTTTCAGTTTTAACATGGGCTTGTAGTGATCTTTTGCCAACCAGCACCTGACATAAGCATTAATTTTTTTCACTTGGGTCCCCATTAAGCCTTATAGTCTTGGGGTGTGCTGTGAGACCACACAACAGGTATGATGTACCCCCAAACCTCAATCCTTGCCACTTTTCTCTATGTTATCTTATTGGGATCGTTGGTTTGGATTTATCCTTGTTTGCACACCTAAAGGGATGAATTCCTTGGTATCTCCGATCCCCAACTACTAATAAATTCCTTCATATATCCTTTTGGAGTTAGAGATGTGGAGATACCCTTACCTATTTACTTTAAGAATGAAGCATGCCTTACTTTCAACCCTAATTCCTTGACAATGGTACGGGTCATGAGGTATCCTTGATCCCCAAAATTTTAAAACTCACATTTTGTATTATTCATTCCAACCCCTACCTCCGTGCATGACCCAAAATACCACTATTGACCCAATTTGACCCTGCAACTACACAATTCAATTTTTTATTTCTTGAAAAATAACTTTTCATCTCAAGGGAATTGATTCACATGTAATAATAATAAAAAGGATGAGGAAAACCATGTCACCATTAATGCAATGGTTATATTTCTTATACAAATGGTTTCTACTCAAGCTCCAAGTTGCAATTTTAGTGATCATATGATCTAAGCTCGCCTTGCACACCTCATCCATTGATTGCTTGTTCCTCCTCAATTCCTAAAGCTACAAGGCAACCAAAAGACTACCATTTATGCCAATTTATTTTTTCTAAAAATAAGGTCAATCATTTCACATTTCTACGTGACTACAACCCAAAGGAGCTTTTAAGGTTTCAACCCCTATAAGTCTTGTCACTATTAGAGTAGTATATGTTTGTAAATCTCAACGAAGTTAATATTGTAAATGATTCTTGTAGTTGAATGTACCCACAATTCTATTTATGGATTTTTTGGAAAGTTCTAGCTTAGAGTTTCCTCTTACTAGTTCGTTGATATGATTGTAATTGAAGATAGGATGATTAGGACAACGTTCTAAGTTGCTACAAGCTTTGTAATGATTTTTTAATTATATATGAGTGTTTGCAATCTAGGATGGATTACTAAGTATTTGCTTTATATCGTTGTTTGTAGTGTGCATATGCATCACTCATATTCCTTTATGATTTTGATTTGTTGTTCCTCATGGTATGCTTGGATTTTGTAACCCAATGAATAGGCACCGATCCTAGTAGTAATGATCCACCATGCACTTAAACTAAGAACATCACTTACTAGTAGAGTAGGAGTATGAAGCATTATAACTAAGAAAAAAACATCTTTAGTGATCCATAGTAGTTATCATCCTAGAGAGTAATTTTGTGCATACCACATCTTGTTGTCATGTAGTGATGCACTTATCATATTAATAGAGGTTATAGTAGTAGGTTAGTTCTTGACCTAGTGAAATTTTTTAAGGTCAGGCGTACATTGGGTATTAATGCACAACTCATACATTTGTCTATATTTAGTTGTGTTAATCTCATTTAGGGTACCTCTACGGAAGCCCCCATAGATCTAGATGAGCCCAAAGTCAAAGAAGGTCTTACCCACCTTAGAAAATTGGTCTAGTTTTGCACTACCTAATCATAAGTTAGAGTTTTATTGCTTTGATTTTGACACCCGTGGTGCTCAGAGAATAAATCAGTTTTAGGGATTTGGGATATACAACTCTAAGAACCAACTAAAGGAATTTGGATTGGTTTGAGACAATGGGAGGTTAGAAGATCAACCTTCACAAGTTTAAGATATTCTTTTTGAAGAAAAATTGTGTAGAATCACTTAAAATTGAAAGGATTTTTGGGTTTGTTGTCAATATTTTTTCAAATACTTACCTTGGGTTGCTCCTTCTAGACAAGGCCTTAGATGTAGAATGAAATCTGAAGGTGGAAAAAAATCCAAAATGAAATTTCCTCTTAGAAAAGGAAATGGTTGTCACTAGTGGATAGTATCACATTAATCAAGGCCTCTCCATCTTTTAGATTTGGAGGATGCTTTTAGAAGGAATAGGTTTGGATCTAGGGATTTATTAAATATATAAATTAATTTCTTTTATATATAATATATAAGTAATAATACTCTTATATATAATGTATAAATAGATAAAACTAATATTACTCTATACATTATTTATAAAGGATGTGTGTGTGTTTATTAAGAGAGGCTAAAGTGTTCAATTTATTTTTGGATTGGTTTGAGAGGGTAGCAAGTAAAAAGATCAACCCTCACAACTTTGGGATATTCTTTGTGAAGGAACATTGTGTAGGATCACTTAATACTTAAAGGATTTTTAGGTTTGTAGTAAATAAATTTTCAAATACACATATAAACTTTGGCCTTCTGGATTAGAAGGCCTCAAATATAAAATGAAAGGTGATAGTGGAAAAAATCCAAAATAACTTTCCACCTAGAAAGGGAAATAGTTATCACTAGCAAGTAAGATCACATTAATCAAGGCCTTTCTATCATCTATCTTGGTGTATATCATGTCTATCTTTCGAATTAAATCACTTAAGTTGTTTTTATATGTCGCAACTATGAATGCTACAAGCATATCTATCTTTAAAAAAATGTAAATGATATCAAAATATATTCTTCTTAAAGAACCTGTTTATATTATTCTAATACCTCAAATTATGTATAGTCAAAACAAATTCATATAATTATAATATTATATTATAATTTTTTCTATTATAATTCATAAGAAAAATTATCTTGAAGTTGGTCCAAAGAGGGATTCCAAGTGAAATAATGGAGGCAAAGATGAGGCTCTGGCACTACGCATGTAGGCGAATCGACACCTGACTCATGCGGTTGCCTCGAGCCCCTTCTGGCTTTGATCTTTGTGTAGAATTTGATTGAAACTTATCATGCAAGTCTTTGTTCCTTCAATCCAGTGGATCTAAAGTATTCCTTCTATAGGTTTTTGTGATTTCATGTTGGGTACCAGCTGTTACTAGGGTTTATCCATTTTTAGACTGGTAGTCGTGTTTCTGAGTCCGGTTTGTAGGCGTCCCTAAGGTTCATCCTAGGGCTTGCACAAATGTATTGATTGAATTTGTGCGAGGTTTTATGGATGAGTGTGTTTATTCAGTGGGGGAGGGATGAAATCGTCAAAATGAGGGTGCAAAATCCTTTAAATAAATCATGCAAGCTGAAGAACCAGAGATGTTGTTCGAAAATGTGGAGTTCAACCTAGGAGTCAGAGGAGACAGTGGAGATGAATCCATGGAAGACACAAAAATTTTCTCAGAAAATAGAGAAAGAGGTTAGTACCCCTTCTTGCCTCGGGTCCTTAGGGTTGATCCAAACAAGGAAATGTTGAAAGCGGTTAAAAAAAGAGTATTTTTTGGCCTGTTTGGATTGTAATAATATTCCAGCAAGAACGTTTTTTGGTAACTGGCTTTTGAATGTGTGGGGAAAGAAACTGGGGATATATTTCTCTTTCTGTAGGATTATTCAAAAGGGTTTGTTTTATAATATTCTTAAAAAATAAGAGCATGCAAAAAAAGGGTTCTTGAGAAAGACTTCTGGAACATTGGAAAAACTTTGTTTAAAGCCATTCCTTGGTCCTGAAACCTCTCATGAAGAAATTATGTTTTGCTCGGTTCCAAGATGGTTAAATGTCAAAAATGTCCCCTCCAGGTTTGGGATTTTTACCTCACCTATTAAAACTATTGGAAAGGGTTTTGCAATGTGAAGAAGCTAAATCTTCTCTTCCACACATGAATGCTCGAGTGTTAAGAAAATTTAATACTGGAAATCAAATTCTAGACATTCTAGAAATTTCTATAGAAAATAAAAGATTTTATTGTGAATGAGAAGCTCTTGGAGGGCTAAATACCTGCTTTCTATGTAAATCTGATGGGCATAAAAAAAGATTGTCCAAAAATTATTAATAAAATATTACCCATCCTAGGGTAGCCTTTATGTGTGAAGAATACATTAGAAGTTAGAGGAAATACCCCTACATTTGAATGGAAAAGAGACTAACAAAGTTAATGATGATCAAAATAAAATGAAAAATTCACAAGGTGAGATAAAAGCCAACCTTGGAGGGGAGAATCTAGACCCTTCTATAAGAATAGAATTTCTGAAGAAATGGATCAAAGTGATAATTTTCAAGGGAATTCTTCAAAGTGATAATTTTGAAGGGAATTTGGGAGGTAATGACCTAATCACTAAATCAAATGGGCCACTTTGAACAAAAAAAATAAGGGATAATACAAAAGAAGTTAATCTCCCTTTAGGAGATTTAATATGAGTTAACAAGGAAAAGAATGCTCAAGGATTAGTTCTTGATAAATTGAAAGAACAAATTAGGAAAAAAAGGAAAGAGGTGGGAAGTAAACCCTCATACTTTCCAAATATTAGAGACTCCCTTGACCTAGGAGGTTTACCCCTAGATGAGAACCAACTAAAAGAAAATAGAAATGTGATTTTCATTATTCCTCTTTTCCAATAAACAGAGGTCAATCAAGACCCCAAATCTAAATCTTCAAAAAAAGAGGAGGATAGGAAGAGAAAAAAATGTTAGCATAAGCAATAGTGGGCAAAAGCCCATAAAAAAGGGAAAGGGTGAAAATTTACCCACATGTTTTGATAGGCCTTACAAGGGTAAAAAAATTCCAAATCCTCAAAATAAATGACAATAAATTGTTTAAGTTGGAATGTGAGGTTTAGAATTTCAGACAAGAGATATGTATTGAGCACTTTGTAATGGAAAAAGAGATTTATATTATTTAATGATACATGAAGTAAAAGTAGTTGGGTTTCAACTAGAAAATAATTTGAAAATTATATGGAAAAATGCTTGTTCCTTTTATACAAATCATGATAAAGGGAAGGGAGGGAATGCAATTTTGCTAAACTAGAAATGTAGTTAGTATATTATTAGTCGTGGTTGCTCTCCTTGCAATATATGCTTATGGGTAATTGTTAATAATAATGAGAACAAATTTGGTTTTTGCTCCATTTATGCCCCTAATGACTATAGGGAAAGGATTGAGGTTTGGAAATGGATTTCCACTAAATTTCCCAAAGTGCCCTGGATAATTGAGGGTGATTTTAACATGATTGAGGATAAAGAAGATGAAAAAGGAGGAATTCATTGGTCATGGAAAGGAAATGAACAGTATTATTGGCCCAAAATGAAAAAAATACTGAAGCTTTTTGATCCTTTGGAGGGTGAAAAAATGAAAGTAAAAATATTTTGTTTAATTGGTGTAACAACCAAATGGGTAATAACAAATCTATTGTAGACTTGATTGATTCTATGCAAATGATGAAACATCCCGCTTTGAGTAAAATGAAAAATGTAATAGTGTTAAAGTGGAACCAAGAAACATGTTATACCATTGGTAAGTAGGAGTTATTTTCCATAGCGTGTCAAATTGTGATATTGCTTAAGGATTCAACTGTGTAGTTTTATGAGTCCAACTCATTGACCCATGTTTCATGAGCAGTGGTTCACAAGAACCCATCTCTCATGATAATGAATGGTCCACTTAGCACTCATTGCATCTAGGTAATGCTGACAGAGGTGAAGCATTGGGCCTTCCTAAGAGGTCACCCATCCCAGTATTACGGATGGGTGACCTCCTGGGAAGGCCCAGTGCTTCACCTCTGTGAGCATCACCTAGATGCAATGAGTGCTAAGTCAACCATTCATTATCATGAGAGATGGGTTCTTGTGAACTACTGCTCATGAAACATGGGTCAATGAGTTTGACTCGTAAAACTACACAGTTGAATCCTAATAGCAATATCACAATGTTAGACCATTATCCAATTGAGGCAAAAATTATGCTTAAAAGGACTATAGTTTGCAATAACATCAAGGAAAGTTGTCTGTTTAAACTAAACACTAAGCTTTTAAAAGATGAAGACTGCTTAAATGGTATATCCGCTCTTATGTATATAAATATAAATATTATGCATTCATCTTCTGCAAAGGAGTGCTAGAATAGATTAATGGATGACATAAAAACCCTACTACAAACTATTGGAAAAAAATAGCTATTGAAAGCAAAAGGTGGGAATGTGCACTTCAAGATGAGTTGCTTGTTATTGAAGATGAAATATGGAACAGAGTTGATAAGGTTTAAAAAATTCTACAGTTAAACAATGTCAAATACAATTTAATATGCTTTCAAGTAAAAAGGGCACAAGGAGCAAATATTAGGGCTAGGGCCAAGTGGGTTAAAAATGGGGATAGAGGATCTAAATATTTTTTCAATCTATTAAGGAAAAAGATGGCTCTTGAAAATATTGGGCCTATAGATGAGAATGGTAAATGGCTTCTTCAGATAGAGGAAATTGTAGAGGTTTTTAAAGAATTTTATAAAAAATTGTTTATGGCAGAAGATATATCGATTGTCTATGATCAAGCCAAAAATTTATGTAAAAGAATTGTGCCAAAGAAAATCTCACATGACATGGCTACAAATCTTGAGAAGGATATAACAAAGGAAGAGCTTTAGAGTACAATATTATCCTTTCAAAAGGGTGTCTTCGAGAGTTGATGATCTTCCTATGGAATATTATAAGGCTAATATGGATTGGATTACAAAAGATCTGCTAGAAGTGTATGAAGAATTCTTTCAAGATGGAACATTAGGGGAAAACATTAACAAAGGAATCATAAAGCTACTGCCAAAAAATGGGGACAAAAGTAACAATAAATTGGAGACCTATAACTTTGCTAAATATGTCATATAAAATCCTAGCTAAATTTCTTGCTAGAAGACTAACTGAGATTCTTCCAATGATAATAAATGACACACAAACTGAATTGATCAAAAATAGGTATATTCTTGAAAATTTGATCACTAGTTGGGAAGCAATGGATTGGGCTAATAGAAGTGGTCAAAAATTTGGAATGTTATTGTTAGACTTTGAAAATTCCTATGATAGTGTGGAATGGTCTTTTATCATGGTAATGCTACAAGCATTTGGGTTACCAAAAAAATCTTGTAATATCGTGAAAATTTTGTTTAAAGACAACAATGCCCAAGTTGTTATCAATGGAACTATCTTAGATCCTTTCCCTTTGGAAAGATCCATAAGACAAGGATGTCATTTGACTCCTACCTTATTTGTCATTGCCTCAGAGGATTTGTACCATATGTTGAGAACTAATCTACTAGGATCTCCTGTTCAAGGGATCACTCTAATAGATAATGCTATGTTGTTGAACATTCAATTTGCACATGATATTGCTCTTTTTCCTATCCTTGAGGAAGAGAATATGAATAAATTGGTTGTGAGGTTAAAAACCTTTTGTAATGCTCCAAGTGAAAAAATTTCTGATTCTAAGTCTACTCTAATTGGGTGGACATACACCCCTTTAGAATGGGTATCCAAATTCAATTGGAGTTGGGAAGGTTTGAATAAAATTGTCAAGTAATTAGGTATTCCATTTTTAGTAAGGCCCTCCCTAAAAGATACGTGGAATTGGATGCTTGATTTTTTTTTTTTAAAGCTAAATAATTGGAATAGAAACTACCTATCCTTGGTTGGAAGGGTCTAAGTTTGTCAGAAAATTCTATCCTATTCCATCTACTATGCCTCAGTGTTGTTCTTTTCCAGTTATCAAGTTAATTTAGTTCAAAATTAATCAAAAATTTTCTATGGTTATATGGAAAAGGAAATGACAAGAAACATGTAGTCAAATGGGAGTGGTGTTGTGTTGTGAGAATGGAAAGAATAAAGGTGTTGTCATTGATGTCAACTAGTCAATTGATTATCAATTGATTGTTGTTGTCATTAGTGTCATGGATGTAGGTTATTGGCTCTATATGTCAAGGATATTGAGAAAATTGTAATGAAGATATGTTGTAGGCGTTCAGTGGTTGCTCTGAGTTTTGCTTTGGGATTTTCTCCTATATTTTTGTGGTTCAGATATGTTGATCATGACTGTTGGAAGCTGCTATATTTAGATTTTTGGCTGTTGATTTATCGTATAGTGCACATTATGTTCACTAGTTATGAACTATGGTTTTCTGTGTTTTTGGTTGAGGTTCGAGAGAAATATTTGTTCATCTGGTTTTCTCATTGTCATAGTCTTATGATTTGTGGTTCTAGAGTTGAGTTGTTTTGATTGTATTGAAAATAATTTTGCTACCTGGAAGGTTTGTACTTAATTGTTCTATGTGTTTTACATTGGTTTCATTGACCTTGTGTTGAACACCATCTTTGGAGTTGATGATGCATGTTGGATCTATTTGGGTCCTTATGAAGTGTGTGTTTAGGTCGCCCTCATTCTAATTCCACCCTAGGATGTTTTGGCACTGATGTAATTTGAATTTGAATTTGGATGGCCGAATTTGGATATGTTTCAAAGTTGAAGATGGTATAAATACAAGATGAGTTAGTGGTGAAATAAAGCATAGAAAGAGGAAAGAGAGATAAGTGCAAATCAGTGAGTGTGGTAGATCAGTGCAAAACATAAATGTTGAGTTTCCAGATGTAATGAGTAGAAGGTGTACTCTATTATTCATGCATGTTTTTAAGTGGTTGAGAAAATTGTGGTGGATTTCTTCATTGCATTGAGATTGTTTTCTCTCTGTAACACATCTCTTCTATTTTCTTTGTATCTCTGTGGTAGTGATCCCTCTAGGTTGTTAGGCTTGTTGGACAGTGAATCCTGATCCAGATAGTGAGTCCTGATTCAGACAGTGAGTCCTTGTCTTGGTAGTGAGCCTTGTTTCTCAGGCAGTGAGCCTCTTGTAATCGGTTTGATATTCTCTATATTGTGAGTTAATCCTCACTGCGGTTTTCCCCTTGTTGGGTTTTCTACGTAAGTCTAGTGTTATTATGTTTGTGTGACGGTTTTTAGTTTTTGCACTAGTATTTAATGTTTAATCATTTAAGCATCGTTAAGGATTAGTTTTGGTGAATGAATTAAGGTTTAAATCTGTGACAAATGATTCACCCCCACTCTCAGTTGTCTTGTTCAACAATTGGTATCAGAGCTTGGTTCTTTGGTGAAGAGCTTAACCACTTAAGGAAGGTCTGGGATGGTTGGAAAAATGACTTATGATTATTTGAGGTTTGATGGAACTAATTATGCTATTTGGAAAATATTGATGGAAGAATATTTGGAGTTTTACAAATATGATGTGGAGAAAGCTTACAAGAATCCTTACACTCCTCCTCCTAATGGTCTGAGTATGACCGATGAGATCAAAGCACATGAAGTGAACAATAAGTACATTTTGAAGAATAGTTTGGTACATTTCGAGTTGATTAAGGTTCATAATCTAAAGACTGCTAAGGAAGTTTGGGATGCTTTGGAAAGGGCACATGAAGGTGATGAAAGAGTTAAAGAGGACAAATTTCAAAATTTGGAGACAGCTTGAGCTTCTACACATGTCTGAAGATGAGAATGTCAAAGCTTATGTATAGGGATTGGATGAGATAGTGGCTGAAATGCGAGGACTTGGTGCTACTGTAGATGAAACCAGGATTGTAAAGAATATTCTTAGAACTCTCCCTAATACTTATAGTGAGAAGATGTGTGTTATTGAATAGAGTATAGACTATAAGACCTACACTAAAGATCTATTGAATTGGAATTTTGACATCTTATTGTTAGGAATTGCATGCAGAAAATATCAATTAAATGCAAATAAAGATGAAACAAAGGAATGAAAAACACAAATAATAATAGTGAGACAATATTTAACGTGGTTCACCCAAACTCAGGCTACATTCACCAACAAAGAGTCCAATACTATTATCTAGTAAATAGAACCGATTACATCTAGTAATCCTTGCAACTCAATATTGTTGCAAATGCTACAATACAATACCAAAAAAAATCCTAACCCTTAGCCTTTAATCAAGACTTATGTTGGTTACAAAATAGGGTTTTTTATGTTGGCCAATATAAAAATTAACTCCCGATGCCTTTATAAAATAATAAAAATCAATTGTGAGAGGTTTCGGGGGCATTGCCCCCTATTGGAAAGAGACATTGCATATATTTTCAAGTGTTTTCATTGATGGCAACCCTTGTCAGCTAGCAGATCTGCACACCATCATTTCCTCATACAGTAGATAGATTGAAGATCAGTGGTTATCTGTCTAGTTATAACAAAGCATCCGATAGTTTTGTGCTCTTTGATTCATATGGAGATTTTATGTTATTATTTTATGTTGTGGATCTCAGGGAGTATTTTTTGATGCATAATATGTGTTATCCATAAATCTTGGTACCTCGTATCAATTTTGGTGGAAGTTAGAAGGTCTGGTGAACTAATTTTTTGTTCATTTGTGTATGATGATTGACTCGGTGAATGTGTCACAAATATTTGAGGAATTATTGTTTAAGTATTTTTGTGTTTGTGCATTTTGATTTGGGTCCTCACTATGCTGTGGCCAACTCTTGTGCATGTGCATTGATTATTATGAATGATTTGAGTCGACAGTTTGTGAATATTTCTTATTTTGTTGAGGTCGACTTGAAGTAATTGAATTCTTGGTGGCAGATATATATAAGTGATCGATTATATCATTTTGGTGTGTGTTCGATTTGAGTTGATGTATGTTGCTAAAGTTAGAAGGTCATTAGAGCGATTATGCATAGTTTCACTTGTGCATTAAGGATTTTTGTGAAGTGAATTAAGGTAGAACAAAGCAAAATCAATTAAAAGGTCCTGAATTTGACTGTTGAGCCTAATCGAAACTATAATCAAGCATTTGTAGATGCTACTCTATCAGTTCAAATCATTGGAATTATTCCAAACTTTTTAAGGCAGCGAGCCTTTCTATTTTTGAGTAGTGAGCTCTAGGCAGTGTGCTTGAATGCAAGTGCATTATGATTTTATAATCTTTTCTTTTGAGTATACTCAGAACAATATTGTGGATTAACCTTCACTATGGATTTTCCCCTAATAGGGTTTCCACGTAAAAATCCTTGTGTTATGGTGTTGTCATTATTTTTCTTTTGTGCATTCATCTTTATTTTGGTTGAATGTTATCATCACTTTAATGATCATGTTAATAAAGATAAAATTTTCACAACAGTAATTCAACCCCCCCTCTTAGTGTTGCTTGATTCCAACAATTGGTATTAGAGCTTAGTTCCTCAGAAGAAGTTTAAAAGCTTGGGAAGATCTTGGAAAGTGTTTCAATGGATTCAAGTAGTCTTCAAAAACAACTTATGGTGGCCCTATATGATCTTGATCAAGCAAAAGCTAAAGTCCAAGAATTACAAGAAAATCTCATGAATGTTGAGAGATTCAGAGTCATTGAAAGATAAAATCAACAAGTCCAGGGAGAAGAGAAGGGAACTCTGTGATCAAATCAAGCAAGAAGATAGTAAATGCATTGTAGATGAACAACTAAGTCAAACCTTGAAGAAAAAGATAGAAGAATATGAAAAGCTTTCTAGGGATAATGCAGTTCAGAGGCATGAGATGGAATCTATCATGGTGAGGATGACTAAGGAAATTGAAGACAGGAAGAAGAATGAAGAAAAACTTGCTCAATCCCTGAAAGAGAAATATGAAGAATGTAGCCGAATTACTGATGGATTCATTTAGTTGGAACTTGAGTTAGAACAAACCAAACACAATGAGGAAGAACTTGAAAAGCACATTGTTGATCTCAGAGATGAACTTGCTACAACAAATGAATTCAAGGAGAAGTTCAAGATTAGCTCAACCAAGCTTGATGAACTAATTAAAAGTCAGAGGACTAATGGTGACAAGTGAGGTCTTGGATATGAGGAAGGAGAAAGTTTTGGATCTGGACAAAGGAGGCTCAAACAAAGGAAATTTGGAAAAAGGAGGTTTAGACAAGGTAATCAGATGAACATTGGAAGGTATTCAGTAAGACAACCTAATGCTCAATAATTTAATTGTATTGTGTGAACCAATATCCTAGTACCTACAAGACACAATAGACACACATATTAGTAGATTGAAATGGAAGTTAGAATCTAAGTTCCCCATAAAATCCATTTAACAATGCTCAAATAGGAATGAAAGCAAGAACATTACAAAAAGCAACAAGATAGATTAAACCCTATTAAAAAACAATGTAAACTCTTGATCTTATGGGGTAATTGGTGCCAATTTGATGTGAAAATTGGCCCTTTCCTAACTCATATGATGCAAGATTGATGTGTGATGAAGAGTGATCCAATTGATGAAGATTCAAATATGTTCCATTATGAAAAGTCTGCATAACCTAGCTAAAACTTGATGAAATTGATAGAAATGCTAATGCTTGAGGATGGATTTGAGTATATTAAGTTTGCTCAAATTGTGGATGATGACATGAGGAAAGAAGCCTCTTATTTATAGAATGACAAGTTGGAGAAATGCCCAAAATGAAGCAATTTGGGACTAACATTCAACCAATGGCAAGGTGCCACTTGTCAAGAGATGAATGGATGAAGGATGTGCACATTTTGATGAATGTACCCATAAATGCATTTAGGTGAAATTTGAAATTAGTGAAATGACATGGAAGAGGGAAAAATGAATGACTTAAATGCCACTTGGCTCAAGGAAAAAGGACTTGTAAGATGAAATAAATGCCTTGTTGGAAGGACAAAGTCTACTTTGATTTGAATTCAAATTTGAAGGAATATTCCTCTATTATGCCATGTTGAGAGAAAATAGGGATTTAATAAATGAATTAAATTTATTTTTATGTGTAGGTGGCAAAAGCTAGAGGATGGGACATGAATTAGGATTAAATTAATCACGGGTTAATTAATTTAATGAGGGATTAGATGATGTGACAAATTTGACTTAGATTTATGGGTTGATTTAAATCAAATATGAGAAGAATATGATAAAAAGATTAATTAAATAGAGATTTTTGATTTATTTAATTAAAAGAGATGAAGTTAGATTAAATCAAATAAGGTTTAATTTATTTAATTTAATAGGTAGAATTGAGAGATTAATTAAATAAAATTGATTTATTTAATTAAGGATAATTAGATTAGATTGATTAATTTAATTAACAAGAAATAATGACTTAATCAAATAAATGATTTATTTAATTAAGAGAGGAAAATTGATGAATTTAATCAAATAAGGGTCTTCGATTAAATGGTTAGATAGGGGGATGATTTATGATGAAATAGTGTTAGTAATCGGGATCAAGCGTGCAATGTCAATTGGTACATTTTACGTATCTACATTTTTCCTCTCTTTGAATCGATGCACTTGCTGCATTGTTTCAAAGAATAAATTGTCTTGATCAAAATCCATTTTTTTTTTATTCCAAAATTTTCCCCATTGCTACCCCGACAAGAGAAAATATGCTAACATACTGCCCCCTCGAGAGATCGGATGAAAATTCTAATTTTTGGGTGATCTTGCAAAAAAAGAGGACAAGGTACTCAACAGGTCTAGAAGGGCTTTGAGAGATAAAAAATGAGGTAAAACACAAAAAAAAGTGCAAAAATACCTTCAAACAGATAAAAATAGGATCGGGGGTCGAAAACCCTAATAGGATAGCCAAACAGGGTTAAAAAACCCTAATTTTTAGGCTTAAAAAGGCCTTGAGGGGCCATTTCCAATTCATTTTCACATTCAGCCTTGAGAGATTCTGTAGATTTGAGCTTTGATACTTTGGTGAGATGGTGCAACAATAGTTCCCCATGCACATTTTTGACAGGGTACAGACACATCAGAGGCTTCCTGAAATTGGACCACTGGTGAGTCAACTTGACCCAAGCTCCTTTTTCAATTTTCGCGTGCATTTATTACGTTTAAAAACTAGGTCCTTAGGAGTGACACTATATTGGCCCATTGAAATTTCAAACAACGATGCTCGGTGTTTAAACTATGTCGTTGTTGCAAGGTCGGATGAAAGTGCAGTTTGGGATTTAGGGTTAAATTCCAAACTCTTTCGCCTTTACAGATTGCACCATTGTGGTGCTCTTTAGAGTTAGGGCTTCTTGCTAAACTCTGACATCCTTGCAAACTAAACTGCCATGGTGTAGTTTGGGAGTTTGAGGGCTCTAGCGTCAGTTTGAATTTTGCAAACTACATCGCCTTCATAGGTAGTGACACTGGGGTTACTTTAGAATGCCGTGACAAGCCATGATCAAGATTTTTTTGATAAAGTTTAACATGATGAATTTCCTAATGCAGGAGGAGGCGAGAGAGATCTACTCATGCGAGCACAAGTCTTAAGAGATATTCAGGCTTCTGAATGATTTGTTTGATTGACAGTAGGAGCGCCTAGGAGAGATGGGTCTTTGGTACATCGCCTATGCACCACCTGTGTGGACACACTTGGGCATGATGACAACACTTGATGAGAGGTGGCACAATGAGACCTCGTCATTCCACCTTTCGATGGGCGAGGCCATAGTCACACTAGAGGATGTGTGGCGGATGCTGAGATTTCCCATTCATGATGAGTAGGTCATTTATGATATGGATGTCGGGAGGGAGGCTTGCTATATTGTCCTAGACATAGATGAGATTATATTATGTGAGGGCCAGATTGAGTTGGAGTGCCATAGGCCTCTCGTATCACCTTATCACTTAGTTATTGTAGCCATCATATTGGGTCTCATCGCACCAGATCGATTGGGCCAATACTTAAGTCTTGGATGGGGGCTTGCCTGGGAGTGCATGGTCTGGCATTGACCAATATTGTTAAGAAAATCCTTGAAACCCCCTGTAGGAAATCGACATCTAGAATGTGGATGAGTTCAATATTTGCAATTGATAATCTATTGATGTTGTTGAACAATTGAAGAAAGTATTTATGCAAAATTGAAGTGTTATCTTTTACAGTGTATGGAGATAGGGTATTTAGATGAGTTAAGGAAAAATTATTTATTGCATCAAAAGGTTAGGTGTGAAAATGATAAAAGGATATTTTTATTCTTCATTTTTCACTTTTCATTTTGAGAAGAAGAATTTTGAAGAGCTTTGTAGTGAACTTTGGTGAAAGTCAATGAGAATTCAAGTGTGAAGGCGATTCGAGGTTCAAATCCTAATCCGGCTAAAACGTATTTTTTGAAAAAAATTGTAAAACAATGAATTTGTGGAAATGGCTACTCCATTGGTAGATGAAGTCAAGGAAAGACCCCATCCGAAGTTTAAATGGCATCCTTTCAAGTTTGTTGAGACCAAACCCTTAGGAGCATTTTCATTTGTTTTGTACAGTGTTTTGCACATTGAGGATATTAGGGCATACATTCATGCTAATATTGAAGAGTTAGGAAGCTCGTAGTTGCTAAATTTGTATTCCAAACACATTGTTGGAGATGATCAATATTAAGCCTGAATTCAAAACCATAGAGGAAAAGAAGTTCACACAAATTGTGAAATTCCTCGTGTTGATGAAAGTGAATGGGTCTGGTACATCTTGAGTTGAGTTCATGCAGAATTCATGTGGTTAAATCAACCCTTCAAGATTAAAAAGGAGGCTATAAGTGTTGTTACAGGTCTTAATTCCTCTAGTGGATTGCCGATTTTGAAGTCTGTGAAGAATCAAACCGTCACTGATGCAACTAGTTCGGTATATGATAAAAGAGAAATGACAATTGATGAAATCATTGATGTGGGTGTGAAATTTTCTTTGATGGTTATTGGATATAAGATATATCACTCTAGTTGAGAAAATTTTGTATCTGGTACAACCATATATGCAACCTATCAAATGGTAAAGGAGAATGCAAAATATGATTTGTGTGAATTGCTTCGAAGTCAACTTATGGAAAATCTTGGGAAGATAAAGAAATACAAGAAGACTTATTTTAAAATGGTAATCTGTTGCTATGCTTATTCTTTTATTTCATGGTGAAGTTCCGGGAGTAGGGAAAGTGCAATGGAAAAGCGATAAGCTTATTGCTATTCAAATTAGAGACATGTTATTCAGCCTTGTGTTGGCTTTCTCTTTGTGGTATATTGTCCTTGATGAAAAAATTGATTAGTGATTTGAATACTTGGTGCTCTTTGTGTTCAATTTGACATACTCAGTGATGTATTTGGGTGCATCACATAATGTGGTACTGATCATGATGAGCTTTATGTGCAGATAAAATTTATTCAGATGGTATTAGTTTTCAAGTGATATCATGGAACAGTTGAATTCATACATGTATATTGTTTCAGTTGATCATTTTTGTTCATGGCATCACTGACATGATTCATTATGTTTTCATGGAAATTCTATTGGTGATCTTCATGGTTGTCTCACAATTCTTTGATTAGTTTGGTGCACATGTGAACATGCTATACATATATTTCACAAGAGTTATTGCATTTTACATGAGGTGGAAGTGTTTTTATTGTTACTCAGTCAATCTTGTATCCTTGAGTTGGCTACTATAGCTTCATAAGCAATGGTATTTCTTATACTTTTCATACCATTTCTTATAAAAAGTATTTCAACATTCTTGGGCCTTCACATGTTATATGGATTCACATTTCATATTCATTTATATCTTGGCATATGTTTTCTTGTGATATAAGTTGGTCGGCATTAAGAGATTTCTATTTATTTTTTAAAGTGCTTTAGCACTTAAAGGCTGACAATATATATTATGGTTATCACTTATGAAGTGATTGGCAAGGTGGAATGTCTTTGAATATTGATTTTGTTTTAGGCTTACTTATTGCACAACAATTAATACATTGTCTTTTGGAGACTTGGGTTGTTGGCATATGTATTATATTTGGTTTGCTTACTTGGTAGCGAAAATATTATTGTTTAATGAGAATGTTGGTTGTGTTGACTTGGACAACATGTGTGGTCTTTGATATGACACTCATTTAATGTTTCATTGTGTTGGTGACATGGATTTCAAAATGATTGTAATATGATTTTATTTGGATTTCAAGTTTCATTCATTTTGTTTTGGAGTTTTGATGAAGGGAAAAATAGGGTAAACAAAAATAATTAAACCCTAGCGCTGCCATGTTGGAATTACAGTTGCATATTGAGCAAGTTTGCTATGGCATTCGAACTTGGTTTTCAGTTATGTTGGTTGCATATTAGTCATTTTTCACTAAGTGTTGCCATCAATTTCAAAGGGGGAGATTATTGGCAAGAGACATTGCACATTTTTTCAGGTGTTGTCATTGATGGAAAACCTTGTTAGCTAGCAGATCTGTACGCCATCATTTACTCATACCAGCAGAAAGATTGAAGATTAGTGGTTATCTGTTTAGTTAGAACAAAGAATCCAATAGTTTTGTGTTCTTTGATTCATATGAAGATTTTATGTTGTGGATCTTAGGGAGTATTGTTTGATGCATAATATGTGTTATCCATAAATCTTGGTGCCTCGTATCAATTTTGATGGAAGTTAGAAGGTCCGATGAACTAATTTTTTGTTGATCTATGTATGAAGGCCAACTCAGTGAATATAATGTGTCGCAAATATTTGAGGAATTATTGTTTAATTATTTTTGTGTTTGTGCATTTTTATTTGGGTCCTCACTATGTTGTGGCCAACTCTTGTGGATGCGTATTGATTATTATGAATGATTTGAGCCGACATTTTGTGAATATATCTTATTTTGTTGAGGTCGACTTGAAGTAATTGAATTCTTGGTGGCAGATATATATAAGTGATCAATTATATCATTTTGGTGTGTGTTCAATGTGAGTTGATGTATGTTGCAAAAGTCAGAAGGTCACTAGAGAAATTATGCACAGTTTCACTTGTGCATTAAGGATTTTTGTGAAGCGAATTAAGGCAGAACATAGCAGAAGAGAAAAATCAATTAGGTCTTGAATTCAATTGTTGAGCCTAACCAAAACTGTAATCAAGCATTTGTAGATGCTACTCTATCAATTCAAATCCTTGGAAGTATTCCAAACTTTTGTAAGGCAGTGAGCCTTTCTATTTTTGAGTAGTGAGCTCTAGGCAGTGCACCTGAATGCAAGTGCATTATGATTTTGTAATCTTTTCTTTTGAGTATACTTAGAATAATATTATGGATTAACCTCCATCGTGGTTTTTCTTTTAATAGGGTTTCCATGTAAAAATCCTTGTGTTATGGTGTTGTGGCTATTTTTCTTTTGTGCATGCATCTTTATTTTGGTTGAATGTTATCAACACTTTAATGATCATGTTAATAAAGCTAAAATTTGCACAACACTAATTCACCCCCCTCTCAGTGTTGCTTGATTCCAACACCCCTGAGCCCCCATGGGGGTGCTGCCCCTTGACCTTGCCCTATATCGCGACATGGAGTGCATTAGGGGTGTTGCCCCTGGACCCCACAAGGGGTGCTGCCCTTGGAACCCACAAGGGGTGTTGCCCCTGGACCCCATATTGGAGGTGCTGCCCCCAAACCCTCGTTAAATAATTTGGGGGAAAACCATGCTGATAAAAGTGGGGAAAATTTAACCTTCGAGTCTGATTAGGTTCCATATACCAACAATCTCCCACTTGGAGACTAATCAGACTCCACCCCATATCATCTCCCACTTGGAGAATGATCATAACACCGTTGAACCTATAACTCCCACTAGAAATAAGCACCCTGGACCCTATTATTTTGATTTTATTATTTTCAGTCTTGAAGGCCAACCGAAGCTAAAGAGGAGCTCATCTTCTCCCTTGGCACTGTCTTTGTAAAATATCTGCTAGATTTTCATCCATATGTATCTTTTCCAGCCTTAACTGTCCATCATCCAACACTGACTAAATGAAGTGATACCTCAAATGTATGTGTTTGGTTTTTGAATGCAAGGAAAAATTATTTGCAAGATGTATGGCACTCTGGTTGTTCGTAAACAAATAATTGTTGACCTGTTGTTTTCCCAATTCTTCTATGAAAGATTGCATCCATATCATCTCCTTGCTTTCCTTTGTTACAACTACATACTCTGCCTCTGTGGTGGATAAAGCAACCATATTTTGCAACTGTGAGATCCAACTTATTGATGTCCCACATACAGTAAAGATGTAACTTGTAGTAATCCGCCTGGTATCAATATCCCCTGCCAAATCTAAGTCTACATAACCTAATAAATTAGTATTAGAGCCCCTAAAACCTAAATGTTTATTGGATGTACCTCTCAAATACATGAGAACCCATTTTATTGCATTCCAACGCTCCAATCCAACATTACTCATATACCTGCTTATGACTCCAACAACATGTGCAATATTCGTTCTCGTGCATACCATGACATATATTAAACTTCCTACAACTGAAGCATATGGTACCTTGGAAATTTTATCTTCCTCCTCTTGTGTCTTTGGACACATCTCCTTAGTCAATTTCAAATGACTAGGAAAAGGTGTGCTAACAACTTTTGTATTCTCCATGTGGAATCTCTGCAAAACCTTTTCAACATAACCATCCTGAGATAGAGTCAATTTTCTATTTTTCCTATCTCCACAAATTCTCATACCAAGGATTTGTTTTGCTGCCCCCAAATCCTTCATAGCAAATGATTTTGCTAACTACTATTTTAATTCACTTATGTGATCCATGGTAGACCCCGCTATAAACATGTCATCAACATATAAACATAAAATAATGTATATGTCATTATCCAACCTCTTAAAATAAACACAATAGTCAGAATTACACCTATTGTAGCCTTGCTCAGCCATAAAACTATCAAATTTCAAGTACTATTACTGAGGTGCTTGTCTCAAGCCATATAAACTCTTCTTCAATTTGCACACTAGTTTCTCCTTGCCTTTGACCTCAAATCCTTAGGGCTATTCCATAAATATCTCCTCCTCAAAATCACCATGGAGAAATGCAGTTTTCACATCTAGATGTTCCAAATGCAAATCTTCAACATCCACAATACTTAAAACAATAAAAATAGAAGTCATCTTAACAACCAGAGAAAAAATCATAGCAAAATCAATGCCCTTTTTATGTGCAAATCCTTTTACAACTAACCTAGCTTTAAATCTATTCTTACCTCCATCTTCCTCTTTTAGCCTATAAACCCAAATTTTTTGGTAAAGCCTTTTTACCTGTAGGCTACTTGCATAAATTCCAAGTTTGATTTTTCAGCAAGGAGTCCATTTCTTCTTCCATTGCATGTTCTCACTGAACCTTTGTATCCACTTACATAACCTTATCATACCCTTCAAGTTCACCAACATCTGTTAACAAAATAGAATACAACGAGGGAGAAAACCTTTCAGGAGGTCTACTTAGCCGTGTTGACTGTCTAACATTCATTGGAGTTTGTAGTATTTCTTTTTGCTATTGCAAAGCTTGAGGAACCACTAGAACATTACTATCTGAAGTATCATCAAGCACCACAAAATCCTTTTCTTTCTTCTCATGCTACTGCAACTAATCTTTGCACAACACCTCATTGAATACAACATCCCTACTTCTCACAATTTTCAGATTGTCAACATCCCAAAGCCTATACCCAAATTCATCAATGCCATATCCAATGAAGATACACTTTTTTGATTTTGAATCCAGCTTGGTTCTATTTTCAAAATCTACATGTACAAATGCTTCACATCCAAAGGTTTTGAGAAAATAATAACTCACCTTCTTACCTGTACATGCTTCCTTTGGAATACCACAACCCAATAGAACTAAATGACCTCTATTAATGAAATATATAACCGTATTGACAACCTCTGCACACATGTTAAAAGGCAACCCAACATGTAATCTCATGCTCCTTGCACACTCCATTATTGTCCTATTCATGTGCTCAACCACTCCATTTTCTTGTGGAGTCCCTGGAATCATTTTCTTCCTACGAATTCCATTAAAGGAACAATAATATTTAAATTCTTTGCTGCAATACTCACCACCATTATCAGATCTAAGAAATTTTAATCTTTTACTCATATGATTCCCAACCAAGCTTCTCCATTTCTTAAATGTTTCAAATACATCATATTTCTACTTAAGGAAATAAATCCAAACCTTCCTAATTGCATCATCTATGAATGTAACATAATACCAAGAGCCACCGAGAGAAGATACCTAAGCCATTCCCCATACATCTGTATTCACAAGCTCCAACTTTTTATCTTTCTTTTGCTTCCCATCCTTGAGAAAACTAACTCTCTTTTGTTTTGCATACACACAACTTTCACATAAATCCATATTAATGCATTTCAAACCTGGTAAAAATTTCTTAGAATGAAGTACCTACATACCTTTTTCACTCATATTCCCAAGTCTATTATGCCACAGTGTTGTCTTAGAACCTACAACAACTGTTCCTAAACCTATTTATGTTTTCTCTACAACAACTAAAGTAGAAGGAACAATATGACTTCTACAAAGATATAATGTTCCTACTTTCACACCTTCCACTACTACTAAGGCACCTTTTGAAACTTTCCAATTTTTATCATTAAAAGTAATTGTGCAACCTTCATCACCAAGTTGCCTTGTTGAAATTAAATTTCTACTTAGCCTTGGAATGTGCCTTACCTCTTGTAGTAGCCAAAGATTCCCATTCTACAACTTAATCTTAATTCTTCCATTTCCAACAATCTGATAAGGTTTGTTATGTCCCAAATAAACCAACCCAAAATCCCCTTGGACATAATTAAGAATAACTTCTATGGGGTGTAGCATGAAATGAGGCTCCTGAATCTAAAACCCATGGATCATCAACATTATCAAGGGAAAGAATCAAAACATTCTCATCAGATTTGTTACTTACCACATTTTCCTCTTTACTTCCTTCCTTTTTGTCTCCTTTATTTTTGTGAGACTAGCAATCTTTCTTTGAATGACCTGGCTTACCATAGTACCAACAATCCTTCTTGTTTCTAGATTGGGACCTTTTGTCCTTTGATTTTCCTTGTGACTTCCCACAACTTCCAGAATTGTTTCCTCTCTCCTTTGTTCTACCCTTGATTTCTGCATTCAAAACACTGCCTGATGTGGATGTTCCACTTGAGCTTTTCCTATGAATTTACTCACTCAAAATAACACCAAAAACAACATCAAATTTCAATGTATTTGAACTAGAAGCAGAATTGCTAACAACCATTACCAAGCTATTCCAACTTTTAGGCAAAGAGCATAGAATCAAAAGGGCCCTAACTTCTTCATCAAAATTTATATTTATAAAAGTTAATTGATTGGTAACCATATTAAACTCATTTAAATGATCAACAACTGGACCACCTTCTACCATTTTCATATTAAATAAATGCTTCATAAGAAATACCTTATTCAAACCAGAAGGATTTTCATATATCTTTACCAGGGTTTCCATCAACTCTTGAGTTGTCTTTGTTGTAATATTGAATGCCACCGATTGTGCCAAGTATAAACAAATGGCTCCCAGTGCCTTTATGTCCAATAGATTTCATTCCTCATCACTCATTGTTGTTAGTTTCATGGCTATTCCTTCCAATGACCTTGATAAATCCTTCTGATAGAGATAATCCTCCACCTGCATCTTCCATAACTGATAGTTGTTCCCATTGAATTTATCTACCTTCAATTTATCCTTGTCCACCATTGCTTCCACTTAACCTTGAGACTCCCACTCAACCGTTAGACTTTCCTATAGACGATAATCAAACACAACCCGCTTTGATACCACTTGTTAGGAATTGTATGTAGAAAATATCAATTAAATACAAATAAAGATTAAATAGAGAAATGAAAAACACAAAAATAATAATGAGAGACAATATTTAACATGGTTCACCCAAACTCGGGCTACATCCACCAACAAGTCCAATATTATTATCCAATAAATAAAACTGATTACATCCAAGAATCCTTACAACTCAATACTGCTACAAATGCTACAATACAATATCAACAAAAACACTAACCCTTAGCCTTTTATCAAGACTTATGTCAGCCAATAGAAAAATTAACTCCTGACGTCTTTCTAAAATAATAAAATCATGAAAGGTTTCAAGGGCACTACCCCTAGACCCTGCAAGGGGTGTTTTCCCTTGACCTCGTCTTGGGGGTGCTGCCCCCAAACGCTCGTTAAATAATTTGGGAGGAAACCGTGTTGATAAAAGTGGGGAAAATTTAACCTTTGAGTCTAATTAGGCTCCACATACCAACACTTATGAGATGAGGAAGTCGAATCTGAGGAATGGATGCAAATCAGAAACTGTATTTAAAGCACCAAAGTTGAAGATCTAGATGAAGAAAAATTTGATGAAATGGAAGCTAACTTTGTGAGAAGGATGAGGAAAGGCTTCGATAACTATGAAGGTAAGTTACCCTTTAAATGCTTTAGTTTTGGAGAAATAGCTCATTATGGTGCAAAGTGTCTGGAAAGAGCTAAGAGGAATAAACAACGATATGAGAAAGAAAAGAAAGGAAACAAGATCAACATAGCATATTATGTGAATGAGAATGATAGTATATCTGATGAAGATTTTGATTATGAAGATCTTGATGGCAATGAATGCTTGTTCTTGGCTATAAAGGATAAACCTACTTTTGCTAATTTTGAAAAACAGGTGAAAGAATCCCTCCAGAGAAAGAGAAAATTGAAGGTATTGTTATCTCTACCTTACATGCTAAAAAAGAAAAGAACTATTGGGTTGTTGACAATGGTTGTTCACATCACATGACTGGTGATAAAAGTAAGTTTGTTAAACTTGAAAATATGGAGGCTTGGTTATGTTTGGAGATGATACTGGTGCTAAAATTTGTGGGATAGGTTCAGTAAGTTTTGATGGAAAGCATAATACTGATGATGTCTACTATGTTAAGGGTTTAAGGCATAATATTTTGAGTGTTGGAAAGATGTGCAGTAAGGGCTATGATCTTGTGTTTAAGGATGAGAGATGTGAAATTCGGAAAGGATCCAAAACATTGATTGCTGCAAAAAAAATTCTGAAGGAAATATCTATCAACTTAAGGGTGCTAATGGACGATGCTTTATGACTTAGATTAATGACAGTTGGTTATCGTATAGGAGAATATGTCACATGAATTTTGATAACTTGGAAAGGATTAGTGTAGTTCAGGCTGTGAGAGATTTACCAAGGATTACAAATCCTGTTAATAATATTGCAGGTATTGTCAATTTGGAAAGCAAGCAAGAAGTCATTATAGATAAAAGGAACAATCTACTACTAGACTACTATAATTAATTCACACAGATCTCTATGGTCCTACAAGAGTGAGAAGTCTACAAGGTGAAAGGTACTTTATACTTTTCATTGATGATTATTTTAGATATACATGGGTTACATTTCTTAGAGAGAAATCAGATGCATTAGATAGATTCAAGACATTCAAAGCTATGATTGAAAATGAAGTGAATTTGAGGATAAAATGCTTAAGGTCTGATAGAGGTGGGGAATTTACCTCCCATGAGTTTAATATATTTTGTGAAGTTTATGGAATAAAGAGATTGTTATTTGCTCTGAGAACTCCTCAACAAAATGGAGTTGTTGAAAGAAAAAATAGAACAATTCAAGAGGCTGCTAGATCAATGAATACTAAGGTTGGTTTACCGAAAGTTTACTGGAGAGAAGCTATTCATACTACTATTTATGTATTCAATCAAGTTCAAGCAAGAGAAAATAATACAAAGACCCCCTATGAGATATGACATGGAAGAATTCCTATTGTCAAGTATTTTAAAGTATTTAGAAGAAAATGTTATATCATAAGTTATGAAGAAACCTTAGGTAAGTTTGATGTAAGAAGTGATCAAGGCATTTTTCTTGGACATTATACTAAAAGAAAAGCCTACAAATGTTTCAATAAAAGACTGGGAAAGATTGTAGAAAGTGCAAATGCCAAGGCTGATGAGATAATGAACAATTCAATTGACATTGATGGATATGTATCTAATGAAATTGATTGTGTAAGAATAGAAGAGATTGTGGAAGAATAGGAAAAGGATGAGCAAGAGAAGTAGAATGAAAAAAATGAAAGTGAAGAAAAAGTTATGGTGGTGTCACCTAAGATGCCTAGATATGTGTAGAAGAGTCATTCAAAGAGTTAGATTATTGGAGATAAGACTAAAGAAGTATTAACTAGAAGCAACGCTGGTGCTGAAGTAAATTTGTGTTTATTTTTTGATATTGAACCAAAGACTATAAGTGAAGCATATAAATATGAACATTGGATAGAAGACATGAAAGAAGAACTTATGCAGATTGAGAAGAATGAAACTTGGGAATTGGTCCCAAGACTATTAGATAAAAACATTATTGGATCAAAGTGGGTATTCAGAAATAAGTTGAATGAGAATGGAGAAGTGGTTAGAAAAAAAGCAAGGCTTGTGTGTAAAGGTTAATCACAAGTAGAAGGCATATTTTTTTAGGAAAATTTTTCTCCAATAGAAATAATGGAAGCTATAAGGATGTTCTTAGCATTTGCTGCTCATCAAGACTTCAAGGTCTATTAGATGGATGCCAATTTAGCATTTTTGAATGGTGAGCTAGAAGAAGAGGTCTACATGGAACAACTAGAAGGATTTCAGTTGTCAAATCAATCAAATATTGTGTGCAGATTGAAGAAATCCTTATATGGATTGAAGCAAGCCCCTAGAGCTTGGTATGTGAGGTTAGACAGGTATTTGATTCAATAAGGTTTCAACAAAGGTACAACATATAGTAATATGTATTTTAAGATTGAAAATAACAAAATTTTGATTGTAGTTGTATATGTTGATGAAATTATTTTTGGAGGAAATGGAAATATGTGCAAGTTGTTTGCAGAAGAGATGCAAAAAGAATTTGAAATGTCTATGTTTGGAGAGATGAATCTTTTTCTTGGGATATAGATTAATCAAATAGAGAAATGAATTTTTATTTCACAGTCTAAGTATGTGAAAGAGATGTTGAGGAAGTTTGGGATGGATGGTTCCAAATTGGTATGTACTCCTATGGTGATTGGTTGCAAATTAGGTAAAGATGATGATTCACCTAAGGCTAATTAAAGTAAGTATAGATCTATGATTGCTGGACTATTGTATTTGACTGCTACTAGACTAGATATTATGCATGTTGTTTGTCTTGTCACTAACACATGTCACTATTGTTAAAAGAATATTTAGATATTTGTATGGAACTTCGGATTATGGGTTATGGTATCCTAGAGATATTGACTTTACACTAAGTGCTTATACAAATGTAGATTGGGCTAGATGTGTAGATGAAAAAAAGAGTACAAGTGGTGGTGCATTCTTTCTTGGTTGTAGATTGGTAGCATGGTTAAGAGAGGAAGCATAAATAAAAAAAGAGAGCAAGCATGTGAAAAAAAAGAGGAAGAATATAAAAGAATATCTACTAAGGAAAGAAATAGAAAGAAAAATCTTGAGAAATGTATTTAGAGCTAGTGTGGTGTCTTTGATGGTTTTTCACATCATGTGTTGCCACTAATGAAAAAGGGGGAGATTGTTGCAAGAATGAAAAGAATGAAGGTGTTATCATTGATGTCAACTAGCCAATTGGTTATCAACTAATTGTTGTTGTCATTAGTGTGATGGATTTAGGTTATTGGTTGTATATGTTGAGGATATTGAGAAAATTATAATGAAGATATGTTGTAGGTTTTCAGTGGTTGCTTCAGGTTTTTCCTCATGATTCGCTCTTATGTTTGTGTGGTTCAGATATGTTGATCATGACTATTGGAAGCTACTATATCTATATTTTTGGTTCTTGATTCATCGTATAGTACGAGTTATGTTCATTAGTTGTGAACTGTGGTTTTCTATGTTTCTGGTTGAGGTTTGAGAGAAATATTGTTGGTCCGGATTTCTCTTTATTAAAGTCTTATGACTTGTGGTTCTAGAGTTGAGTTGTGTTTATTGTATTGAAGATAATTTTGGCATCTAGAAGGTTCATGCTTAATTGTTCTATGTGTTTTACACTAGTTTGGATGACCTTGTGTTCAACACTACCTTTAGAGTTGATTGAGCGTGTTGGATCTATTTGGGTCCTTATGAGGCATGTGTTTGGGTCACCCTCATTCTAATCTCACCCTAGGATATTTTGGTGTTGACCTAACTTGAATTTGAATTTGGATGGCCAACTTTGGATATGTTTAAAAGTTGAAGATGGTATAAATACAAGATGAGTTAGTCGTGAAATAAAACATAAAAAGAGGAAAGAGAGGTAAGTGCAAATTAGTGAGTGTGTGTGATGCAAGTGTGGTGGATCAGTGCAGAGCCTAAATGCCTAGTTTTTGAATGCAGTGAGCAGAAGGTGTACTCTATCATTCATGCATGTTTACAAGTGGTTGAGAAAATTGTGGTGGATTTCTCTATTACATTAATATTGTATTCTATTTGTAACATATCTCTTCTATCTTCTTTGTATCTCTATGGCAATGATTCTCTATAGTGTGAGTTAATCCTCACTACGGTTTTTCCCTTATTGGGTTCTCCACGTAAATCTAGTGTTATTGTGTTTGTGTGATAGTTTTTAGTTTTTTCACTAGTATTTAATGTTTAATCATTTTAGTAACATTAAGGATCAGTTTCAGTGAATGAATTAAGGTTTAAGTATGTGACAACTAATTTAGCCCCCCTCTCAGTTGTCTTTTTCAACATGTTGTTTGGAAAATAAAGGAGGCTTAGGTTTGAAAGACCCGAAGTGGTAGGGAATTTCTCTTGCCTATAAGTGGATATTGAAATCTCTCAAAGGAAATGAGCCTTGGAAATGGTGCAGTCATGGATGGAGGGTCCATAAAGGACTATCCAACCATGCAAATTAGAGTCAAAACAATGGAAAATAACACAAGAAATAATTAGCAAACATAGATCTTTGAATCAACAATTAGAAATATTACATGCATCATATGTTAGGGTTAGAAGGTGGATATGTAACAGTTAAATGCATATTTGATCAATAAAACAGAGAAATAAAACACACATAAAATTATAGCAAAAACAAGACAACACAAAGAATTTAACTTGGTTCACCCAATCCGGGCTACATCCATAAAACCGTAGCCATCCAATGATTTTATTATCTAGTGCAAAACATATTATAATATTGTAAATAATTTCCTTTTTCTACATATTGTAACCCCCATCCCAACCCATTACAACAAGATTTTTAGAAGCTTCAAGAATTAGGGTTTTACAAAGTCAGTTTTTTTTTCGGCAATTTTTCCTTTTTCGGTGACGATGCAAAAAAAATGAGATTTTTTTTTCTTGGGGGCTACCGCCCCCAAACCCTCACTTGGGGCCTGGCTCAACCCCAGACCCCAATGAGGATACATTTTGGGGTGTATAGTATAGCATGATTAGTCGCCACATACCAACATCATATGCCTCATATGCAAGATAACTAGGCCTCATAGGCCTATCACAAGGGCATTACAGATACCATAATTTACACATTCCACAACCTAGAAGGCTGGATTGAACAATATAAATTACTATCTCATGATGTACTGAATGAATACTTTTCAAGGGATTACAAATGATCATAAACATTAATCTCTAGCTCCAAATATGGTCTTTGTCAGCCTCAAGGGTTTACAAACCCCAATGAATGATCAAGCATGTAGGTTGGCCTCAAACAAGAAAAGATAACTCACTAGTAAATGAAATGAATAACAAATCTCTAATAAATTTCCCCTTGGACCTAAAATCCATGTATGATGTTCCATTAAGCTTTGCACATTTTGGAAAAGGTTTGCACAATCAATTGATCCAGGTCGACCCTGGATGCTCTAATTAAGAATTGACAGTGAAGTTCTAAGAGTAATAAATTTCTGTAAACGAAAGAAAATATCCTAAAATTTGGATATGTTGTAGATAACCTCATGTATATTCTATATCTTGCTTTGTGAGTTGAGAAACGATAATATGGTAAAATGCAGAATGAAATGCTAAAATTGCTACAAACTAACATGAAAGAAAAGAAATGTTTTTGGTTGACACCTGATTGCTTTACAACTAGGGATTATTTTACATGAGACACCCAAGATTGGAAGAAAAGTGAGTCCCTCACTTTCCAGGGGCTAGAGGAAAACTATAGTGGTCTACCTTAGCCTAAGAAATCCATGATGAATCCTCCATAGGTCTGTCTCTCTAGTTCAATAGATATTCCTAGTACTACTTGTTCCTAGTGCTTCTTCCCATTTTGGTATCCAAGATCTACTCAATCTACTCTGGTGGTTGGTGTGGTAACTACTCCTCCAATCCAAATCTTTTTTACCGCCTCTTGACTATCCTTCATGATACTCATAGATGTTTGCAATATTGAAAATAAGTGATCTACCAAGTGTCTTCGGTAACTCCACTTCATATGCATTTCCTAAATAAAATTATTAAGAATCTTACATGATCCAATCTTCCTCATCTTCAACTTATTGTATGTTGCAATTGGGAACCTTTCCTTCTTGAGATATGCCATCACTTTATTGCCAAAAATGAATTCCTTATGTCTCCTTTTCTCATCTGCTTTCTCCTAATACTTATTATTCATGTCCTTCAAGTGCTTCCAAACCTGACTAGATGCAATGTATCTATGAATCCTCTCCTTATTCTACTTCTTTTACACTCCTCTTATTCTTGAGTCTGATGTTCCTGAGCTCCACAACTCTTCTAGGATTTATTCTTGTCACAATCTCAAATGGTGTCTTCCCTATACTCCAGTTTATTGAATTATTATATGCAAAATCTTCTTGCAGTAGAACTATATCCAAATTTCTTGCTTTGTATCCAACCAAATGTCTCAATAGGTTACCCAAATTCTTGTTTACCACTTGTTTTTCCATCTATTTGTGGGTTGTATGTTGAACTAAACTTTAGGACTTTCTTCATCTTTTTCCATAGATTTTTACAAAAGTATTCAATAAACTTGGTGTCCCTATCTGAAACTATGCTCTTAGGTAATCCATGCAATCTCACAATCTCCTTGAAAAATAGGTCAGCAACATGCATAGCATCATTAGTCTTCTTACAAGGAGCGAAATGTGTCATCTTAGAAAATATGTCAACTACTACCATTATAGAATCATATCCTCTCCATGTTCTTGGTAATCCCAATATGAAATCCATGCTTATATCATCCCAAGGTCTCTCTGGAACTGTTAAAGGTTTGTACAATCTAGTATTCTGAATACTCCCTTTTGCTACTTGATGAATTATACAACTTTAAACATACTTCTTGACATCCTTATATATTTATGGAAAAAAATAATGTTCATTCACCAAAGCTACTATCTTATCTACCCCAAAATGTCTCGCTAGTCCTCCACTATGCTTCTCCTTAATCAAATTCTCCCTCATAGAAATATTTGGAATACACAATTAATTTCCCTTAAATAACATGTCTTCCTCAATGAAATAATCCAACCATTGAATTCGATGTGTTACTACTAGTTCCTTACATGCATGGAAAGCATAAGAAAAATATGGATCATCATCATACATGTGTTTCAATTCTTCAAAACACAATACTTCTATCCTCATTTCTATCAACAAATTCCTTCTTCTGCTCAATGCATCTACAACTTTGTTTGACTTTCCAATCCTATGCTTCAACACAAATGTATAACTAAGCAAGAACTCAACCCACTCATGTGTCTCTAGTTCAACTTTCCCTGACTGTTCAAATATTGCGAGGCTTGATGATTAATGTACAACATGAACTCCTTAGGAAACAAATATTGTCTCCACTTCTTCAAGGCTTAAATTGTGGCATATAATTCTTGATCATAAAATTAATATGAAATCATTCAAATTCTCACTAAAATAAGCTATAGGTCTTCCTTCTTGGCTCAACACTAATCCGATTACATTTCCATTGGCATCATAATCAACTTGATATACTTTGTCAAAATCAAGCAATGCTAACACTGGCTGCTCTATCACCTTTTTTTCAACAGTTAAAATCTTCTTTGTGCTCTAGATGTCCACTTAAAATTCTCCCTATCTCCTCTCATTTTTTTTTTCATGGGTATGCAAATACTACTGAATCTCTTGATGAGTTTTTGGTAGAAACTTTCCAATCCTGAAATGATCTTACCTCTCCAATGTTCACTGGTGTAGGCCACTCAACAAGTGCTCTAACCTTCTCAAGGTCTATCTTCAATCCTTCAACAGAATTGACAAAACCCAAGTACACCAACTCTATCCTCATGAAGCTACACCTCTTGATGTTTATCAACAACTTCTCCTCTCTCAACCTCTATAATACTTGTCTTATGTACCACAAATGTTCTTCTCTGGTTTTACTAAAAATTAGAATATCATCTAGATAGACAATAATAAACTTATCCAAGAATTTCTTGAGTACTTCATGCATCAATCTCATGAAAGTTCTAGGTGCATTGGTCAATCCAAAAGGAATCACTAACCACTCATACCATACCTCATTAGTCTTAAATGTAGTCTTCCATTTATCTCCTTCTTTGATCCTGATTTGATGATATCCACTCTTTAGGTCAATGTTTGTGAAATGATTCACTCCACTCAAATGGTCCATAATATTATCCATCCTTGGAAATAAAAATCTATACTTGATAGTGATCCTATTGATTGATCTTGAGTTTGTACACAGTCTACACTCTTTTATTTTTCTGTTCAACTTTGTATTTTCTATAACTATCATCCTATGTGCCACAATGTTAGGAAAAAAATATCTCAATATTAGATATATATGATGATTGATGCTCTAGATTGGTGACAAATTGTTTGGTACATTCTCTGGGATAATATCTTCATACTCTATCAACAATTCTACTACTCCTTTCTATGGTGGATCTTCATCCTCTTCTTTCTCTGGACTTCCACCCTTCTTCAAAATCAATGCAAAACACATGTTCTCATGCCTTAATCCATCCAAGAACTTCCATCTACCAAACATATTTTGGATGTGCCACAAGCTTCCTTTTTTTCCTTTTCTTCCAAAGGTATCAACTTAATTCACTTTCCATTTGAAGTCACAGTATAAGTATTCTTCCTTCCATCATGAATTTCCTTCCTATCATATTTCCATGGGCTTCCTAATAGTAAATGACATGCATCCATGGACATAATATCACATAACAATTCATCATTATATGATCCCATATGAAATTTCACCAAACACTCTGCATTCACTAAGATCTTATGTTCATCCTGAATCCATGCTATCTTATATGGCTTTGGATGTTTCAATCTCTTCAAATTCAACTTGATTACCATCTCTTTTGAAACTAGATTATCAGTGCTACCCCTATCAATGATAAATTTACATATCTTTCCTCTAGATTTACATCTTGTCTTGAAAAAAATCTTGCTTTGGGGTGGTTCCTCAGTCACTTCTCCATGCATCAAATCTATCCTCATTACTAATAAATTTCCTTTCTTAGGTTTTCCAACTGAATTAGGGGAGCCAACATGTTCTTCATCCACATAAGTTGTTCTTCTAGTATTCTCAGTTCTCTTTCTATTATTTCGTTGATGACATTCAAATTCTCTGTTTCCTTCACCTCCACACTTGAAATAGGTTCCTCAAAATGGTCTATTATCATATCTTCCTTCATCTCTCATATATCGATCATTGCAGTAGGAATGTTGACCTCCTTTATCACTACAATAGAAATTTTGGTCTTCTCTTCCTTTATCCATCTATGTTTTGTTTTACATAGGGTCTTCTCTCTTTGGATCGTGATTCACTTCTTTAGAATCTTCCTCTTGCACTCCTTTTTCTTTATTCAAATTTCTTGTTCAGATTTCCCTCTACCTTTAGCGCAAATCAGTATGATTCCTCAACTGATATCATCTTCATTAGGGTCAATTCTTCTCGGATGTTTGTTCTTAGTCCATTAATGTACCTCACAAACTTCTCTTTGCTTGCTTCACTATAACCAGCTCTGACGATCAACTTGTAGAATTATTTAGTATACTCTTTCACAAATCTCTCCTTTTTCCTTAGGTTCTGCAATATTTTCAACAGTTCAAGCTCATAATCAATAGGTATAAACTGATTCTTCAATGTTGTCACCATCCTATCCCACTTTGTGATATCTTTTCCTCTTCTATTCCAATCCAATTGAACTTCTTTCCACCAAATAGCAGCATTCCTTCAGCTTAGTTTTCACAAATCTCACTCTTTTTTTAGTCTTTGATTTCTTCATATTAAAATTATTCTTCCATATCATTTATCTAATCAATCAATTCAGACTCAAGGTCTAAATTTATCACGTAATTTTGAATTTCAATTTTTGGTCACTTACCAATCTTGGAAATAACTTTCAACATCTTTACTTGATCTAACTCTTCTTCTTCTTCTTCTTCTAGGCCTTCTTCATTGTGATTCACAATATGATCTAATTCATCATCTCTTTCATCCGCATGTCTAGGGTTTAGACCTCACCTATCTTCTTCTATAACATCCAATTGAGATCTCATTGCTCGCATCATTTTAAAAATGTCATCCATTCTTACAATGACATTCTCCATAGTAGGTGCTCTCCTTAGCAGCATATCACTTCTCAGATCTATTACAACTACCCCAATTCAACGATCTAGCTACAAGGGTTTCAATTGCCTCACAGTTGATGATTGATTGAAAAAACATGTTATCTTCCTCATGCCAATGACCTATTCACCACAAGGAACACCTTCAAGACTCAAAAAATTTCTATAATATCACTTGGTGCAGTCACAGATGGAGGGTCCAAAAAGGATGGTCCAACTGTGCAGTTTAGAGTCAACACATCAAAAAATAACACAAGAAACACTCAACAAAAATAGATCTTTATTGAATTGGCACATGGAAATAAATTACATGGATCATATGCGTCATATGTGGGATAACTAGGGCTCACATGCTTGTCACAAGGGAATTAAAGATACCACAATTAACACTAGGCCTTATTACATTCCACAACCTAGAAGGTTGGATCGAACAACCTAAATTACTATCTCATGAACTATTACATGAATGATTTTCAAGGGATTACAAATAATCCTAAATATAAATCTCTAGCTCCAAGTATGGTCTATGTTAGCCTTAAGGGTTTACAAACCCCAATGAATGATCAAGCGTGTAATTTGGCCTCAAACAAGAAAAGACAACCCGTCGGTAAATGAAATGAATTGTGAATCTCTAAGAAATTTTCCCTTAGACCTAAAAGCCATGTATGATATTCCATTAAGCTCCACACATTCTAAAAAAGGTTCACACAATCAATTGATCCAGGTCGGCCATGGGTGCTCTGACTGAGAATTGATAGTGAAGTTCAGAGAGCAATAAATTTATGTAAATGAATGTAAATATTCTAAAATTTGGATATGTTGTAGATAACATAGTGTAGATGCCATATCTTGCTCTGCAAGATGAGAAATAGTAATGCAATAAAATGCAGAATGAAATACTAAAACTGCTACAGAGTGACATGAAAGAAAATAAATGTTTTTGGTTGATACAAGATTGCTTTACAACCATGGATGCTCTTGCATTAGAAATTTTTTAATTAGAAGGAACATCATTGAATCTATACCTAAAAAGGATAAACAATAGAAAAATTTGCATCCTTATGATATTATTTTTGGTAACTTTAGAATTAAACCTTATGGGTCAAATGTCTTTGCTATTATTTGGAAAGCATGGGTTTCTGCTAGAGTCCTTATGAAGAACAATAATGTAATTGATATTGAAAACAAGGCATGTCATAGCTACAAATATGTATGGTGGAATATTAATCATAAGGGAAAACCTTTGGATCTATTATAGGGATTCTTTGCTAAAAAGTGGAATCTTAAGGGTATCTCTTCTTTGGACGATATCTTGAATAATACAAATCTAATATCTTGAGATCTCTTGAAAAAGAAGTTCAGTTTCAATGAATGCAATAAGAGAATTTACTCTATCTTACTTAAAATTTGGAATAACATGTGTGATTATTTGAGCATTGCTTCAAATCTTGATGGATTCAATAATTTCAAATAGATGGATAATACTCCCCTTTTGAAGATCAAACCCTTCAATTTGTATAAACTTTTATATGAACCTTAGGATGTTTTAGGTCATGTTAACAAGGCTTGGGGATTAAGCTTAGGAAACCTTGATTGCTCTGGTATTGTCAAGAAATGTTGGTCTAGCATGATTGAACTAAAAAATACTACTTTAAATGGTTATTACTCATTGATAAATTGGTAAAGAGTCACAATCAATATGTTTGTATAGACACGTAAAATCTACCAATTGACATTGTGCATCTGATCTCGACTAGTAACATCATTTCATCCTGAATCATCCCTCAGTCTAACCATTTAATCAAATCCCCTTATCTGATTAAATTCATCAATATTCCTCTCTTAATTAAATAAATCATTTTATCTAGTTAAGTCACCTCTTCTTGATAATTAAATTAATCATCCTGATCTAATTATCCCTATTTAATTAAATAATCAATTTTATTTAATTAAATCCCTAAAGTCTATCTATTAAATTAAATAAATTAAAACCTTGTTTAATTTAATCTAACAAATCATCTCTTTTTAATTAAATAAATCAAAATATTTATTTGATTAATCTCTTATAACATTCTTCTCATTATCTAATTTAAATAAATCCATAAATTTAAGTCAAATAAATCACATAATCTAATTTCCTATTAAATTAATTAACCCTTGATTAATTTAATCTCTTATCATGTCTCATCCTCTAGATTTTGCAAGTTGTGCATGAAAATAGATTTAATTGATTTATTAAATCTCTATTTTCCTCACAAAGCATCTTTTGGAATATTCTCCAAGTTTGAATTCAAAAATTCCAAGTTGACATGTACATCCAACAAGGAATTTACTTCATCTTACATGTTCTTTGTCTTGAGCCAAGTGGCATTTATTGCATTTTACCTTCCCTCTTGCATGTCATTTCAACAAATTTGAAATTCAAAAATAGGCATTTATTGGCGCAATCACCAAAACATGCACATCCTTCATCCACTCATGGATTGACAAGTGGCATCTTGCCATTGGATGAATGTTAGTTCCACATTGCTCAAATTTGGACATTCATCCTTCAATCTCATCTATAAATAAAGAGGTTCATCCTTCATTTGATTATCCACAAATTATGCAAAGTTACCATGCTAAAATATCTATCAAATTCCAGCCGTCACCATTTGAATCATAGCTAGGTTATGCAGGTTTTTAGCTTGGAGCATTTTTCAAACATCATCAAAGTGGATCAATTTTCATCAACATATCAAACTTGCATCATAGGGATTGGGAAAGGGCCAATTTTCACATCAAATTGGCACCAATTCCCCCATGGGATCATGAGTTTTCTAATATAATTAGGATTCAATCTTTATTTTGTGTTTTTATTGTGTTCTTCATTGCTTTTTTCCTAATTTGAGCTTGTTGAACGGATTTCATGGGGAATCCTTGTTCTTGCTTGCAATCTCTAATTTAATGTGTTTGATCTTATTGTTTTGCAGGTACTAGGATTGGGGTTCTCACATTTGGCACTAGGAGGGAAAAATATCATCTCAATCACATTTTTCTAAAAAATTACATGTTTGTATTTGTGCACAGGAAAATTTCGACGTTGGGAGGTCAGGGTCGCTATTTTAGCACTACTAGTTCTCCAGCGTCTCCATATAGCACCGTTGACAAATCAAACTCTGATGCTTTAGCCATCCCGCCTAAATTTTTGAATTTAAATTTTAAACAGCAAGGTTGAGCAAAAGTGCGACGCATTTGAGCTCATTGCTCTGGGTACATAGCACCGTTGACTCGTAAGTAGCGCTGTACAACACCACTGAGAAATCAAACTGTGATGTAGTCATGGGTTGTGCTGCTGGCAAGGAGTTAAAAAGTTGAAATTTAATTTTAGCACGTGCATTTTGTCATATGATCAATTTATCTTCTGTTTTCTACTTTTTAACCTCTGTGTTTTGTAGAATTTGACTGATTTTCGTTCTTGTAGGTGGGATCAATCAAAAATGAAAGAAGGAGAAGCATGATGATGATAGTTCACGAAATCAAAGTGTTTTTAAACACTTTAGTGTTTGCTCAACACTCTTAGGAAACTGTTATTCCTTCTTGCTTAGAACACTAATTTTGTTTGGGCTTTAAAAAAAATCCTTTTAATTTTTGCATAGGCTTAAAACAAACATTAGGAATACAACTTACTAGAGTTTGTTTTTTTGGTTAACAATTGAACAAAGCAACTCTCATTTGTCCTTTGGTGCTTTAAAAAGAATTCATAATTGCTTTGAGGGTTTTTAAAATAAACATGTGCTATGTTATTTTGCGATGGTTTACTTGAAGTAACTTCATTGGAAAATGACGTATGAACTTCTCTCGCGCTTTATAGCGACCTTGAGAATCAAAAGGCCTTTTTCATGATTCTAGGTTAAGATAAAGCAATCTCCTCCACACTTCGTTTTGGGTTTAAAAATTGAACAAAATCTTGTGTGAGTGTGAATGAGATTATGGCATGTGTTCTCCCTTTGTTTCTAAACAAGGGTCGATCAAACTATGAATAAGTTTATTCGCTTTTGTTTATCTTAGAGGGCCTACCTTGGGGAAAAAGTACTCACCCAAGGGAATGACTCAACTGGTAACACTCTAAAACCAAGAGTATTTCTAGTCAGGATATAAATGTGGTTATTGGAGTAAACGCCAATATAACGCGGTTGGATTTGACGAGATGGATTTGAAAAGGGACTCTCGTCATATGAGTCAATCTCCATGAACGGAAAGTCCTAATTAAAACCCATGTTTTAGAATTGCCAAAATCTTTAATCTATTTGTTGGTGCAAGAACGGTCGTTCTGAAGCCGCCCCACACTTTTACAGTCTTTAGTAGAAATGGCAAGCATGCCATGGGAGTTTCATGGGTGTTGATGCCTAGCTTCCCTATATAAGTGAGTATTGTGGAGGGGAGCCAGTGGGGTCAAACATCTAACCATTCACTAAAGATAAGCGTAGCTGAACTTGTCCAAGTGGGGATTCAACAAATATTGTCTTCCACATCCATAGGGTTGTATTTATTCTTGGTTACAAAATGATTTGCTTGATCGAAAACATCTTGGAAACAAACACTTAAACATCATCATCAAGATTTCAAACCCTTTAGGAGACAAATACAATTGACTCAATTCATGTATTATTGCTTGCCCTTGGGATTCTATCCTTAGAGGTTTCTAAACGCATTGGATTACATCTCAATTTGTCTACTAAAGTTAAAAATAGGAAACCTTTTCCTTGACTTCATCAAAGTCCCACACAACATAATTTGTGGGATTCAAAGAAATTAAGACATTGGACATCTAATTTAGAAACTTAATCAAAGAAATTGTTTGTGGTAAAATAAAGTCATTAAGCAAAGAGAACAAAATTGACTCTCACATATGTTGAAACCTCATGATTTCCAAGAAGGTCAAGATCCCAAAACCAAAGTCCTTGAGTCAAAGTTTAAAATTTAGAAATCACACTCAAAAGGTCATCAAGAAGTAAAAAATAAAGTGCAATCAAAAGCAATACATCAAGATAAGCAACAAGTTCACAAGGTTCTATAGGCTCATCCCTTTGAACAATCCCAAAATGTATGCTCAATTTGAACCACTTCTTGGTTAGAGAGGTCCTTAGAAGCATTGCATGTTCTTCAATACCTAGGTCTAGGTAAACAAAGTGTCTTTTTGTTTAGGTACATCTTAGAATCAAAATAAATCAAAATCTTTTTTCATCCATCCTTCAAACATCAAACCAAAAATCATCTCACCATCACCTTTTGAGAAATATTGAAATTATCATTCATGCTAGGCTTTTTGGAAAAAATAAAAATCATCAAATCTTTGAGATAAAAACCTTGAAATCTTTATCAAATCATCTTTGGCTAGGTATGTGTAGATGCATCCTTTTGCATATGCTTAGTCAAAGTTATCAAACCATCTTGTTTAGCTAGGTATAGGTAGATGCATTCTTATTCATATGCTTGGTTAAATTATCATCTTGTTTGAATAGGTGTGGGTAGATGCATCCTTCTCCCTACACATATTCAAATTATCATCTTTTGAGAAAATCTACTCCCTTAGATAATCATCCAACATATTAGGATCTATTTGTTCAAATCAAAGCAAACCAAAATCAATAATCAAGGACAATCCCAAAATCAAAAATCAAAATCCAAACATATCCAAAAGTCCTAAAAGTCCAACATTCCCCTCAAGATTTATCAAAAGATCAAAAAATTCACATCATCCATCTCTTACATCATCAACATATCACCTTTTGATCCTTAAATATATCCTAAATTTTTCTCTTTTGGGCATAAAGTAAAGATCAATCCAAATAATTAAGAGATTCATCTCCCATATTCTTGAAAATTGATCCTTGTTCTATGGTTCAAACTAGATCTAAATACAAGAAGAACATGGAAGCCAACAAAGAAACACCCGCTTCAAGTAACCTTAAGCCAAATGAACGTCGAAATGAATCCAGTTGAATCAAGCAATCCTTTGACTATCTCATCATCACAAAATCTGCAAGAGGAAACTCAAGGAGAAGATCCTACCTTCGAGATGTCACATGAAGAAATAACTGAAATGCTTCAAAATCCAAAAAACCATAAGATCATCAACATCATGATGGGGCTTAACCCTTCACTATACATGCTTGAACTAGCAAAACAAGGGGCCAAATTACCTTCGGATTTCGACATGAGTACTATAGTGGAGACATCTTTTCCCCCAATCTCATCCACCATTCCCATCTCATCTGCACCCCTATCCCAAAACATCACTCAAAATTTTTTGCAAATCACATCTTTTGCTCCAACTCAACCTAAGGTCAATAAGGGAAATGCATTTCTTAATGTTATTCAAACACACCCCCTTGTTAATTATCAAGACTTGGATGCAAATACCATCTTGGAGCAAAACATACCCCAAAATCCGTTACATAAGAATGTCCTTCTCACTTTCCATAATAATCCAACATCATCATTCTTCCACGCAACACCTCAAACTTCTCTCCTCACAAATTCGCAAGAGGAAAGTGACATGTTCAGACTAGGGGGCATTTTCGACACCACACCCATCACATTTCCACCACTTCCACCATTAGCATCATCATCCACACATTTACTTGGCTTGGTACTCCCACCTTTACCAAATATCAATCAGAATAAAACCAACATCCCAAATATCAATCAAAACACCATGTAAAATTTGTCATCAATATCGCAACAACAAATGACAACTACACAAGCAATCACGACATCATCAACCACCCCCCTAACATCTTAAAGCATGGTTTCCCAAGGACCAACCACCAACATGATAGCACCATCCACCACTCAAAACACCAACACAACATCACCACTCACTACCACCACAAATGCCATTCCGAATCCACCACCACCCCCACCACCACCAACTTCCAGCATATCAAGCCAAAACCACATGGCATTGTAAGTAGCTCAACAAGCTACTTTTCAAAGGGGATTGCAACAAGTGAAAAAGGAAAAAGCTACACAACTAGCTATTCAACAAGCCGCTCAAGCTACACAAGTTTCCCAAGCCGCATTACAGGCACAATAAGCTGCACAAGCCCAAGCGTTATTGCAACAACAACAAGAAGAAGCTGCTCAAGTTGCACAAGCTACTCAAATAGTCCAAGCTTCATTACAAGCACAAAAGGATGCTCAATCCCAAATTCTATTGCAACAACAAGTAGCCCAAGCACAAGTGGTGCAAGCAAAAACCCAAGTACAAGAAGCGCAAACACAAGCTTAGGAAAATGCCCAATATCAAGCACAACAAGCACAAGCATAGGAAAAACTTATTGCACAAAAACAAGCAACACAAATGCAAGCATATAAATAAGCAATAAAGAAATATCAAGAGTAGCAAGAAGCAACCCAATTGGTAGTCCAACAACAAGCACAACAACAAGCAATCCTAGTGCAGCAACAACAAGATCAACAACAAGTGTTGTTTATACAACAGCAAGTGCAAGCATACCTAGCTTGGTAAAATGTGCAAATACCATCACACAACACACCAAACAACCCAACCATCCAACCCACAATCGAAACACCCCAAAATAACTTCATCCCACCCCCTTATCCGAAAAATGACGTAACGACACAAATTAAGTTGCTCTCGCAACAAGTGCTCAATCTTCAATCAGGGCGAACCACAAAAACACCAAGCAACTTGTGTCCCTATCCATTTGACAGGAGCCTTGCAATGAAACCATTTCCTAAGGGATTTGAGATCCCCAAGTTTGAAAAATATCATGGGACGAGAAACCTTGAAGATCACATCAGGGAATTTCAAGTTCATTGCATGGAAGTTGCATACGATGATACTTATCTGATGTAGCTATTTCCTAGAAGCTTGGCTAGCTACGCAATGGAATGGTTTTATCACCTACCTACAGGCATTAGAACATTCCAAGAAATTATAGATGAATTCATTAAAAATTATGCATGCAATATCACAATGGATGTTAGTCTAGAAGAACTATCAACTCTAAAGCAAGGTAAGAATGAATCATTTGCTTCATTCTTACAGAGATAGCGATCCGAGGCCAATCGAAGCAAGTGGACCATGCCTGAGGAACAACAAGTTTGCACCATCATATCCAACCTTGATGACCTCTTGGAATTTCATCTCAAGGTATAAGGGATCACCACATATGATCAGTTGATCTCCAAGGCGCTCAACATTGAATGAGCCCTCATGATACAACCCGCAGGATCAACTTCATACCCCAAAAAACAAAACAACCGCCCACCCTCCAATTAAAACGATAAACCTTGCACATGGGAAAGGAATACAAATGTTACCAATGATGGTGTCATCAACGCCAAAGTTGTCATTAGTGCTCCACACCAAAACACACCCACACCAAAAATCCAAATCCAACACCAAAAAAACCATCAGACAATACACCAACCAAACCACAATCCCACAATCAATAATCTCAATGATCAAAGGGGGCCACCTCAACAAAACAAGAATTATCCCAAATGAAAATACACTGCTTTGGGGGAACCACTTGAAGTCATAATGAAGAAGTTGATAACCAAAAAACTCATCAAGGCTCCTACCTTTGAGAATTACCAAGAATCGGATGTGAAACCTCCTTGGTACAATGAGAATCAACTTTGTGAATTCCATAAAATCAAAGGCCATATGGAAAATAGTTGCATGAGATTAAAAAACATAGTTCAAGATCTCATCGATCAAAGGGTTATAAACGTGGAACAACCAACAGGAAACCAAGATCTTAAGATATACACGAATCCAATGCCTACCCATGGCAATAAAGGGAATAATAACAAAACTGATAAAGGGAAAGACACCCACACAAATGTGAATCATGTGTATGAAACTGTCGTTTCCTCCCTAGATGAATACTACATAGTCATCACCATTAAAGGCGCCCATGCCGATTATGGAGTCACCACAAGAGGCAAAAAGTTACCATCGCAAGATCATCCCAGCCAACTAGAGTTCCTACATCTAGCTTTGTCCCTAATGGCTATAATGTCCTCGATCAACTCAAAAGAATGCCAACGCAAAACTCCATCATGGAGTTGCTAAAAATCTCATCTGCCCATAAGAAAATCCTTGAGGAAGCGTTGGCCTCATCCACTGTCCCCACAGATCTTGATGTGGAACAATTCCAAGCTATGGTTGAAAATATCATTATGCCAAATCTCATCATATTCTCTACCAAGATTTCTCCATTCAACCATCTCACAATCATGCACTTCACTTAGAAGCCATAGTGCATAAGAGAAAAGTCAAAAGGATCTTGGTGGATGGAGGGGCGGGTTTGAATATATGTTCTCTCAATCTCATCAAACAATTAAGAATCTCAGAGGATTCTATCAACAAAGGAAAGGGTATCACAATAAGAGCATATGATGATCAAGAAAGAGTGTCCCAAGGAAAAATAAAACCCCCTATTCAAGTAGGGCCTACTATCATGGAAACCATTTGTCAGGTCTTGGAACTTGACTTTCCATATAACATCCTCCTAGGACGTCCATGGATTCATGCAATGAAAGCAGTAGTGTTGACTTTCCATCAATGTGTTAAATTCAAACAAGAGGGACAAGAAGTCACCATCCACGAAGATCCTGAACCCTTCTCCTATTGCAAAATACTTGAAGCAAAGTACTATAAAATCCCCCAAGTACCAAAAAATGATGAAGGCCCATCCATACCATACATTGATCCCGCCACTCTCGCATCCACTTTTGGGACAGAGACACCTATCACTTCCACCATTCCCACCATCTTTGACATTAAGCTCATCATCCAAGATAATGGTTGTGGAAACTACAAGCTCCATAACAATGCTTTTGTGATCGGAGAGTTACCACAATCTCCTAGATCATGGGGCCATCCACAATAAAATGAAGCCTCCACATCTCAAACATCTCCTGAAGACTATCCTAAATTCACAAGATGGGGAGACCTTGGACATGAAGTTATTGAAGTAGATCCATCTCATATGCTATATCAAGATCAGAGATTGGTAGTTGATTTCCCAATGGATTACAAAAGCAATGGTTTGCAAATGATGCTCGTAATGGGCTATGACAAAAATCAAAGACTTGGGAGAAATTACAATGGACTTATAACACCTATCATTCCAGAGACGCAACCAATAACAAATATTGGCCTTAGATGTACCCCTCCGAGTATAACTATACGTGGCCGAAGTCCTCCAGTTAGAACGGTTAATAATCCTCCTCAACTAACCGCAGAAGAACTACTATTACCAATATCCACAGGTAGAGTCATAGATAACTTTATATTTGATATCACCGACATTTGTAGTAGTAGTGATGATGAGGATCGCACATCCAATCTACCTAGGCTTTTTGAGGATACCACTCTTTGCATGATTAACACCCTATCTTTTGAATCAGACCACCAAAATCATGAAATCCGCCTAGTATATCCCCAACTCATTGACTACGACCAATGAGGGCCACCGGTTCTTGATACATTCAAAATGATGAGGCACTCTCAAAATTCATGGGACTGTGGGATAACATTCTATGTGGGGATCACAAAGCAAGGTTCATAATTGAGCTAGATACACATGCCTATTATGGGGAAATGATTGAATCCCTCAGTTGCAAAAGTGAAAAATTAAGAATCATATCTAAGTCCTTAAGTGAAAACCACATTGTGGCAGTCTCTAACTAGAAAAAAGTAAAAAGAAAGGACACATCCAATAGTGAAAACCTCTCTGGGGTGCTTGAGGATGGGGGATTCAATCTTCCTTCTAGAGCTATTCATTAAGAAAAATTAGCAGTCCTAGAAAAAAGGTGCAACCTAGTCAATCTCGGAACAAAAGAAACCCCACATATCACATTGTATGTGGAGTCATTACTGTCAGACGAACAAGAGCTCCTAGCAGCGTTCCTAAGAGAAAGACAAATAAACTTCGCATGGAGCTACAATGACATGCCAGACCTTGATCTAGAAATTGTGGTCCACCACTTAACAGTATATCTAGAAGCAAAGCCTATTAAACAAAAGCTTCAAAAAATGCACCCTCAAATTTCCTTATTGGTCAAAATGGAGCTAAAAAAGATACTAGATGCATGATTCATCCGACTGATAGATTATCTAGAATGGGTATCAAATTTGGTACCTATTTCAAAACCTAATGGAGGCATCAGAATCTGTATGGACTTCAGAGATTTGAATAAAGCATGTTTGAAAGATGACTTCCCAATTCCAAACATTGACATGATAGTAGATATGACAGTCGGACATGAAATGCTATCACTAATGGATGGATTCTCAGGGTACAATCAGATCATGATAGCTAAAGAAGACCAACATAAGATGAGTTTCACTTGTCCACAGGGGACTTACTGTTGGAACATGATGCCATTTGACTTAAAGAACACAAGAGAAACATACCAGAGGGCCATGACATTGATATTCCATGACATGATTCATAAGACGGTCGAAGATTATGTTGACAACATCCTAGCTAAGTCCTAAAAGAGAAAAGATCACATAGCCACCCTAAGTGCCATTTTTGATAGGCTCAAGGAGTACAAGGTCAGATTAAACCCAAAGAAATGTGTCTTCAGAGTACAATTAGGAAAACTGCTAGGATATATAGTATCAATGAGAGACATCAAGGTAGATCCAACAAAGGTAAAAGCAATCCTTGGAATGGAGGCACCAAAAACATGAAAGCAATTAAGAGGTCTCCAAGTCAGTCTCCAATCCATTCGAAGATTCATAGCACAGTTAGTAGAAAAACATAACCCATACTCTCATCTACTCCACAAGGGAGTAACGTACAAATGGGATACAAAGTGTGAAGAAGCATTCAATAAAATAAAAGAATATGTACTGACACCACCAGTCCTAATGCCACCGATCCCAAGAAAGCCATTGATCCTCTACATATCAACAACAACAGCCCTTGGAGCTCTCCTAGCTCAGTATGATGATAATGGAACAGAAAGAGCTATCTACTACATCAATAAAACAATGGTGGGGCATGAGCTAAATTATTCATTCATAGAGAAAGCATGCCTAGCGGTAGTGTTTGCATCACATAAATTCAAACATTACATGCTAGCACATAAAATAAAACTCATTGCCAAAATCTATCCCCTCAAGTATTTATTGTCAAAGGAAATGCTCACAGGAAGAATAGCTAAATGGGTGATGATACTGTCAAAATACAACATAGAATATGTGGAGCAAAAAGCAATCAAAGGTCAAGTCATTGCAAATCAGCTTGCAAAAACACCAATCTATTCAAAGAATCCCCTTGTCTTAGAGTTTCCAGATGAATCTATTTTCAATCTCAACGTAATTGACCACTAGAAACTATACTTTGATGGCTCATACACACAACATGGATTAGGAGCTGGAATCTTCTTTATTACCCTACAAGGGGATTGCATACCAAGGTCCTACAAACTGGCATTCCCCTGCACCAATAACATTGCAGAATATGAGGCCTTAACCATAGGTCTTAGAATAGCAGTGCAGTGGAACATTATAGCTCTTAGAGTATACAAAGACTCCCAACTGATAATCAATCAAGTGAATGATGAATACCAAACCAAGGACGACAATCTCACTCCATACAAGAAATTGGTGAAGACTCTTAAAGAATTATCCTTCATCGAAATTACATTTGAGCAGATTCCTAGAGCCAACAACAGAGCAATAGACATCATGGAAACAATTGGATCCTTACTGGATATCCCCCACAACATTCCAAAATATGAATTCCTAATAGACCAGCTTCTCATACCTGCATTCGAAGTACCAGAATCAAAATTCGTTTGTGAAATAGTTGGTCCTAGTGATCCTTGGTATCACAACATTTATACATACCTTTAAATAGGAGTCATCCTTGTTGATTTACCCTCAAACCTAAAACGAACCTTTGTAAAAAAGGCATCTAGATTCGTCATCCTAGGAGATGCTCTATATCATAGAAGCATAGAAGGAACCCTACTACACTGCTTAAATGCTGAGGAGGCATTAACTGCTCTAACTAAAGTACATAATGGTATATGTGGCTCACACTCGAGTGGGATGACCATAGATAAGAAACTATTGAGGATGGGGTATTATTGGCCCACTATGGAAAAAGAAGCACATAACTATGCCAAAAAGTGTCTACAATGTCAACAACATGGGGACCTCATCCATGCTCCAACTCAAGAGCTTCATCCTATCATCACACCATGGCCCTTTTCGCAATGGGGCCTCAATCTCATTGGAAAGACAACATCCACCTCATCTAATGGCCATATTTTCATCATAACCACCACAAAGTACTTTACTAAGTGGGTGGAAGCCATACCCATGACGTACATAACTGGGAAGCAGATTTCAAAGTTCATCCTGAACTATCTCATTTGTCATTACAGTGTCCCATAGGCCATTATCTTAAATAATGGGACACCATTCAAAAATTAGGATGTTTGCAACTTGTGTGAGAAATTCAAAATCCAACATCGCTTCTCCACCTCGTACTATCCCCAAGGAAATGGCCAAGCAGAAGCTACAAACAAAACCATTTTGAAAATCCTCAAGAAAAAAGTCAATGACGTAGGTCGTGACTATCATCTGTAGCTTAATCCCGCCCTCTAGGCTTATCAAACTAGCATCTGCACAACCACCAGTGCCACCCCCTTCTCCCTGGTCTACGGATTAGAAGCGATGCTACCCATTGAGATTGAGCTCCCATCCCTCAGGATATCACTACAAAATCTCATCACAAATGAAGAGTACTGGGTATCAAGATCAAATGAGCTAGAGCTATTGGATGAGTGACATATGGATACTTTGAATCATTTGCAAGTCTATCAGAATAGACTCAAAAGGAGCTACAATAAGAAAATTAGAAGCAAGACCTTCCAAGTCAGAGAAATAGTGCTAAAAGAGAATCAAAAGAATGTCCCAAACCCAAGCAACAAAGACAAGTTTGAACTAAATTGGTTGGGACCATTCGTCATTACAACAAGTTACAAATTAGGGGCATATCAGCTATCAACACCTGAAGGGGAACGTTTCTGGAGCCTATGAATAACTCCCATCTCTAAAAATTTTATGCCTAAATCTTTCAAGGTATAGAACATAAAAAATCCAAAAAAAAAAAAATCAGAAAATGTCCTGAAAAAATGGTTACCTTGGCAAAAACCTGGAAAACAAGCATCTTGATAACAACAAAAAAAATCAAAAAAGCAAAAAAAAATAAAATCAGAAAGAGGATCAAAAAATAGTAAAGGGAAAAAAATCATCCTCTAGTGAAAACCTGGCAAATAGGTGCCTTGTGTAAATAAGCACTGCCAATCCACCAGGATCTCTACGACTTGTTCTGCACCACCCATCCATTGCATTTCCATTATCCATCACATTCAGATCTCCATCCATCGCTCATCCACCCGCATCCACATCATAGCTTGGTTCTGTGTTCGTATCATGATCCCTCCTAGTACTACTCAGCCCATCCTCAAGGTCAATTTGTCCTTTATTAGAGTAGTCTATTGCATCACATTGGGGGCATGTTCTCATTGGATTGGATTGGATTCGTGTATATACTCAAAACATCAAAAAATCCAAAAACATAAAAACATCAAAAAATCCAAAAATGTCAAAACATCAGAAAATCCAAAAACGTCAAAACATCAAAAAAATTCAAAAACATCAAAACATAAAAAAATCCAAAAACATCAAGACATCAGAAAATCCAAAAACATTCAAAATCATCAAAATCCCAAAAACATGCCAAAAAGTCAATCGAAAAGTCGAAAACAAAGTCGTCTTGTCGAACTACGTCGTCTCTGAGCTTGAACGTAGGCAAGGTTGATCTTTGATCATCCCCCAAGATACTTAGGTCAGTCCTTTAGAACTCCATCACAATAAACTAACATCTCATTAGGTATATCTCATCATCTGTAAATCGGTCAACTTGACAGTCGAACTACATGGTCTCTATGCGTATAACATAGGCAAGGCTAATTTGTTGATCAACCCTCGAGGCCCCTAGGATAGGTCTTTAGGTTACTATCTTGGTTGAAATCTCAAAAAATCCTAAAACATTGGAAAATAAAAAATCAAAACATTTGAAAATCTTGAAAAAATACCAAAAAATAGCCTCAAAACATTGTAAAACCCCAAAAACATCCAAATATTTGAAAAAAAATTCATCCATCTCATCTTGCTTGCACCTGCAATAACATCATCCATAATAAATGATCATCATCCTCAATCTTTGGTAACGCAATCAGAAACATGACTAGTAGGTTAAAAAGTGAAAACTCAAAATGTCAAGTCTTAGGATTAAGTCAGTATATAAGCAAGTTGGTCAACTCTTTGTGTCGATAACCTATCATCCATTTGGTCCCATATCAATCATTTGAAAGAACACTTAGGATAAACGAAATGACATCCCACCATCCACTAACATGTCCTAGGATGCATCCTTCCTACAATGGGCATTACCTTTTGGCAATAGTTTTGGTTCTTATCCTTAAAAATGCATCTTCCTTTGGTTAGCGGTATTGAAGAACATCAAATTGTTTACTTTTTCTTTATCTTTTTACTTTTCTTATTACGCTTATTCCAAGGAATTCTCGATGATATCCAAATAGAGGATTTAGAGAAATAGGAATGGGGCAATGATCATTATCTTTTGTCTGTTGTACTTGTTGGACATTCTTGTAATATAACCTTGGTGAATACTTGCTTTGTTAGGTACGTATGGAGGAGGTTTTGGGCAACTTGTTGACTATTGCATTGAGAGGTTATACCTTTCCGTGTTTTGGCCCGAGGTGTTTGAAATGTCTAAAATACATCCTAGCAAGGTTTTCGTATGTCAGGTGTGAACAAGAATACTCTTATCTATTTGTCAAGTCAAAGTCTATCACATTGGGTATCACACCATCCTAGTTTTCTATACCTTGATGAATCGTACCACATGTGTCATCAAACAATAAGAAAATTGGACCTTTTAAAATTCCAATTCCTCGGCAAGTAATCATCATCATTTGCATTTTTGTCATCTTGTGTCTTGTTGAAATGACTTCTTCTCCTTCATTCCTTCTTTCTTTTCACACTAACAAGGTACTATGACAGTTGATCATCACCATCATCATCGTCATTGATCCTGTATCCACAAATCATCAACATATTGCATAAACATATCATATAGGAAACATATGCATTACATTTTCATCATCATATAACCATGTTATTATAAGCATTTTTTCATAAAATTAGCATATCCTTTTCTCATTGCATTGCATCCATTTTTTTGTATCACATTGCATTTGTCACATAAATCATCGTATAACATTCATTTTCATTCACATTTTCATAAGCATTACCGCATATTGCATAGGTACGTAAACATTATAGATAATCCATTACATACATACTTGCATAACATAATAGGGTCATCTCACACATTACGTTCATTTGCATAAGAACATCATCATACCACTTTATATTACCATATCATTGCATCTCAGTAAATACATCACATACATTACATTCTCATTTAACATGTTTAGGATAAAAATTTTTATTCTAAGCATCTTAGAAACCATCTCATCTACATCGTCAATACATATCATATAAAACACGACCATTGCATCTACATTGCATTATATCATCCATATCATCTCATAAATAACATTGTAATCATGTTGGAATTTCATTGCATAAATCATTCCACATCATTATAAATGTAAATAGGAACATAAAAATCCATCACATGCAAAACATACATCCATCCATAATCATTTCATATATATAAACATGATTCACATTATTTCACGTAAACACCATAGATCATTTCCATATCATTTTGCATATTTCGTATCACATATCATCATTTTTATAAATAGTTAATCATATAAATCATCATAAATGCATTATCCATTCACATAAATACATTTGCATAAACATAATATAGATTTGTTAGTCATAATCATTACATAATGCATACATCATCAAAAGTAAATGCATCCATAAACACATCATAAACATCATTGCACAACATATAGAAGTAGAATCATGCACATCATAATCAATATCATCATCTCCTATATATCATTAATAATATAATTGGCATAGTACAATATAATCGGATCATTGCACATGTTTGGAAATCAGTACAAAAGGCCCATCGGGCTATCAAAAAGGAGCCCATAAGGCACAAAGAATGGTGTCATCTTGATCAAAAGGAGGCCTAATCCTCCTGTCTACTGCCCTCGCTTCTGTCCCCGTGACCCTCTACTGGTCTAAAACTGGTCTACTGTGAGTACTCTTGGACCCGTCCTGCTCTGGGTATGGCCTCATGATAATGAAAACAATAATACTTGGCCTCTCAGATGGCCTCCCTATAAGACTGAATCGACACTGTGCCCTAAGGAGGCTGCCATGCTCTCTAACTATTGTCTCCGGCCTAGCTCTATGGCTGCCTGTAACTCTGCAGCCTACCTCTGCTGGATGGCGTGATCCCTCTCAGCCTTGGCTTGATCTCTCTCAGTCCATGCTTGATCCCTCTCGGCTATCAAAGTTTGTACCTGGGCCTATAACTACGCAATCAGTGTGTCTCGAGGATCCACCTGCCCTGCTAGTTGTGCTCGTGGAGGTTTTACCTGAGGCTGATCCTCACCTCCAACCCATGGTGGTGGACCTGCTGGCACCTACTCCTAATCTTGCATATGGACGTCAGGCTAATCTGGTTGATCTGGCTGCACTAGGGACCCGACCAGCTGGTCTTGTCGTGCATCGCCTCTCTGTCCTTGTCCTCCCCCTCTACATCTCACCCTCCACTGATCAGGTACTACACCTAGAATAGTCAATCGTAGGGGAGGATAGAACTAATCCCTGTATGTATGTGTCATGCTTGGATCTGTAGGCCCCTGATCATAAGCCCATGGTTGAGGTACCAACTATCTAAAATTGTCCATGACCTTTGAAGTAGGAATATGTCACCCCCATGTAACCTCTGACATGTTGCAGGAAAAGATGACCACAGTCATTGTTTGGTTGATCCTATGTCTCACCAAACTGACACTACACGCGCTCGAGAAAATATCTCTCGATCATGGTATGCTCCCTCCCCTGTATGAAGCGGTCCTGATGAGAAAAGAAGAGTTAATTTGTATCGCTGGCCCATCCAGGCCGACCAAGGCAAGGGCACCATGTAAACACTTGAATCTCATCCAGGACTCTCCACCAATAGGGGATCCTGTGCTCACTTGTGTGTGTAAAGGACACACCACCTCTATAGCACCACATGAGCAGATCATTTGGCAACATCATAATTGGAACAACTCGTGGTTGAAGGACAACAATGTGTTCCCATGCCCATACATGGAGGAGCATCACACTTGCTTTGAGTGCTCTGTTGTCCATGTAAACGTACTCATGTAGATCTCTATACAAGGAGGCAAGAAGAATAGGCCCCCAAGCAAAATAGATTGGCCTATCACGAACCATCCGCTCCCAGTAGAGTCCCCAACCAGGACTGAAATATCGGCCTCGTCGGTCTAGGGCAATGAGACCTGAGATAATTGCTACAACAAGTAATTGCAAGGGAGGTGCTAGGGTCTTGTGTCACTCCAGCTCGATCTGCCCCTCGCAAATAATGATGTCCTTTGTGGTGAGGACCCTGTGGTAGGCATTACGCCCCTCCTCCATATCAAAAATCACATGATGACCATGAATCAACAATTGTAGAATGCACCAAATGTCCTCCAAGGTGATGGTGGCCTCACCGATTAGAAGGTGGAAAGAGGACGTCTTGTTGTGCCATCTCTCGGCAAGCGCTAACATCATCCCTAGGTGAGTGTGAATGGGTGCTATGTAGGTGATGAACCATAGCTCCATGTCTCAAAGTTGGTCCTAATCTCTATCACTAAGATCCTGCAAGTAACCAAAGAGATCATGCGATATGTGCTCATGGGAGTAGAGCTCCCTCCCCATGTCCTACATCAAGAAAGGTCATCATGTTAAATTTTTTGAAAAATTCTTCGCATGGCATCCAAGAAACCACTCTAGCATCAGAATCTGTGAAGGCATTGTAGTTTGATTTTTAATCAAACTCCAACGCTAGGGCAGAAAATGGAAAAATGGCACCGCCACCGTGCACTTTTCTCCCCAGCGGCGCACTTTGAGCAGATAAAAGACTGTTGCATCACACTTTTCAAATCCCCCTGCCAGCCATGAGCTCAACATCGGAGTTTGGAGTTTATTTCAAACTCCAAACTACACCGCTGTGATGCAATATCACATCGAGTGGTGCAGTTTAATTTTTGAGTGGCACCATATAGCGCTGCTACAAATGAACTAACTTTTAAAAGCATTAATTATGCACGAAAAATGAGAAATAAAAGTCAAGTGAGGATCACTTACCAGTGCCCCAATGCCAGGTGGCTGCTAATATGTCCGAACTCGATCGAAAATGTGCATCGGGAGCTATCGTTGCGCCATATTGTTAGAAGGTCAGAGCTCAAATCTTAGAGTGGCTAGGAGGCTATGTGTGAAAATGACTTGAAAGTGACCCTTCGGGCCCCTTTTAAGCTTGAAAGGGTTTTTTACCCTGATTGGCTATCTTGCTAGGGTTTTAGACCCTCAAACCTATTTTTCTCTAGTTGAGGCTTGTTTTACATTGTTTTATTGTGTTTAGACATATTTTTGGCCTCTTGGAGCCTTTCTGGACTTGTTAGGAATCTTGTCCTCTTTTTTTGTGAGATCACCCCAAAATTGAAATTTTTGTCCAATTTCTCAAGGGGGAAATATAATGGCATGTTTTTTCTTGCTAGGAAGCAGTGGGGCAAGATTTTAAAATAACAGAAAATTTTGGCTTTGATTGAGATCATTATTTCTTTGAACCAGCGCAACAAGTGCATTGCTTCAAAGAGGGGCAAAATGTAGACATGTAAAGTGTACCAATTGACATTGTGCATCTGATCCTGACTACTAACATCATTTCGTTCCGAATCATCCCTTAGTCTAACCGTTTAATCAAATCCCCTTATCTGATTAACTTCATCAATATTCCTCTCTTAATTAAATAAATCATTTTATCTACTTAAGTCACTTCTTCTCGATAATTAAATTAATCATCCTGATCTAATTATCCCTATTTAATTAAATAATCAATTTTATTTAATTAAATCTCTAAATTCTATCTATTAAATTAAATAAATTAAAACCTTGTTTAATTTAATCTAACAAATCATCTCTTTTTAATTAAATAAATCAAAATCTTTATTTGATTAATCTCTTATTGCATTCTTCTCATTATCTGATTTAAATAAATTCATAAATTTAAGTCAAATAAGTCACATAATCTAATCTCCTATTAAATTAATTAACCCTTGATTAATTTAATCTCTTATCATGTCTCATCCTCTAGATTTTGCAAGTTGCGCATGAAAATATATTTAATTGATTTATTAAATCTCTATTTTCCTCACAAGGCATCTTTTGGAATATTCTCCAAGTTTGAATTCAAAAATTCCAAGTTGACATGTACATCCAACAAGGAATTTACTTCATCTTACATGTCCTTTGTCTTGAGCCAAGTGGAATTTATTGCATTTTACCTTCCCTCTTGCATGTCATATCAACAAATTTGAAATTCAAAAATAGGCATTTATTGTCACAATCATCAAAACTTGCACATCCTTCATCCACTCATGGATTGAAAAGTGGCATCTTTCCATTGGATGAATTTTCGTCCCACATTGCTCAAATTTGGACATTCATCCTTCAATCTCGTCTATAAATAAAGAGGTTCATCCTTCATTTGATCATCAAAAAATCATGCAAAGTTACCATGCTAAAATATCTATCAAATTCCATCCATCACCATTTGAATCATAGCTAGGTTATGCAGGTTTTTAGCTTGGAGCATTCTTCAAACATCATCAAAGTGGATCAATTGTCATGAACACATCAAGCTTGCATCATAGGGATTGGGAAAGGGCCAATTTTCACATCAAATTGGCACCAATTCCCCAATGGGATCATGAGTTTTCTAATCTAATTTGAGCTTGGTGAATGGATTTCATGGGGAATCCTTGTTCTTGCTTGCAATCTCTAATTTAATGTGTTTGATCTTATTGTTTTGCAAGTACTAGGACTGAGGTTCGCATAGTTTGTAATGCTTGTAATTGTACTGAAGATCTCAACAAATTTTTTTCAATTGTAAATATGCTTTAAAGGATTGTTGATTTTTATGGGTAATATCATAGTGGGGTTGTAGAAATAATATATATTGGTTTGAAATAATAAGTAGTTTTTTCAAAGGTCTAAGTTCCAAGGTGAATAGATTTTGGAATGCCTTATGTACAAAAAATTTATGGTTCATTTGTGATGATCACACAGTTATACTGAGAGGGAGGTGAATCAGTATAATACAAACTTTCAATTTTCAAAACTCAATCAATCACATCAACTACACATATGCAAGCTCTAGCAATTAAGAACACAATGAGAACACATGATTTATGTGGAAACCCTTTTGAAAAACCATGAAAAAATATTGATTATATATTATATATTGATATTCTTCTTCTTGTAGGCTCTAACCTACTTCACATACAAATAGTGATCACCAACTCACAAAAGAAACCAATCTCCACTTGATAGAATTATAGGCACCAACCTATTGATCCTTCAATGGTCTTGTTCTCTTCAACTCACAATCTATTGACAAAGTTTCTAATTTTGTATGATTTAAGTCTCCCCTTTTCAAATCAGGTTTACACACATATACTTTCCCTCACAAATCTGATTCAAACTTCCTTCTCTTATAAATCTGATCACAAATCACAAGTTTCATCCAATTTCAAATCTGATCTAAGTCATATACTGTCTCCTACCACAAATCTGATCCAAATCATATACTCTTTCTTCTCAAAAATTTGATCACTATCTCTAATTCTAAATGATATAACTCAACCTCTTACAAACTAGTTTCACATACATATAGTTCCCTTCACAAATTTAATTCAAACAATTCACACTCTTTTTCATATATTCAATATAAATTTGAATTACTCTTCATTTTTTCTTTTTGGGATCTGCTTCTTGTTCAATCTTTCTCATTACTTATCTACACTTCACATTCCTTATTCATTTTTATATCATTATAATTTTACATGAAGGAAATGTCTCTTCAACAAGAGATAACCTTTTATAAAGTCACGACCCTTTGTTAAAATCAATTGTTTCCTTTCATTAATTGCTAATTATTTCCTTTACTAATTACTACCTTTTAAAATTTTAATATCTACCTTCTCTAATAAAATGAGCCACTATACTTCTTTTATTTTAATTTAAACTTCCTTTTAAAAAGAGTTAGATATATTTGTCTTAGTGCTGCCTTTTTAAAAATCATATCATTCTTTGTCTTTTTATTCACAAACTAATCTCTAAATTTAATCACTACCTTACTACCTTCTTAATATTAATTGGTTTTCTTCATAAGATATTTGCTTCACTTTATAAATTTCTATTAATCATTTCTCTTATAATCATTCATTACTGCTATTTATTAATCCTTCTAATTTTACTCTTTTGTCATAAGCAATTTAATCTCTATTTATATACTATTGACATGGGTGTCAATATAGAATAATAGTTGTCTTCCAACAATTAAGTTGTTTTCTTCATAATGATCTTAGAATCATTACTCTCACTTGGTCTCACACATATATTCATTTATTCTTGGGTGATTAACAAAATAGTTGTTATTTCCACGTATCATAGCATCAAGATGGCTAGGGACTTGAGGGTCTCTTAACTATGGATCGAAGGTGATTCATTAAACATTGTGAATTACCTTAATAAAAGGTCTCCTCCTTCATGGTTGATTAATAATTTTATATCTAATTCCATTTCTCTATGTGAGGAATTTGAATAAATTTACATTTCCCATGCCTATAGGGAGGCTAATGTTGTAGCTGATTGGTTGGCTAATTATGGGGTGTCATCAGCTAGTTCGTGGAGGGAAGGTAACATCATTCCTTCTGATTTGAAGAGCCTTATTATTAATGAGATCCATTAATTTGTCATTATTATTACTCACCTCCTTGATCTTGGGATTGTGTGGGTATTATGAAGCTTCCTGTTTGAATGGACTTTTCACACAATGGGTGTTCATTAGAAATTGCTACTGCCTGGTGTTGAGATGTCTAAGTACTCAGTTTATTACCTCCCTGCGAACTAGTTTCATATTCCTCACATGCTTTCTAGGTGGTTTTTTTTCTTGTGGTTTGGCTATGCTCTATTTTTGCTCTGCTAGTAATTTGATGATGGGAGGGGATAGGTGCCGCATCGAGCCTTTGTCTTGTGAAGAAATGAAAGCAAGTCCCCGAGTTTGGGAAATCTTGTCGAATGGTGGTGTTACTCCTTACCTTGAGCGTTTGAAGGGTTTCAAACCCTCAATGTCTAAGGAGTTTGTTGAAGCCTGACATAGCCATGTGGTTAGTATGTTTGGTAGAGATACTACCATTAATGAAGATTTTATTGCGGAGGTTATGGGTTTGTTCATAGTTGGGAGAAAACTCTATAGGGACAAGAAAATTTATCAAAATGCAAGGAAAAATTTCCTTTGCGACGGGGAAAGGGCTCATATGGTTCATTTGGACTATGGAGGTTATGACATAATATAGATTAAGCCTATTTGGTGGGAGGTAGCAGTGGATTTGATATGCTAATTTATGCTTGATGGTAGATTTACGGTGCTCTATGGCCATCACTTTGTCCTTCTGAACCACTTTCGCCATGGTAAGTTGGTCTCATTTCCCTTTTATCCATTGAGTTCTCTGGAAGAGGTTATTTCAAATTTCAGAAAAACCCCAAGAATCCTTACCTACATGAAGGTTTAATGCTTCTCGTTGTGGATTTTTTGAAAGCTAACAGTATTGTTAGAACCCCTGTTTCCAAAAAGAAGGGGGAAGGTAGTGGGAATTTTAGGATCTAGGAGTTTTGTGATTCTGAGGAGATTAAAGTTGATTCTGAGGGGTGGTCAGATGGCTATGATATTGACCTAGACTATACCCATTTGACGGGTGATGGGAAGCTTTCCTCCTTCAGAGCTCCATGTGCTAAGCGTAAGTTGGAGGGTTTCAATGGGGTTTCCTCTAGTAAGAGGTGGAAGACTCATGCCAAGGTGGAGGATGTTAATCTGAAGAAGGTGGTAGATAATATTCAAGGGGAGAACTCAGGTATTGATGGGTCCCCTATGGATGGTAAGGAGAATTCAGTGGTCAATTTGGAATTTTCAATTGGGGATCATGTCTCTAAAGGGAAGGCTAAAATGGGTTATGAGGATGTGTCATTTGAGGAGCCCTCGGTGGGGCCGCATTAGGGCAAGGGTGTTTTTCGGGGTGCTATGTACTTCTCTCAGGCATCAGGCCTTGTCAAAGAAGGGGCTGATATCTCCTTCAATTTGCTTATGTGGCTGGTTCAAGAAATTCAAGATCTTCATAATAAGCATGATACTATTGCCAGGTGCAATATCTCTACTCTCTATAGCCTTAAGGAGCAAGATGCTATTTTCGAGCTTTCCAAATCCCTGAATACCAATATGGGTGGTCTGGTGGTTGAGATTTCTTTGCTAAAGAATGACTTGAACCTGAGAGTTATGGTGTTGGAACGTCAAAATAGGAAGCTTAGAAGGGACTTGGACACACTCATCAATATTAGCAAGGAGAATTTGGAAGCATCCTCCGAGGGTATGGTTTTCGTTAACCAAAAGGCTATGGATTTGATTGAGAAGGGTATGTTTTGTGCTCATTCTAATGTGGTTCAAGAGGAGGGTGTTGGTGTGGAGGTGAATTCGACTGGCTTGGCTACTAGCCCGAGTGTTCGCACTAGGAGAAAAACTAAGAAAGGTAAGAAGGATCTTGTTTAGGATGTGGAAGAAATTATGGACATGCATGAGAGGTTGGAAACCAAGGATATGGCGGCTACTAAAGTGCTCAAGGACTTACTGTAGTGGCCTTTCGGCCTTTCTATTTTATTTTTTTTGGTTCTGTTTCATTATTTGATGGTTTGTTGATGGCAATTTAATCAGCTGGTTGTTTTTTGCTATTGTTGGGTGGGTAGTCTCTTGGTTTATCTTTGTTGCCACTTTATTTTTTGTTAAAGGGTTTCAAGAACCCTTCAAAACCTGTTTATTGTTAATCAAAAAAATAATAGTTGTTATTGTGAACTTTGTCTTTTATACCAAAGGAAGTCATCTAACATTAAATATTTCATTTCTTCCAAAGAGAAATATTATGATCTTTTATTTATGTTTAAATCTTTAATTTAAACACATTTATCCCCAATCTCATCGTCCATGATCTCTTCAACAAGAATGTATAATAGACTACAATTATTTTAAATGGCTCCATTAATGACATCATATTCCAACAATCTCTTTATTCATCTTTGACTTCAATGAAAATCTCTTTGAAAATATCGTCATTCTTCCTTGACACCAATGTCATTAATTACTTTGAAATTATTATCCATATATCTTAATCTCCACAACAATATCTTAGACATCAATCTCACCAACAATCTTGATCTTTAATATTAATGACAACAATCTTGTTCATGCACTTGACATCTGTATCACTGTCATAATCTCTTTATTCTTATCTTGACACTTTAGACCAACAATATTCATGACAAAATCATTTAAAACCTTGTGTACCTTTGACATCAATGACAAACATTCCAACAATCTCCCCCTTTGTCATTGATGGAAACAAAAACATAATTCTCTTATTTCACATTGATCCCCCTTAATCTCTCCCCCTTTGACATCAATGGAAAATGGATGTAGCATACATTTCTCCTTCATGATGTGATTCTTTCTCTTTTTGTGTGATGCTCTCTTTATTAGTAATACTCCCCTTTCTCAATCTTCCCCTTTCTCTAATTCTCTACCTTTTTCTCTTTGTAGATTGGGTTATATGATTCATCTATAGCTGTCAAAATAAATAATTTTGATGATTTTCTCAAATTTAACACATTAGGAGCTTGTTTTGATAGCCATCATTCACTATTCATCTTAAAAAATGGAACATGCCTTCAATTATTTACAAATAATCTCACCCTATTTGTAATACTCATTATTAATGGTCTCATTCTTCTTTTGTATAACTCTCTCTTTCTAAAAATTTCAATGGTAAGGAATTTCCATCGATCTCTGATTTTTCTTTTTTTCTTCCACAAAATTGTAGCTTTCAATATTTCTATAAGTACCCCCCTTTTATTATGATAAAGGGATATTCATTATACTTTCATTCGTTTCTTTTATGGCATCATTACATCAATAGGAACTCAAATATAAGCATAACCATCATAACCATCCAACTTACCATTATCCATTTTTTATTTTGTCAAGAAATTTTTTAGCAAAATTATCATACTCTTGCTCATTGAAAAATTGTCATGTTATAACCGTCCTCTTCAATATTCTATGAAAATCACTTTAGGTTGCTATCTCTTATTTGAAGACTATCACCATTCTTAATGTTTCATACTTCTTATTTCTTTGATGACTATATTGTCACCATTCCCACTATACCTTGTCTTTCAAAATGCTGCCATGTATCATTTTCCAATCATCTTGTCATACATGTTTTGAACTATAATTTGTTGGAGTGTTTATGTCTTTAACGTCCATCATCCCAAGAACATAACTAAATAATCTTGTTGCATTCCTATCCATGCCTTAGTCTCTCTTTATTTTCTCTAATCATATCTTCTATTTCTCTACTAATTATTCCCCTTTGATCAATGGAAATAAAATATTCATATGGAATATGCCTTAGCTGATCTATCTTGAATTGTATTCTCCATGGAGATAAAATATAATGCATTGGTTAACTCCTCTTGAACTCGTACTCTTCCTTAAGGACTTGGTGATACTTCTTGTGCATGAATCACACACATAGTTTCTTCTTTCTTCTGATTATCTTGCTCTTGTTTCCTTTTCCATACTTTTGTAATTTATTTCTTATGATTATCCTTGGCTTCCGCTTTCTTGTTTTTCTTAGGGTATTCTACAAAATCACTTCTACACAATCATGCCATATTCCCATAATTGTTTCACTTGTAGCATGTGTGACATTGTAATCCACCAAATGACCAAAGGAGTTATAGCTTATTTTTGAAAACTCATAATGATTTCTATTCTTGTTCTAACCATCATTGCTTGCTCGTGTTCTACAATATCTTTCCTTATGACCAATGTTATTGAATTTATAACATATAATATTGTAATCCTTATTTGATAGCCCATAATAAATTTTATTCTTGGTCCAACCAGGTTCTCTTGCATGTGTCCAATAATCTATTTCTTTGTGACCAAAGTTATTACATGAATAACATAACCATAAAAGGAATATTAATAATTTTTCATTTGTGATTTCCTTAGAGGAAATGATCTTGTGAATTTCTCCTTGTTGACTATATGAGGAATATAAGTTTTATGCTAGAAATTATTTCCATCCTCTTGTTGTTCTCATTATTTATGGAACTCTTGAGAACATCTGCATAGCCTTTTGGTTTTTCCTCATTTTCTTTCTTTGGTGGATCATTTTAAAGTTGTTTTTCTTTTGCTTCATGACCAAGACTTTTCCATATACATGATGCAATATTCTCATTTATAATATTATACAAGGTCTTGGTACTTTTCTCAACCTTGAGGCTCTTGTCTTGCTTGGTAGTTGTTTTCTCCAATTCTTTTCTTAAGTAACCAATTTTCGACTCATTCGTATTTGAGATTTGTCTTTCTTCATGGTCAATACTCTTCTCATTTTTTAGTTTCTTGTTTGATTGATTACTTTCTTTCTCTAATTTCTTTCTCAAGAATAGAATTTCAGATTCTAACTTTTCACAATTCTCTCCCCTTTCATTTAACTAGATTTTCATTCCTTCCTCAATCCTTTTTGCCTCTTCACACTCAACTTTTAGATCTAGGATTATTTTCTTGGCTTCTTCCTCATTCCTTTTTTCTTCTTCACATTGCACTTTTATTTCCACAATTGTCTTCTTGTCTTCTTCAAGGGCATGTGATACCTTCACTTTTGATTCAATTTTTTCTTTCTTTATTTATTTATTTTAGATATGAATTTCTTCTTTTAAGTGAATGGATGCCATCATACACAAGATAAATTTCTTCCTCAAGATCCACTTCATCCACCTTATTCTTCTTACCTTCCACATCCCTTGTATCCTCCTAATTTTTAATGTCATCCTTAATCTCTATAACCATGAATAATATCTCTTCTCTTGAATCTTTCTATTATTTTCTTTTGTCTTCAATTTTGACTTGCATCCATTCAAAAAACAATAATTATTTTTATCACAACTATAATTTTTATACTTACCTTTGTATTTGTCAATTCTTCTTTGGTCTTTTTATAAACACGGGCTTCCTTTTCATTTGATTCATTTCTTGAGCTATCACTTGATTCATGTTTTGAATTCTTCACCCCTTTTGATGATTTAAACATTCCTTCTTATTTGGATGAATTCTCTTCTTCTAACTCTATATCTACCTTTTCATCATATTTTTCTTCTAAATCCATTCCAACATGTAATTCCCTTTTTAACTTTTCTTTTCTTTCACTCACAAGGTTATCTTCTTTTTCAAAGATATCATATTTCTTTTCTGTTTCCATGTGTCCTCAAAGTGTCACCTCATCATTTTCATTTGGTTTTATTGGTGCTAGTTGATTAAAATTTAGTTTGGTATTTCATTTCCTCTTATTTACTTTTCTTTTTCCCATATGTGCTCTTAAGATCTACCTTCTATTGGTTAGGCTATATCTAAAGGAACTCGCTTCGATATCAATTGATGAGCAGATGGTTATACTAAGAGGGGGGTGAATCAATATTTAATATAAGCTTTGAATTTCTCAAACTCAATCAATCGCATCAACTACACATATGCAAGATCTAGCAATTAATAACACAATGAGAACACACAATTTATATGGAAACCCTTTCAAGAAAAAACCATGGCAAAATATTTTATATATATTATAGATTGATCTTCTTTTTCTTCTTCTTGTAGGCTCCAACCTACTTCACATACAAATAGTGAGCACCAACTCACATGAGACACCAATCTCCACTTGAAAAAGTTACATGCACCAACCTATTGATCCTTCAATGGTTGATCTTATTCTCTTCAACTTACAATTTGTTTACAACTTCTAATTTTGTATGATGTAAGTCTTCCCTTTTCAAATCAGGTTTACACACATATAGTTTCTTCCCTCACAAATCTAGCCCAAACTTCCTTGCCTTATAAATCTGATCACAAATCACAAGTCTAGTACAATTTCAAATATGAGCCAAATCATGTTCTCTCTCCTTCCAAAAATCTGATCCAAATCATGTACTCTTTCTTTTCACAAATTTGATCACTACCTTTGATTCTAAATGATATAACTCTATCTATTACAAATAAGTTTCACATACATATACTTCCATTCCTTCACAAATTTAATTCAAATGATTCACACTCTTTTTTATATGTTCAATATAAATCCGAGTTACTCTTCATTTTGGTTGTTTTGGATCCACTTCTTATTCAATCTTTCTCATTACTTATCTACACTTCTCCTTCCTTATTTTTTTATATCATGATACTTTTACATGAAGGAGATGTCTCTTCAAAAAGAAAGCCTTTTATAAAGTCATGAACCTTTGGTAAAACCAATCACTTCCTTTCATTAATTGCTAATTATTTTCTTTACTAATCGTTTCCTTTTAAGATTTTAATATCTACCTTCTCTAATGAAATGAACCACTATACTTCTTTTATTTTAATTTAAACTTCCTTTTAAAAAGAGTTGGGTATATTTGTCTTAGTACTTCCTTTATAAAAGAATATCATTCTTTTTCTTTTTGTTCACAAACTAATCTTTGAATTTTAATCTTTTTGCATGGATCTTCAGTGTGAATGTAACCTATCAGACAACAAGAAAAAGAAAAGAAAGGTGGATGATAAATTCAAAGGGGAGTACAAAGACTTCCAAAACAAGTACTCTGATTTGCTTCAATATGAAATCAAGAGGGATAATGAGCTCAGGAACTTGAAATTTACAACTAGAAACTTTGATAACAGTGATTGGAAGAGGACTTATCTATCTATTGGAGCTTTATCAGGGGTTGACTCTAACATGGTTAGCAAGAACTACAATAGTGGAAAGGAGCAAATAATTGCAAAAGGAATGAACATTGTTTTATTTTGTTGGTTGTCTTTTGACTGAACTATCTTTGATAAGTAACTAATTTTTCTCATGTTGTGTATGTAATGCCCCTCCGTGTCGGTTGTTCTGAACTTTTGTGTGAGTATTTGTGTGTGCTTCATTGATTGCTGTGTTATTTGATTGTGTGAAAAATATCATATGTTAGTAATCATGTTTAAATAATTAATTAAATCATAAGTGATTTGCAAGGTTATTTAAAACATGATTAGAAATTAAAATAATAATCAAGTAAATTAAATCAAATGATTTAGAACAAATGATCAAATTAAACTAATTCGTTAAAAGTAAAAGCGATATTATTAGATAAATTGATTTAAATTATTGAAGTTAATAATAATTATGAACAAAATAATCTTGAAAAGATAATTATTATAATAAGAAATTTAAATGGATAAGGAGATAGGAAGCTGAAGTGTTTTAAAGCAAGAAATGAAACTTCATCTATAAAGCATTTGGAAGTCGAAGAGAACTGGAGAATATAAAACATAAAATAATAAATAAATAAAGCAATAGATAAATATTAGTAGTAGTGGTAAAAATATTATATTTATTTTGAATCTTACAAATGGTTGATTTTAATTATCTAATAAAGTATTGTGGAGATGATGATTATATAGAAGTTCAATTTTGTGGATTTAAATTTATTTAATTTTAATCAAATGCGTAATAATAAAATAAAATGAAATGTAAATGCATGAAAAGGCAACAAAAGGAATTAAAGGGATTAATAATTATTTTTGATTTATTTCTTGAGATGTGACTTTTGGTATTCACGGGAAGAGGAAATTGAAAGGGTTTCCTGGACAATGTTTTTATTAAGGGGTTTTCTTTGTTGGAAAGGAGGCTATTGTTCGGATACTGGAGAAATTTTGCTTTCAACCATTTTCCCGTCTTTGGATTCTTTTTCTGTTTTTGGGAGAAATCATAAAAGAAGAAGGATTCTGGAGAATTTATTGAGGAATAAGATTTAAGGGAGGATCTTGGAACTACTGCTGGAAACAATCGTTAGCGGAGGATTGGATCGGCAAGAAGGATAGAGCTTCTACAGATCTTCTTCAAACACAGGACGCCAGGTTCTTTTCTTATTTATTTGTTGTAGCATCAAATAAAATAGCAATTGATAGGAATTGTTTCGCTGTGTATGAAATTTTCATTTGGGGTTGGAATTCAAATGTTTGTGGAAATAAAATCTATTGGGTTGTTGTTTAATCAACAAAAATTTAGCTGGGGATCAGGATTGTTGTTTGTTAAAATGGAATTTGGTTGGGTTCTGGACTGTCAATTATTAGTTTGAAATTTCTAGGAACTTGGGACTGTTGTTTATTTAAATGAAATTATTTGTTGGGTTTTACTATTGATTATTAAAATGAAACTATATTTGGAATTCTGGAAATAACCAGTACTGTAACTTGGTCTGGAAAACATAATAACTCAACTTAGAATAATCTCTCACTGGGAATTTGGGGTTGTGTAAATCCTCACTTGTAGATAAATTTTACAAAATTTATTCTGTATATAAATTTTTGTTGAAACAGTAACTTGTATAATTGAGTGATATTTCTCTGTATTCGAATTATTTTTATATACAATATATATATATATATATATATATATATATATATATATATATATATATATATATCAGATATATATATGTATATATATGTATACACATATATATATATAAATGTAGATATAAAATAAAAAATAAAAATAAAAATTTAAAGTTCAAATTTCGCTGTTTTAAATTGTTGAATTTATTTAAAAATGCTGACTGGGTGATGGTTCGGCCTCGGCCGTACCCACCACCCAGCTGACCGTGGTTGGTGCAGTAGCCTACGGGCTACCACAGCAGTCCTTCGGATTGCTGTGACAGCCCGTAGACTGTCCACGGCAGTCCGTCGGACTGCTGTGGCAGTCCGTGGACTGCCCGCGGCCGGATGGCCGTAATTTATTTATTTTATTTTTAATTTCGAATGGGTTTTCGAATAGGTGTTTAAATTTTAAACGAAAATTCTTTTCTTTAAATGATAATGATTAATATGTATTTAAATATATATATATATATATTTAATTATTTATTAATTCGTTTAATGATGTTCTATAATTCATAATTGCACTGTTAAGTTAATTTAATTACTTCTGTTTGTAAACATAATTCTTCTTGTTTCTGATATGAATAAAATAAGATTGTATTATAGTGAAAACATGAAAATAGAAAGGAGTTTCTATTAATTTGGTAAATTATAAATAATATAGTAAAAAGGAAATTTGTGAATATATATCAGCATTGATTGTTTAATTTTTAATGTGTACATGGTGGAAATGGAATTTAATGTAGAATTGAATAAGTTATCTTTTTATTCTTATTTTGTGAAGTTGTAGTCTTGTAGACTTGTTGGATTCTTAGAAAAGATCTATTCTCTTTCTACTTTCCCTCCTCGAAAAGAATTAAAATATATAAAGATGTAGTGGTTTTAAAAAGGTATTTATGTGTGTAAATTTGATTTGGATAGATTTAAGTTTTTAAGCTGGTAAGTTCTAATATGTAGTTTAAGTATTTAGAGTATTGTTATTATTGTCATTTTAAAGTATAGACAATTGGTCTTAAATGGTTTTCACAATTAATTTAAATATTGGAGGTGAATGTTAAGTTAGTATGATGAAAGGGGAAATTTAAATGTATGGGCATGATTAGTGATTGATTAGGGTATTCTTGAATTGGATAGTTTATTGGTGAATGGGATTTTAATCTTTTGAAAATTGACTTTCTTTATATTCATTTAATGGTAGATTGTAAGTTCTCTTTATGGATAAGTCTTTTAGAATACTTGTGATGGGTATCATAAATTGTTTTAGTTAACTGAGTAATTTAGATGGATAAATTGTATTTGAAAGTTGACGTTCTTTAGTGAATTAGTATTGAATATATATGTATGTTTAAGGGTTAATTTGATGTTTCCAGTTGATGTGTCCTCCTTTACGTTTGCTTGGTTTCAAAAAAATGATTTTTTATTCCGTTGGGTTGTGTCGATTTATGAGTGACTTGATGGACCCTTTCATTGTGTATTTTCTCGAGTTTGCGTGAGTTGGGAATCCTCTTTAATTTAATTTGTGTTGTTATTCATTTAACCCTGCGTGGTGAATTCTTGGATTTGTTTGGAGTTGTGGGGGTCTTATTAATTGATTTTGTGGTGGAGTATTTTGGATACTAATGTGATGCTTGGTTGTGATAAGTTTATGCTTCTTGTCGTATGCAATCTTTCCACTTGTATTATTTTGGTGAAACATTAAATTATATTGTTGTTATGTTTGATGATTTTTTCAAAGGTCATTTGTTTACTAGCTGCACAGGTATCTTGTGAGGAGGAAATTGAGGTCTCCCTTGGATGACTGGTTGCATGCTTTTACCTCTGTTGTTGAAGGATTGTGTTTGGATGGGTTCGTGTTGGTGTGGATTCTTTTGGAGACTAATTTTGATTCAAGGAATCCTTTGCCATTTAATTTGTGTTGTTTTGTTTATGAGTTGTGGATAGTTGATCTTCTTGAATTTATGATTTATTTTGTATCGAAGTTGATTATGTAGTCTGGATGGAGTTGTTGATCTTATTTTGATGTATTCACTCATTATATTTGAATTGAAAATAGTTCTTGTGGCCTTGCGATTATTGTTGTCAGTTCTTTGATGGGGAAACCCTAGTGTAAATTTTTTGAGATACTTCCAGAGGCTTGAGATGATTGTCAGTTGATGTTCTTCCTTTATGTGCCCTTGATGTGGTAGGTGTTTTGGTTTCATGATTTTAGAAGGGTTGTACAAGAATTGTTGAGACTTTGATTATGTATTTATAGTGAGATGGGTAATGCCTCGCATGCTTCTCAGTTGTGATCTAATATTCTTGTTATGTTGTACAACCCTTGGTTTCTTGGTTTTTATGTTGTTGGGTCTCTAGGGAGAGTGGCTCCTCGTGGGGGCCGGTGCCCCGTTTAAGGGGAAGGGCACAGAATAACCCACGAGTGAGTTGGTAATCAAGTGAAAACCTAATAATTAACTCAGGAGGGTTGGGTAGTAATATCATTATAAGATTAAAAAAAATGGATGCCTCGTCTCCATTAGTGCTTTCGCAGACTAATGGAAGGCTGAGAAGGCTGTGGTTGGCAAGGTCATGACCTCATCTTCACGAGAGGTCTACGGCTCCGCATGAGTCACCCTATGGACCGGCGCCTCCAGTTGGGAGGAAGGGCACAGGACATCCATAGATGGGACCGGCGCCTCCAGTTGGGAGGAAGAGCACAGGATAGCCCATGTAGGACTATGCGATGACACTCTCCCCTAGTTGCCCATGTGTTTTACTTTATTGTGTTCCTCTGGAAGTAGGTTATGGGAGTTGGTTTAGATTGTTGTTTGAATTGATTTAAATTGATTATTGTTTTAATACATCTTTAGTATACTTTGTGGTCTTGTATGATCTCATTTATATTTGATTTACGGTCTCGTATTTTTATGGTACTGTGATATAATGTTATTGTATTGTTTAATTAAAATTTGGAATTGTATTTATTAATTCAGTTTGATTTGGAAGTATTTCATGATCATCCTTTGGTTACTTGTTTACTGGTCATTGCTTTGATTTATGTGATGGGATTTATGACTTTAAGTTATTATGTTGACTCTTGTAATCCTTGAGTTTTATGATACTTTTGTATGTTGTTAAGTCTTGTGGTTCCCTATTTGGATGTTCTTGGTTGAGGTCTCTTTCTTGTTAGCTCCTAGCACGGGGGGTGGGTCTTCAGACTCACATGGTCGGGTGGAACATGCTAAGCACCCCATTGGGTCCCCAGTCGAGGATCGAGAGGTGCGGATTGGTGCTGTTGCAGCGAATCCAGAGTTGTTTCCGTCTTGGAGCTAGTTTTCATCTGTTTATTTGTATCATGTTATCTTATGTATGGTTTCCATTTATGTTTGGAAACACTTTTGTATCATTGTACCTCTAGAACTTTGTACTGTAATGTAATGTTAAACTTGGTGTGGTTATTGGCCATGGCAATTGTTATTCATTGTGTTGAGTTAATTATGTATATGTTGTACTTACTCAAATGGTTTCTTATCAATGATTATCATGTATGTGTTATATTTGTTAATGTTTATTTTGTTATGGATTATATTTTTGGCTTTTACTCTTTATTGTCGTTGTGCGGATCTAAGTCTCGTAGTGACTCCTCGTGTACCCCAAGGGATGTATGTGTTAGTGAATCTACTTAAATGGAATTCATGTCATGACTTAATGTGTATTACATGTATGTTATGTTTATTTAAAAAAAAAAAAAATTGTGTTGTAATTATTGTTTAATTGTCCTTTGGGGTTCGCACGATGGGGCGTTACAGTGTACCCCACAAAACAAGGGGATAATTACCAATGAACATATGTGGTTGATGTAACTAAAATTTATGATTTTAGAAAATCGAATATCAATTTAAAAAAATGTAATTTGTAAGAGAATATATGAAAAAAGTTGGATGAGATTAAGCGATTCTTTTAGAAGAGAATATAGAAATCTACTTTAAAGTTATAAGAAAAAATTAAACCCCAAAGATCAAATTGTAATGTGTGTGTGTGTGTGTGCGCGCATGTGTTTCAACTCTAATATTTAATATTCAATTCTCTTCTATGTTTTCTTATTTTATTTTGTATATTATAAGTGGTGGTTCCATTAATATGAGTAGATGGTTTGGTAATTTATAGATGTATGGGAAACCATATATGGAAGGGTGGCTTACTAATCAAAAAAATTAAAATGTATATTTGTGTTAGAAGCTTGGAGGGCATAAAATTTTACTTATCTTAAAATAATGATTGGGACTAGATTAGCATCTTACGTGTTCCAACTTTAAATGCTAGTAGAATACCTATTGTAAGAAAATCTATGTAAAGAATGTCAAGAGATCATTCTTGAGGTGCTTATTTTTCACTTGATTTATGATAAGTGGAATAGGTATATTGAGAATGATATCTCTCAGTGTCTTTTATAGAGATTTTTCTAAAGATAGATAATACTAAATATTAAAAACAAAATTATATAAAAGTTCACAATCATTCCTAAAGGGCTAGGTTATAATTATAACATTACAAGTAAACAAACTAATTATTTAATATACACATTTATCTACCTACATTTTTGTCTCTCCATAAAAATGGTTTAATGTAAAAAAGGCTAGTGATATCTTATTTTAGTCTATAAATTTACTATTGTAAAAGTAGGTTACTAGCTTTAATGAGTATTTAAGTAAATAAAAATGAAACTTAAAAGTGAAAGAGTTTGATTATTTAATTTTTTACTAGTCTAGAGTAAAAAAAAATATTATAACCCAAGATTCAAGCTTTGATATCAATTATGAATGGTCAATTTTTATAATTAATATTATTCAATTTAAATTATATTTTAACTATTTCATTTTTTAGATTTTATATACCACATTTATATTTAAATATCTCTAATCATCAAATCACATATTACTCATGAAAATCATTTAAAATTTTCATTTATCACTTGAGAGGGTGGAAAGACATATGGAACACCTATTCTCACCCAAGGAAGATCTTAATAATGTTGGTCCTTATAGTTATGACACACTTCAAAAAGAATGATTTTATTAAAAATAATATAAATTATGCACAATAGAGAATACACTCAACACAAAGCCTGGGCAAGGACAATCTCATATGTACCTTGTACCCTAAATTTGATTCACCTTGTGTGCTTTTTCTCTAATGCCTATAGCTCACCAAACCACTTTCTTCCTTAATTGAACCTCTATGCCATATCAAAGTTTCTTAAGTATTTTATTTAATATTTAAAGAATTTTCTCCAAGCATCATATCCTTTTACATCACAATTATTATTTTAATTTATTTTTTGCCTTATTTTCTATAGAAATTGTTCACCTTTTATTGTTCACCCAATAATATTTTATTTTCAAAATATTATCTAATTAAACATTTTCTTTTACCCATTTATAACTAAAGGGTAATTATATATAAATTTCATTTTTATCTCTTTTTAAATTTCAATGGGTCATTTACATATAAAATAATATGTTCACCCTTATACTTAAGTTTTCTCGATTCTTGTTAAGAAAATGATAGAGCTTCACAAAAAAATACTCTTAATGTCATAAATCTTATTAAAATATCAATATTAGAAAGAAGAAAGAGAAACAAATAAAAGAAAACGAAGAATTAATATCCATGCTCTCCAATTATTCTTGTCCATTGAAGATATCTACCAATAATAATGCCAACACTTTAAGTGAATATAATCATGTAGTTGTTGCATCACTATCAAATTAGCCATGATCCATGAGTTCAGTGGAGAAATAAATTTGTGTAACTACCTCCTTGAATGATTTCCCCTTCCAGCTTGCCCTTTTTTTCCCTTACCACCAAAACCCTAAAATTTCTTCATTGATCTTTAATTGGTAGTATAGTTATGGATTTTTATAATATCTCTTGGATAAATGATTTTATTTTTTTACATTGTAAGGAGGTGAAAATATCAAAGAGGGTTCAGAGCTTTGCTAGGGTTTCTTGGCTTTATAGTGTGCATGTCAAACTACAATAGTCTATGGGATCCTTCTAGTGTTTGATCGCATTTACTACGATCCTTTTTTTTCATTTTCTAGGCCTGCAAGCCTTTTTTTGCCCATTTAAAATGGCCTCAACCTTTCATTCCTCCACAACTACTACTACTAGAGTTGAAAGCTTGATAACGACCACCAATGGATCCCTCGATCAAATAACCTATGAATATTATCTCAAAGGTATTTAATGAGGTAAGTCCCTTTACCCACCTCCAAATGTTGTTCTTCCCATTCCATAATTTGATGAATCTTGTAAATGGCTTGATAATTTCATTCTTATTGGCTATTTTGTGGGTAAATTTCCTCTTGAAAGTGTGCTTCGTGATTGGGTTGGAAAATCTTGGTCCCCACATGGGATTCAACTTGTCTCCATACAAAATCTCACTAAGGGGTTTTTTATTTTTCACTTTGTTGAAGCCAATGATGGCTAGGATGTTCATACCCGAGGCCCATGGCTTGTTCATTCTTCCCTCCTCGTGTTCAAACCTTAGACTCGTTACTTTTTAGTCTCTAAAATAATTATTTTTGTGTCCCCATCTAGGTTGAATTCCTAGGATTACCTTTACCATGCTAGAAGGGTGATACTACAATAGTGTGTCCCACTTTTGTGCCATCCTGATTTTTGCTTGAAATCACATTTTAAAAAAAAATAATGATTTAAGCCTTGAGGGGTTCCATCTAAAGGGTTTTAATTCAAGAGGGTTATATAAGACCCCCTTAGATCAAACCCCCTTAGATAGGACCCCTTCAGTTTTAAATCATATCCATAATGGAGTTTGCTTCACACCTATCAAAATGAGTCTAGCAAAATACCACTTTTTATTTACCTTTTGAGGGATCAAATAAAGTTATTAAGAAATTATATGTTTTATGTAGCCCTTATTATAAGCTTTCCAAAATGTATAATTTTGAATATTTTAATTTTATTATAATATTTATTTTTTAATTTCTTGTGAATGTAGGCTTTTCACCAAACATCAAGGTATTTGTTTCACACGTGAAAAAATAGAAAAATAGAGAAAAAAAATCTAAAAAATATTTGGTTCTCTAGGCATTGATGTCCTTGTTTCAATAAAAGTAATAATTAAATTTTGATAAATACAAACCAAGGTTAATGTTATGACATACACATATGTCCAAGTTATAATTACTCTGACTTTGAAAATTAATTTAAAAAAATGCAACAAAAAATTATGAAAAACTATCTATGCACTAGATATTGATGTTACAAATCTATATTTTAAAAATTATAATTTTATCCTTTCTATAAAAAAAGTTGTGTTATGACATAAATGCCACTTTTTAAATATTGTTTATTATAAAAAATGATATATATATATATATATATATAGAATCTACACATAAATCTTCATGAATAACTAGTTCACATCATCTTAAAATTATTAATGGTTTAGTTTCTATAGGTTTCATAAAGTAAAAAATCAATGAAAACTGTTGATTTCAATGTCCTACTTTGACCAAGAAGTGGGACACAATATAGTGGGTTGACTTGAAACTTTATTACCTAGATTGCTTCTTTGGTGGGATATTTCATTTGTTTAGAGTCCAAGAAGCTTTACTCGTCTTGTCCATAGTGAAAATTTTATGTCAAGTTGACATATCCAAAGACCTCAAGGTGGCAGTGGACATTCAAATTGGTTAGACCAGTTACTCCCAATGCATCTTGTATATCAATCTTCCAAACACTTGCTATTGATGCTAGGATTTTGACCACAATATTAAGGATTGTTCATTAGTTACCCAAGGGCCTAAGCCCACTACCTAGCCCTTTGCCAAGTCACCACTGCTCACAAAAGAGGAGGGTTGGTCTAGAGTGGTTAATCACAAAGCCAAGAATACTAGCTCTTCCAAACCCATTGCCAAATCTATTAGGAAAGAGGTTTTGGCTACAATATTTCAAAACTTTTTGACACAAGTGTGTCAGACATGGCGACATCTTCCAAAACCTAGCTAGTTTTGGTTTATTCGCAATCACCTATTGGTAAATCTCAACATACCTCCTCACTTGTTTTGGATTAAAGTAGATTCCATATCCCATCCAAGCATTTGGAAGAAGGGGATTTTATTTCATGACATAGACAACCTAGACACCTCAATGTTCAAATTGGAAGTTATGAGGCACCAAACACAATGATTTAGAATAGTCATTTTCCCTTGCTAGGACAAATAACGAGGAAATTCCTCTTAATTTTAAAATGAATTGCATATCTTAGAATGTGAGGGGTCTTATAGACCTCCCTCAAAAATACTTTGTTTGAGATGTTCATGCCTAGTTTTCAAAGTTATACATTCTTTTACTTTAGGCGATTAAAGTGTTAGGTTTTTTTCTTTCTACAACATGCCATGTTATTAGTTCATCTAGTTTTTTCTCTATATAGCCATGAGGTTGGTCATGTGGTGGAGTTTTCACTTTTCTCTTACCCATATGGCATCAAATTTTGGTTGATCATATATGTGACCCCATTAATTAGGTAGTGTGGGCTCTTTTCAATTTCAATAATCATTCCTTTGGGGTGATTAATGTTTATGCTTCCAATGATGTTGATGGGAGATCTCTCTCATGATGGATCACCAATTCAATGTTGATTGCCACTTGGGTATTGTGTGAGGATTTCAACATGATTGAGATGCTACATGATAAATATGCAACTTTTCTTGTGGACTAGAAAAATGGTGAAAGGGAGGCTTGGTTTTTTGATGCATAATAAATTGGGTCTTTTCAGCCCTAACTATAAGCACTGTCATGACCATATGCCTTGTTACATGTGGAGAAACTTGTAGGATGGGTTTGAAAAGGTCTTAAAATGACTTGATTGTGCCATGATTTTGATGCAATCCTTCTTTAATTTTGCTAGCCATTATTCCCTTCATATCAAACCATTAGTGGATTTTGTCTTATTTGACCACTTCCTTGTATGGTTTTAGATTGAGTGAAAAATTTCAGCTCCAAAGGCTATGAAGTGTCAATTCTTCCTTAACACATATCCAACATGTCTATAAATTAAAGCCATATCCTTCACAAGGAATTAGGTGGATAACCTGGTGGAATGACGCCATAACATGTATGAATTGTTTTCTTTTCATCTATGGGTTCCAACTGGCTTGTTTTGATTGTTGCTCATACAAGGCCACAACCTGGGAGCTCCGCCTCACAATCGTCACCCTGGAAGCCCAATCATTTGATTCCAACACCCAAATTTTCCTTGTCCAATTGCAACAATAAAAGAAAATCATGGATTCCTACACAACCTGTAGAGCTTAAATTAAGGCTTGACTACACTCGCTCAAAATTGGATAAGGTGTCAAAATAATTTTTTCAAGCACTACAAGTTCATTAATCCTCTCATACCATAAAGAGGATTTGAGGACATCAACTTCTTCAAGAGTTACTAGATATCCTTTAAGATTTTATTCACTATTATGAGAAAGTGTTTACGGATTAAGAGTACACTCTTACAAGACATCACACTTTGCAACAATGTCTTGAGGTTGTGCCTTGCTAGCTTTCAAATACTCAATGCATTCTTTGTGACCAAATCCTCTTACAGGGAAACCTCAAGGAGATACTTTTTCTATGGCCAATGAAAAGTCCCTTGGTCTTGATGGCTTCCCTTGTGAATTCTATAGTATTTTGGGACATGGTTGGTAGTGGCTTACACAATGTTTATCTTGAAGCCATGTAAATTGGATCATTAAGTAACATCATTAGCAAAGGATGTATTAAATTAATACCTAATATGGATGATCTGGAGGATATCAACACCAATCAATCCATCACTTTGTTGAATGTCTCGTACAAGATCATTTCGAAAGATATGGCTCTCAAGCTTTGCTCAAATGTTTCCACTTACTTTCAAACTTGAGAAGATTGGGTATAATAAATCTAGATTTATTTTGGATAATATTATTATAGTTTGGGAAGGTATGGAATGGGTCCGTCGATCTCACCATCCTTCTATGTTCATCAAAATTTTCTTTGTTAAGGTCTATGATCACATTGAGTGGCCCTTCATTTTGGCCCTCAATTCATTCAAATGGTCCAAATTATTTTTATAGATGATTTTACATGCATTACCATCTCTAGCCAACAATATTCCTCTTTTGGATTATTTAGGTTCATCAAACATGGTTGTACTCTTGCTCCTGCTCTTTATGTTCTTATTGTTGAAGGATTTGGTCACCTCTTTTCTCAAGATGTTTCTCAATCTCGTGTCAAGGGGATTTGTCTTACTAATCCCTCCAAACAACTTGTTAATGGTTATTTTATTGACAATTATTTTCTCTTTGTACAAAATAAGATAACATCAATCAATCTCTTCAATACTTGGAGTTTTTTTGTCAAACTTCAAGCTCCAACATTCAATGGAAAAAACCTCTTACTATAGACAATCCTTTCTACCCAAGCTAACTTGGCTCAATTCTTTCTATTGGTATTGGATTGAACATGAGGAGATTTGATACTTGGACATACATTTTTCTTTTCATTCCAACCCTTCTAAGCTTTGGAAAACATTTATTGTGAGAATTGCGAAGAAGCTTAAATATTGGATAACCAAGCCCCTTGTGCGATTCAGGAATTTTTAGATATGTTCCAAAATATTAATGATTATCCATGTGTATTATTCCTTATGTTGGGTTCCTTCTAAAGCTTCTTATTTGAATGTTTAAAGTCTCCTTAGATATTTTATCTAGCTAGCTTCTAGTGATGGGCATCAAGGCTTCCATCATGTGGCCTAGGATTTTTTTCTATATTCCTTGGAAGCTAGAGCCCTTGGTTTCATTTTCATTCATCGCCAAGGCATTTCCTTGTGTGTTAAATGGATCATTAGAGTGCTCCAAGGAAATGAGGCCTATAAAATTCTTGTTCAACACTACATTAGCATTGGCACTCCTTAAGATCATCAGCTTGGGAATGCTTGGATCTAGGAACTCTTCTCACCATGAGGGAATTGGTTCTCATTCAAGGAACTTTTTTATATTAAAATAATTTGGAAAACATGGGAAACTATCAGGCCTTAGTTTGATTAGGCTAGAGATGAATTTTATAGTGGTTTATATATTAATCAATCCTCCATTTGGTGGACCCCACTTCTATATTCTCAAGGGAGGTCATTGGATCTCTTACCTTGGACTCATTCTTTAAAATTTTTCAAAAGAGGAGAAAGATTTTTACTAGATTTCATTCACTCTACCACCAAGAATTTTCTTCCTCGTCCTATTTTCAAATTAAAGTACATACTTTCTAATCAAGACCAAAAGACTTACCAAATGGTTATTGATGGAATCCCTTCATAGTTGCGACACAAATTGGGCATGCACTGCCTCAAACCTTGGTGGAAAGATTGGAAGTGGTTTCCAGATACTCCCTTTCAGAGTTACAAATCATCTAAAGGATATTCTTGGTTGTCTCCACACTTGTATACTATGGATTAGCTTAACTCTTGTTGGTATGTACAGTCTTCTTATGAGATTGGGTAAAAAAATATTCTAGGGTGTTTGGTCTATGCAAAAGGAGCGTAAATTAGCTCACTTTGCATGGTGTTTATTGTATCAAGGCCTTCCTTTGGGGTATTTTCTTACTCATATGAGAATTCTGAGATCTAATTACCCATTATGTGGTCAAATTGAGTTGTTCAAGCACCTCTTGTAGTTTTGTCCCTGAGATCAAGAAGCTTGGAGTTGGATTCATGATTTTTTAGGCCTTTTAGGCCTACCCCTTTCTCTTGGCATATGATTCTATTGTTGGTATATGGAGATTGATCATGTTGGTGTCAATATTTTGGGGACTTTGGTAGCCACGTTTTCCCTCCAAATTAATAAAAGAATTTGTTATTATTTTTGATTGAATTTTTTTTGTGTAACTACAAAAATAGTTAGTTTCTTGGTCACAAATGTGAAAGGTGCAGATTCATAGAGGCATGAGTGATTGAAGGAACACACAACATCAAGTTGTGCTATGGATTATAGATTGAATATTGAACGTGAATGTGCATGCAACTATAGACTACATTATGGGTAAACGTAAATCTATAAATCTATATTTTTGTTGGATATAAAATATATAGGATGGTTGTTTCTATGGATGTAGGCCATATTGGCTGAACCACGTTAAATCTCTACATTTTTGTGTAATCATTTTTTAATTCTATAATTTACATTATAATTGATAATTGTTATTACTCTATCCTACCTATAAATCCTAACATCTACCTAGGGATTGACCCTACCTTCCTCACAAGTATACCTAGATTTGGAACACTTTTAGGGTGGAAATTCTCTTTAGTATATGGAAATATATGAATTATTCTCTCTTTAATCACAACATTATTGATTAATATTTCTCATTGTATGATAAAGCTATTATTTTCTATAATGTTCAAGAATGAAAATTTAGGTGTAAGCCAACAAGTTTGTACTTGATATTGTGCATCTCCAAGAGTTGCTAAACCATTAGGTAATGCCCCTTGTACTTTTTTCCAAGTTCCTCTTGATCCCACATACCCTCATGGGTGTCATCATGGAAATAGTCACTCTTCTTGATGAGGCATCCATGGATATGATGGATCTCATTCTTGTGGTCCTAAGCCTTAGAATCCTAGGGAATCTATTACTCATGGAAAATAGCCTTAGCCTTCACATCCATCATCTACTTGGTTAGACTTTGGCTATTCAAACATTGAAAAGTTCCCCCATGTGATACTTATCTATTCGGTTCGCACTCAAAAACATCATGAGGAGAATGATGAAGATGCTATTGCTCTCATTGGATGGAAGCCCACTGATGATTCCACCCTTGATAATATTTTGGGGAAACCTAGTGATCAAGATCCTCCTCTACCTAGCATAGTACTGATAGCTTAATGTTTCAAGGATATGCCCTTTTTAATTTTTGGTTGGACTTGTGGGTGTGGCTTTTAACCACCATTATTTTTTGTGAACATTGTACTATTTTGTTTATATCAATACAAAGTTAAATAGGATATATTCATCAATAAATAAATAAATTCTTCACCTCTTTTATTTTAATTCTTGTGCATTTCTTCTTTAATTTTTTCTTTCCCTTGTGGCTCACTTCTTTTTAAGATATTAAGGTAAGTGATTAATAAGTTTATCTTTTAGATCTCTATTATTAAAGCATTAGATTGGAATAATTTACCTTATATTTATTGTGGTAGCTAACTTTTAATATTTGGATAATATTGGTATTTGTGAGTACTCTCTTTGCCATTTAATATTAATACTAGAAGTTAATATACTTTTGAAGAGTTGGAAAGGAGTGACACTAGATAGAAATTTTAAAGATCCACAATAGGTGTCCTTCCCTAGGGGCATTTCATTATGAAAGACAACACAAGGAGTAGAGATTGACTTTCAACCTCAAAGGTGAGTCAATCAAACCTAGATCTTAGTTCCTTTAGGGTAGTAGGACAATGGCATAGGCCTAAAACCAATTTGAAATGATATGCAATGCTTAAACTAAATGAACTATAAGACCTAGAACATGAAATGCAAATTCTCAAAAGTACAAGAACTGAAACCACAGTTTTGCAGGAAGATCTGAGAAGGGTAAGGACACATGTACCAGTCACCAAAAGGAGGATCTGAGCTATGTTGAAGGATAGATTCACCCTAAGGCGAATGGGTCTTGGTTAGGGGTCTTAAAAATTCTTTTTGCAGTCCTTTGAGGCATGATCTTATTTTTTGTTTTACATAGGTTGCACTATCAGACAACTGGAAATAAATTCTAAATCAGATTTTTCATGACTTGACAACAATGAATGCAACAAATGCAAGAATGTAAAATTTCTCTTCAAGATCTTCAATCCTTCTTCAACCTATAATCTTCACATACAAAGATATAAAATTTGTTTTGTTTTAATGGGGGTTTGCCTTAGTCAAACCTCATGTTTGGTAATTAAATCTTGATGGAAAGATTATGACAATGAAGGAAATGATGAATGAACACTTTCTTGCTACAACTCACCAAAACTTCAATGGATTCCCTTAGAGGATTGAATTCAACACATCACTCCAAGGAACTTGATATTTCTTTGCTTGATTTTTTGGATACTTGAATTCTTGGATGCTTTGATGATCAACAATGCATACTAGCCTTCACAAGATGATATGAACACACATAAGCCTAGACATGATGATAGGATCTTGAATGTTGCAACAAATGACTAATAAATCTTCTCTTGAATTCTCTTGACAATAGTATTTTCTCAATAGGATCTCTTGATTGTGTGTCTTATGCATTCTTAGATTTGAATTGATAAAAAGACTGTCTTTATAGGTGTTTATCTAATTTCCATAGATTCCAAAAGATGGAAATTGAACAACGAATTTGAATAATTAAAATGCTTCCAAAAACATATTTAAAAATGGGTCCTATGACTTTAAGGGAACCCATTCTCCCTTGGGCGAATGGGTTTTGGCCTAAAAATCTAGGACACTCATTCTCTAATGTGATTAAAATTTTAATTGCATTAATGAAATGTTGGTTTCCCTTTCAAAAAATGAGATAAATAAGGCTTTGGAATACATAATTTGGAAAATTAGAATCTTAATTAAGTCCAATTAATTAAGGGACCCAAAAAAAGTGTGAAATTAGAAAGGGTATACAATTTCATACACTACATTTACCCCCACTTTAGTGAAATTATGAACTTATGCTCAAACTCACACTAAAGTAGACAAATATGCATCAAGAGAGGTCCTAGTGTACAAATGTTAGAAATATAGGATGACAAAGATCAAGGAGGATGATCAATCCCTTAGGATTGAAGATTCCATGACAAACCAACATAAGGACAAAGGGACACACAATATGTGTAAGATACATGCAACAAGAAAAGATATACAAGAATATAATGTTAAAGCTAATGCAAAAGGGATGGACTAGCCATAGTTGTGTTGTTATCCATCAAATATGCTCATGGCTCCACCAACAACCAAGTTGTTTTATGCTAGGTGGCCATGAAAATACACTCAAAAGGGCTAGTATAATTCTAGTATATACTAGGTGAGCCCCAAAGGAAAGATGATAAACACACAGTAGGTCACAAGGTGTGTACCCATAACAAAGGGTGGCACATGGGTAAAGTCATACCCATAATTCAATGCCAAAATGACCAATTCTATGCCAACACTACACTAACTCTAACCTCTATGAACAAAAGTGAAGCAAATATGTCTATATGTTCATGCCAAAATGAGAATTCCAATGAAATAATGCTAATGTATGGCCCCACTTTAAAGGAATTACTAAACACCATACTATGAGCAATTACTTTAAAGTATAAATGATATATGCCAATTGATAAGAGGGACATGAGATCTTATTTGGAAATCCCTATGCCAATTATATGTTTCCAAATAAAGTTGCATCATGAAAAAGGAGGGTATTTTCCCCCACATGCAATCTCAAAAGATAACACATAAAGGGATTTGGAGTCAACACATGTCTTCGCTATGGTGATATAATAGAGCTTGGAACCATCACCATTCCCTAAATACCTCGTGGAACAACAAACACAAAGGAGGAATGACACATAGAGAGATAGAAGAAAAATAATCCTTTTGGGTCAACATGGAGGAGACCTAAATGTCTCAATGCTATGCATTGTCCCCAAAAGGAAAACACAAGATAATCTTTATGACAAATAGAAGAATGTAGCTACAAATAGAATAATTTCATGATAAATTTTGTTTCCTTTGTATCCTTGTACCAATGGAGTAATAAGGGTCATCCAAAGAAAACTAACAAACATAAAGGAACACCAAGCAACACAATACGGGGGATCACAATACATACATATAATCACAAAGAACATAGAGAGAAAAGAAAACTGGTATGTCACACACGAGCCAACCTATAGCAGGTCATCTACATCCCAATCTTGTTCATCATATACAAAAGGCAAATAAATAGCCAAAGGAGCAATGACAAGTTCCATACTAGGACAAAGCTATCAAACCCCTTGGCCCCCAAAGATTTAGGAAAGGGATGAGCTAAGATAAGTGATGATATGGTGCTCCTTTCAATATGGAAAAACTATTTACATAAAGTGCAATACATGTAACAGTGAGTATGTTGTGATTCTAAAACTATCACATGGCAAGGATCAAAGTGTGTACATGCTATCCAATTATATGGGTACATCATTTTCATTGATCAAATTATTTAAAGCATGGCACTTATCAATAAGATGCCCAAGAGTTCTATCAAATGTGTAGTAAGACATGTTTGTACTGTTAGAATTGGCTATGGCTACCAAGATCTTGAGACCAAATGGAAAGCACAAAGAGAGAGAATGGAATGTGACAAGAATAAACTATATTCTTATCAATATGATTCAATGATAGGATGTATATGATTGTGATGTGTACAATGTAGTAGAGACCCCTTGGTTATATAGCCAAGGTGAGATACAAGATGTCATAGGATTATGACAAGTGTCTTAATCATATGGCATGAGACAACTAACCACAACTAACTAGGTTCACATGTGTTACAAGTCAAAAGATAAGATAACAATTAATGCCAACTAACACCTTCTAGAAATATTCCTTCCTAGGACCTAAGTAAACTTAACATGTGAAAATAATTCCCCTAGTAATGAATGAACTAGGCACAAGACTTTATTTACACCAACATGTACTTTTTCCTTTTTTGTTTTCTCGAATAGGTGGTCATGTAATAAAAAATAGATGGAGAAGTTTATCCATTTTTCATTCAGTCTTGATTATAGTATGTAAAAATGCCAGCTTCTTAAGTTTATAGGGCTTGGGTTTCTTACTTGATCAGGAAATCGATTGATATGGAGGGGGGATCTTGATATCCTAATCCCTTGGTGTCTTCTGATGGTTATTGTTCTAAAAATTTATGGATCTCATGCTCATTTGTTATGTCACATCCTTGTTTAATTAATATTATAAAGCCTTGTCCGTAACTCTCTTCTAAGTTGATGGGTGTATTGGTAACTTTATGAGAATAGGATAGAAGAGTACCAATGTTGTCATTGTGAATGAGTTCATTCTTGTTTGATGGTTGAGGCTTGCTTTGTGATTCAATTTTGGGATGAAAAAGGTTGAACATGTCAAGTGGTTGGATGGTAGGAGTTGTTGATTGGTGCATGGAGGAATATAAGGATGCATTGTTCTCAAGGTTACTGTAGACATGCAAAATTGACATCATGCATCTAATCTAGATTCACTAATTCCATGTCATCCTTAATCATCCCTTTATCATCATTTTCCCTCTTTAATTAAATAAATAATTTTTTTTTTAATTAAATATTAATGCCCCTCTTTAATTAAATAATTCACTTTATTTAATTAATCTCTAAAGTCATCCATTTAAATTAAATAAATTCACCTTTATTTGATTTAACACTAACATCATCCTCTTTGATTAAATAATTCAAATCTTTATTTATTTAAATATAAAATCATTTTCTTCTCATTTTGATTTATTTTAATGCTAAAATCTAAGTCAAAATTGTCAAATCACCTAACCTCCTCTTATTTAATCAAATCCTAATTAAATCTAATCTTAATCCATGTCACATCCTCTAGCTTTTCCCACTTGTACAAATAAATCAATTTAATTAATTTATTAAATCTTCATTTTCTCTCAACTTGGCATCTTTGAGGGAATATTCCTCTAAATTTGAAAATCCCTCCAAATGGGATATGTCCTTCCAACAAGGAATTTATTTCATCTTACAAGTCCTTTTTCCTTGAGCCAAGTGGCCATAACTCCATTTGACTCTCCCTCCACCTTGTCATTTCACTAATTTCAAATTTCAACTAATTGCATTTATGAGCACCTTCATCAAAATGTGTGCATCCTTTTCCCATTCACATCTTGACAAGTGACACTTGCCCATTGGATGTTGAATGATCCCACATTCATCCATTTTTCCTCTCCTTCTCTCAATCTCACCTATAAATAAGAGGCTTCTCTTTGTATTTTGGATCCACAAGCATCCACAATTTGAGCAAGTTTACTATACTCAATTTCATCCTCAAGCATCACCATCTTCATCAATTTTATCAAAGTCTTAACTAGGTTATGCAATTTTTTCATCATGGAACTCAATTGAATCTTCAACAAAGTGGATCAACCTTCATCATTCATCAACATTGCATCATAGGAGTTGGGAAAGGGCCAATTTTCACATCAAATTGGCACCAATTCCCCCATGGGATCAAGAGTTTGCTTGCTTAATTAGGATTTCATTGCTTTCTCATTGTGTTTTCCACGTTTATTTCCTATTTTGAGCATTGTTAATGGATTTCATGTGGAATCTTGATTCTTACTTGCATTGGATCTAACTATGTGTTTGTTTCTTATGTTTTTCTGGTATTAGGATTGGGGTTCTAAATTTGGCACTAGAAGGAGGGCAGATCTCAAGTTCTAATCACGTTTTTTCACAAAATTCTACGCTTTTTCTCTATTTTTTGGTGTCTATAGGGAACTACACCACTAGCAGTCCAACGTCGCCATACAACACTACTACCAGTCTAGTGTCGCCATACAACATCGCTTCAAACTTCAAACTATTATGCTTTGTCTTTCTTGCCCATAATTCAAATCTTCTAACTCCGTTGCTGGGTCAGTTTATGGGCGTTGAAATTTTCAAACTTTAAACAACACCATTGGGTGAAACTCCACCACAATCACTCTCTTTGGTTTTATTGCAGAGCACTGCTATCTAACAAGCAGTGCCATATAACACCATTGAACCTCCTCAAACTGCACCACCTATGCAGACTATGCCGCTGGAGTCAAGTAAAAGGTTTAAATCAATTAATTTTGACATGTGTTTTTTCTATTTTGGATACTTTGGGCTACTAACTGGTTTTCTAACCTTTGTTTTGTAGTCCTAACTAGTTTTTTGTAGATTGGCTTAATCAAGGTGAAGGAGGAAAGTGAAGTTCTAGGTTGCATTATGGCATCATTCTCTTATTACATCAAGTGTTTTTGAACACTTTTATGTTTGTTTAACACTTTTGGAGAATTCATAATCTCTCTTAAGGATTTTTTACCTTTTATGCCCTTAGGATACACTAAATTTCTTTTGGACTCTAAAAAGAACACCACAAAATATTTCAATTTTTGCTACAAAGGGTTAAAAAGAACTTTAGGAAAATCTACTAGATTTCGTTTAAGGTTAACAATTGAACAATAAAAATCTCACATCTCCTTTGGTGCTTAAAAAGAAGTCACTTTTTCTTTGAAAGGATAAAATGAACAAGTGCTTATTTTTTTTGTAATCACTTACCCAAAATAATACCATCGAAAAGACATATGTGCTTCTCTTGTGCCTCACAACAATCTTGAGAATCAAAAGGATTTTTGGTGATCTTAAGTTGGGTAAAGTGATTGCCTCCACATTTCATTTTGGGATTAAAAATAATTGAACAAAAAATCTTGTGAGTGTGAGTGGAGCATATTGTGTACATTCTCTCTTTTTGTTTTGCAACAAGGATTGATTGAGTTACAGATATGTATGCTTTCCTTTGTTTATCTTAGAGGGCCTACCTTGTGGGAAAAAGTAATCACCCAAGGGAACGAACCAACCGACAACACGCTAAATCCAAGCGACTTCCAACTGGTATATAAGTGTGGATGTTGGAACAAAGGCCAATATCACAAGGATGGTTTTGACGAGAAGGGAAACAATGGTATCTCACCCCATAGATTATCTCCCACGAATAGAAAGACCGCATTAAAACCCTTGTTTAGAAAAGGCCAAAATCCTTGATCTATTTGTTGGTGCAAGAACGGTCATTCTGAAGCCACCCCACACTTTTATGGCTTTTAGTAGAGATGGAAAGTATGCCATGGGAGTTTCATGGGTATTGATGCTTGGCTGCCCCATATAAGTGAGTGTCGTGGAGGGGAGCCAGTGGGGTCAAACATTTAACCATCTACTAAAAGTAAGTGTAGCTAGACTTGTCCAAGTGGGGATTCAACAAATATAGTCTTTCATATCCATAGGGTTCTACATATTCTTGGAATCAAAACACATTGCTTGTTCGTAAACATTGGGAAACAAACATTCAACATGATCATAAAATTTCAAACCCTTTAGGAAGCAAATATCATTGAAAAAATTCAAGTGTTATTGCTTACCCTAGGGATTCTATCCTTAGAGGTTTCTAAACGTTTGGATTTTCATCTCAATTTTCCCACTAAAGTCGACAATAGGAAATTTTTTCCTTAATTTCCTTGATTTCCACATAAAGCATTTTGTGGGATGATAAGAAGTTAGGAAATTAGACATTTAGTTTGAAAATTTAAATCAAGAAGTGTTTTTCATAAAAAGAAGTCACTAAGAAAAGCTAAGAACAATTGAACCCCACACATTAGCTTCATCCAATGATTTCAAAAAAGATCAAAATTGAGAAACCCAAGTTGAAAGCTCTTAGTCCAAAAGATCATCAAAAGCTTCTCTCAATGCTCTAGTAATTCAGACAAAGATTACTTTTCAAATTTTATATAAGAGCTTCAAGAAACAATCCCAATCTGTATTCTTTTTATTATTGTCAAAATCAAATACTTTTTCAACAATTTGAGCATTTTGTATGAGAAGGCATGTTCTTCAAAACCGAGGTATTGTAAAACAAGAGTCTTTTTAGGTACACATAGGATCAAATCAAAATCTTCATCCATATTTCAAACATCAATCCAAATCATCTCACCAACAACTCTTGAAAATATTAAAATCATACTTCATGCTAGACTTTTTGGAAAATCCATGAATCAAAAATCCTTGAAACAAATCAAAATCCTTGAGTCAAAACATCTTGTTTAGCTAGGTACATATAGATGCATCCTTCTCAATGTGCCTAGTTGAATTATCATCAAAATATCTTGTTTAGCTAGGTATGTGTAGATGTATCCTTCCACATATGCTTAGTTAAATTATCATCTTGTTTGGTTAGGTGTGGGTAGATGCATCCTTCTCCCTACACTTAGTCAAATTGTCATCTTGTGAGCAAGTCTATCCCATAGATAACATCCAACATCTTGGGATCTATTTGTTCATTATCCAAAATCAAAACAATCCAAAACCAAGTCAAGGTCAAATAAAAATCCAAGAATCCAAAAAAGTCCCAAAAGTATAGCATCTCCTTAGGATCTTCTAAGAGTTCAATCATCCATATCATCCATCTTTCACACATTTCACCATCCCATCAATTTGATCCTTAAATCATCCTAAATTTTCTCTTTTGTGCCTAAGATTAGATCAATCCAAAGAATTAGAGAATAATCTCCCACATTCTTGAAAATTGATCCCTATTTTATGGTGAAGACTATATCACAACACTAGAGGAATATGGAAGCTACCAAAGAAACATCAATTTCAAGCGATTTGAGTCAAATTGCTCCCCAAATCAATCCAATGGAATCAGCAATCCTTTAACTAATCTTCCTCTACCATCACAAAGTCTATAAGAGGAAGGTCAAGTGGAGGACCTTACCAATAATCCCTTTGGGATGTCACAAGATGAGGTCATCAAAATGATTCAAAATCCTGAGACTCATCGAATTGTCAATATCATGATGAGCTCAATCCCTCCCAATATATGCTTGAATTAGAAAAAGAAGGGGATAAACTCCCTTCCAATTATGATTTGAACACACTTGTGGAGAAGCCTCTTGAAATCACACCAACAATCCCATCCACATCCCCATTTCAAAATATCACTCAATCCATCCCCTAGATCACATCATCTATTGCTCCAACTCCACTGATTGTCCACAAAGGGAGGACATTTCTCAATGTGATACAAACACACCTCTTGTGAATAATCAAGGTTTGGATGCAAATACCATATTGGGTCAATCCACCCCCAAGATCCATTACACCCATATGTCCCCCCTCACCTTTCATGATCCTAATGACCCATCATGATCAACATTTCACGCAACACCTCGAACTTCTCTCCCTATAACCTCACAAGGGGAAGGTGATCTATTTGGACCAGGGGGAATCTTTGGCTTGTTACAAATTTTCACTATAGCTCAATTGGCAGAGCTAATTAGTTGGATTTATCTTAAAGTGGAAGTTCAGTTAATTTCTGCATGTGTTTAAATTGTTGCTTGTATCAAAATTATGGAGTTTTGGTTATGCAATTGTTTCAGTTGATAGAGTTTCAAAAGTTTTCTCAATACTTTATAGCATAAAAGAAGTACAAAACATAATATACAAATGATAAAGCGTAACAATTTCTTTTATTTATTTCATAATGCTATACATTATAGTTTTCATTTGTTTTCAAATACAAATGATTTGTACAAGTTTGCATTTTTGATGCATTTCTTTCAAAATGGAAATGAAAGAAGAAATTAAAAGATCCACACAAGTTGTGGAGATATCCGGTTCCATTCATTGTAAAAAATAAATTCTACAACTAAAGGTGGAAAAGAAATAAGAAGCAAATAATATAAGACATATCCAACATTGCCTATGTTATGATCTTTAGTTGTTGTGCTTGCAACTTGCTTTGTCCTACTTCTGATTCTGAGAGTACATGCAAAGAATTTGAAATTCCTGTTAGAGCTCTGGATATGAGTTATACTACATGTTCTACCTATAGAAATATAATTCATTCCTTAAAATGCATGGAATCAACTAAGAGGAAAACTGCAGAAATAAGAGCCTAAAAATGGAATGTCACATCATTATTTTTATGCTAAAAATGTTTGTTTCCTATACATGTATAGGAAAATTCATGTACCTAATCATCTTAGAAAGACATAAAAATATGTGGAGTAAAACGGGCTCCCAAAAGGGTGAGCTTGACATGCTGTCCCTCAAACATGAAAGCGGGTTGAGTAAGGAAATACAATATCATGCTCATCTGAGCCATTCAGGAAGGAGTAAAACGAGTTTTCAATTATCAAAGCAATCAAGTACATTGTTCATTCATAACAATCAAGTTTGAACAATGAAATGAGAATTACAAGTGGACAATGAACTCAATGAGCTTAATTTAACTGAAATGCGTCTTTTAAATATTGTCAAATTGATGGCATCTTAGTTGCCATATATTTTTTTGGTCATTTTTATTCATGTTGTCCAGGATATTCTTTGCTGGTACAAAATTTGTTTCATGCTCATAATGTGATAGTGAATAGGAATACATAATGCCTTGTTTGAAAAAAATAACTACAGCTGAAGCAAATGGAACAACTCTAGGTTGTCATGATCAACTATTTCTATTTCAAAGTATGCTATGCAATGTAAGTTTCACATCATCATACTATTGTTTGAAGAACAAAAGGTGCATCTGGTAAATGTGATCAAGAGAATGTGAGAAACATCATAGTGGCATTAAACTGACTCACAAGTAACAACTAGAACTATAATTTCTGAATGTCAATGTTGCATTAAATAGAGTATATGCATAAATGTTTTTGAAGGAGAACAAGTGCATGGAGAAACCATATATTAAGAGGGCATAAAAATGCATGAAGAGTGCCAAAGATGAGAACATTTGCATCGTCATGCTATTGAATGTAGAATATAATTCTGAGTATGTTCATAGCATTGTTACATAATAGTGTAAAGTGTAAGTGTGAGCTGCATTTCTACGAAGTTCAAGTGCATAAGAACTATGACAAGAGGCTGCCAATAAACCACTGCAAACATCATTGAAATAAGTGATATCGAACCCAAACCTATTACAACACAGTGACTCATGGTTCAATCTAAGTAAAGGGTGGAGGCATGAAGAGCATTTTTAGAATGACTGAAGCAACATTGTTAATGAGGGAAATTTGTGGAATGATGTGTTTTGTATTTTTAATGCTACAACTAAAGGGAAGTACATACATTGTTCCATTTAAAATAGAGGGTTGAAAGTGTATTTCTGAAGCATTTTAAGTGTACAGTAATGTGATAATGAACAACAAAGTGTCCTATAGGGTGTCATGGTGGCCAGGTGCATGCTCTGCATGGGTTTTCTTCATTTTAAGCAGAGTTTTCTTTTTTGAGTTCATACATTATACAATGGGAAATGCAATGTTTTAGAATGCTCAAATCAAGAATGTAATAGCCATGGCCTAGAGGATTTCATTTGTTCATAAAATGTTTATCAACTCATAGAAAGGTCAAAACCCATTTGAGTTTATCATCAAATATCAAAATTAGAATAAACAATATGTAGATGGGAGTTTTTCTTCATGAAAATTTATCAAGGAACATATCAAAGCTCATGGCATGTGTAATGGCATGCGTTTTCTTTTAAAAGAAATCATAATCTTCTTGCAGAGATAAGCTTTTATAAGCTTTGTTTGAATGGGAAAAAACATAAATAGAACAAAGGCTTACCCTCACGTGCCTGTAAGGAGCAAGCAAGCCCTTAGTCAAGCTCTGTTAGAGCTTCTACAATGCCTCAAACAATGTCTCCCATTGAGTCCAAATAGGAACATCGACAGGAGAGAATCAAAGCAAGAAAAACACATCAGAAAATGAGAAAGGATGTAGCTTAAAAGCCCTATAAATTCTTTCAAAATAAAAAGAATTAAGAGTTCTTTGCATTTTGTGAGAAAAGACGCTCACCATATAGATTTCCAGAGGATTGACATGGAACAGGTGGAGATTCATGAGTTCGAACCTTCAAACCCTAATTCCCTTGGTAGATGGGTGTAGAGCAAAAATGTGAAAGATTGAGAATGCAAAATGAAGCGACAAAAGTGGAGTTTGATGTTTTTGGTTTAGGGTTTCATATTACCCTAATTCAACTTGCATTTTATCACATTGATTTTGATATTTCATGCCCCGACTAATACCTTTTTTGCCATTATTATTTTTACCTTTGCATATATTTCCTGCCAAGGCCTTATGCCTACTACATTTTTATGATTTTGAGAAAATCATATAGTCTTGATGCCTTGGGAATATTTCATAATCCTTGGCTTGGAAAATAAAACCAATTAAATGCCTTAGCCATTTTCTTCCCTAGGCTGATCTATGCTTTATACTTTGAGATAAAATATATCACTATATGTTGTGATTTTTTATTATGATTTTAGAGAAATCATATAGGCCAATGCTTAGGTATTTTATTTTATTGATTTTATAGAAATCAATTAAGGATCAATGGTAGATATCCATCTCTATGTTTTTATGATTTTTTATAAGAAAAATCAAATTGTATGGAGATATGAAGTATTTTTTGCAAAGATTTCCAAAAATATCAATTCCAAAAATAGGGAAAATCAGGAGAAATAAAGCTACAAATCATTGTAAAGCAAAAGATAAGACAATATCCTATAAATTATTTTATTCTTTTTGGTATTTTTAGCACTTCTAAGAAAGCAGAAATGATTGTTTTTCTCTTGGGTGAATATGAGAATCATGGGATGAGGAGAAGTGTTTTTCTTTCTTTTAAAGCAAGATAAGCCTATTTTTAGGAGCCTTTTGGATTGACATCTTGAAAAGTGTGAGTTTTCACATTATGTAGTTTTGAAGGCTTTTTTCTGAGGTTTTTAGTTGAGCTCGGATTAGGGTTCTGAGAGATATATTTTGAAGAAAAGCTGAGTTTTTCTCAGTCCAAATTTTTGTTTCTTACTCTGACACACATTCTCAGAGCTTGTAAACATTTTGCACTCAATTTAATCAGGGACACTCTTTCAGTTTCAATAAAGCATCAGAGTCTTTCTTCTCATTTCTTGTCTCAATTCTGTAATGGAAATCTAATGTCTTTGTGATTCAAATTTGGATCCTTGTGTCTTGCTATTATTAATTTTGTTCAAAATTACATGGTTTCAGGTTGTATATTGTATTTAGTTATTTTAAATCTTCATACAAATTATTGATGAAAACATGTGCCAATGAGATTGTGAGCGCTATTGTGATAGAGAGATTATTGTGAGCGATAAAATCTAAATTTCATAAGTTCTAGTGAATCATCTGTTAGTTTTAAGTTTTTCTTTCAGTTATCCTTCTTCCTTTCACCTCAAAGATCATTTAGAATAGGATTATCATTTAGAGAACCAACTCACTATGGAGATTCCTTCTTTGTTCAGTTCACCCACATCTGAAGAAGGTTTCCATGTGTCAACAGATAGTTAAATTTATGCAAATTTAGCATAGGATGCATATTTGATTGATAATAGTTTTTGGCATGCCTGGTGGGACTCTGAAAGTTTATTTCAGAGGAAAGAAACAAGTTTTTTAAGCTATTGTTTTGGCATGCACAATAGAGTTTCATCCTTTGGAGGTGGAAAACAACATACCTGGTGACTCTATTCTCTAATTTTCAAGCAGATTTAGTGTGAACAACACGTAGAAATGCACATACTAAAGGGTCGAGTGTTTTCTTTAGTATTATCATCCTTTGGAGGTAAAATCATCAAATGCCATGGTGACTTTGAGAAGCTTTTCTAGTTTTAGAATGATCAAGTGTTAGTATGTTCTTAAAAGATTCTAAATTTTTGCTTGTTTTTTAGCCTTGGAATGAACAAGCATGTCATTGTTTCATGATAATATGTCATACCATCTGCCATATCGTGAAAATCCTACTTATCCATCTTCATATCAACCATATCAACATAATCATGCTGGTAGTTTCAATTCCATAACTTCTCAAAACCAGCATCCACAATATGATTACCACCCACCCACCCCTGCTCAACCTCCATCTCAGCTATCATATGCTAAAAATCAGCCCCAAAATATTGAGGACTTCAATTTCCAAGATATATTGTTGAACTATGAAAGGAAAATGAGTGAAATAGATCAGTAGGAGGAGATTTCAAGAATAAAGAGTATGTTGTTTGATTTTCACAACCAACTAGAGGAGATCAAGAGACATCATGAATATAACCTGCAGTAGGAATAGATGGCTTATCAGGACTATCTCTATGAGCAAGAGTTGGAGGTGCAAAGGCATGAAGTTCAAGTACCCTCTACAACCCAATATCATCTTGCTCGAGAGGAGGCTTGTGAGTTCCAAGATTTAGACAAGGGGAGCTTCCTAGCATACCTAAAGTTGAAATCCCAAGTTTTAGGCAAGAAAAAGTTTTAAACTCCCTAAGCTAGCCTTTTAGACTTGAAATCCCAAGTTTCCAAAGCCATCATCCCTTACAAGTCAAGGGAAATAATTATAGTCAGCCTAGTATAGTTGTGGATCAGCCCCTTGAGTAGCAGTTTTCATTGCAGGAAACCCAAGATTTTCCAAAAGTTTTTTCACCTGAAGAATTTATGGGTGAACCCTTTGATCAGGATACATTATTCTTTATTGAGGATCTTAGAAAGGTAAATCCATTGCATTAAGCTTCTGAGGTTTACCATTTGCAGCAACTGAGGATTGAACAAAAAAAGCTTTCTCTTGATGAAGCCTTTGATGTTTTCACTAATGAACTGCCTTGTTTTGCAGAAGATGATCAATTTTTTTTAGAGGATCAACCAATGCAACAATATACAAAGCTGGAGGTTGCTACTGATTGCACTATTTTCTCGGCTAAACCTAAGAGTGTTGCATGTGCGGAGGAAGTTGATTCATTGGAACAATAGAATATTGATGACTATTTTGAAGTATCCAATTAGTACAACAATAAAGAAGAATATGAACATTAGGAGAAATTGTTGTAGAAGATAGAGGAGGTTTTTTTTGAGGAACAACAGATTCGAGATCAAGAAATGACTGATAATTCTCAAGTTCTGCTTCATCTTTTCAATGAATTACCATTTTTAGTGGATAGTGAAGACTGAACATCTTAGATTACACCCATACCAACTCCAGAACAAGAAGAAAATGTACATAGCTTTGATGTTTTGATACCTCAAAAGAGATGTAGTAAGGTAGCAATTAGTCTCCCTTCACAAAAAAGTGAAGATGAGAGGGAAGAAGACATGTTTTGGGATGACCTTGAAGCTTTTGTTTCAAACTTAGATGCCAAACACTCATCTTTCAAAGGAAGAAGTGTGGAGTTGCAGCTTGAGGAGGAAAAAGGGGGTGTCCAAAATCAAGGTTTGTTTGATTTATTTGAAGAGCTTCCTTTATTTTTTGGTAACGATGAAGATAATGCATATGAACTAACAAAGTCATTGAGTTATGGTCAGCAAAGTCATGAAACTGACATTGATAAGGTGTTGATTCGTTTGCAAAGAGGTGGGGATAGCATGGCCATCGAATATTAAAACCCTGATATGCAGGGTGCAATAGCTCAAATAGAACAAAATCAAGATGAGAAAAAGCTAGACATTGTTGTCCAAAGTAAGGGTCTTGATATCTTTCCAAGTTTTCAAGAAAGTAGTCAAGAGGATCTTTTTCGATCTGACATTGAGCTTTTTTGGTCACACTTAGAGGATATGCCAATATCTTTGGAGGAAGGTTACCCTAAACAACAAAAGCGAGAGGTGGAGGTGGCTGAATTCTCAAATGAATCATTGGCTACGGGGCAACCTAACCAGTGGAATGATCTTGACTGGTTGGAGGAGCTTCCTTTTTGTTTCATAGAGGAGCTTTAAGTTGATGTGCCAAATGAGGGTCAGTTGGAGGAAGCTATCTCATTGTTTGAACCGTTGTTGTCCTTCATTGAAGAAAAGAGCCTTGATTTAGAAAGCTTCCCATTGAATAATGATGAGGGATCTGAGCCCGTATTTGCTTCTTCTAAAATCTCTCCAAGAATGGATAGTTTTGATGAGTTATTAGCCACTCTAATGGAGGAGGTTAGCTCACTAATCATGGAGGAGGAGTCAGTATGGCAAGCCAACATGCAAGGTGAAGGTGATATTGTCATCACTAATAATTTAGGTTGCTTTCCTTCCAGTTGAAAGCCTTTAAGTGGATTCCCTATTAGGCGCCTAGCTTGGTTAGAAATGAGCAAGGAGGAGCAGCCCCATGACAATATCGATCTTGAGCATCAAGGGAGGTGTCATCTTGAACATAACCAGTTTATTTTTCCACTTGATCACCATTGGTTCATAAGTCAAGAAAAGTGGGTAAGTGGTTACTTTTTCCTCCTTGGAAGGGTGTTGCCACAATTGCAACAATTCTTTTAATATTTGGTTTTCCTTCAAATCTTTTGGTGGATTCACAAGCTGATCAAGCTTTGCAGATTTCAAAGAAAGGGGAGTTACTTTTTTGAACCAATTAATGGTTTTGTTTAAGCAGTTTTACCTCAGTTAGTGTAGGTTAGGGTAGTTGCAACAAATAAGTTCTCTTGAAGCACATTTCATTTCAGGTAGTTTTTCTTTCCCCAAGAGTTGTTGCCCATGTTTGGTTGGCAATCAGGGTCTGTTAGTTTTCTTTCAATACTATTTGGTTTTGTTTTACTTCTATTTGGAGTGTTACTATTTGAGTTTTTGAGTTTCATGAAGGGAAAGATTTGACTCCACGCCCAATGGAGTGTTAAAGGAAACTAGTCAAATGCTTAGCAGACAAGCATTTAGCGAAAATTGCCAATATGTTACCAATTTTCACCACAACTCAACTGGCAGAGCTAATTAGTTAGATTTATCTTAAAGTGGAAGTTCAACTAATTTCTACATGTGTTTAAATTGCTGCTTGTATTAGAATTATGGAGTTTTGATTATGCAATTGTTTCAATTTATAGAGTTTCAAAAGTTTGCTCAATGCTTTGCAACATAAATGAAGTACATAATAGAATATACAAATGATAAAGCATAATAGTTTCTTTTATTTATTTCACAATGCTATACATTATAGTTTTCATTTGTTTTCAAATACAAATGATTTTTACAAGGTTGCATTTTTGATGCATTTCTTTCAGAATGGAAATGAAAGAAGAAATTAAAAGTTACTCACAAGCCATGGAGATAGCCGATTCCATTCATTGCAAAAAATAAATTCTACAACTGAAGGTGGAAAAGAAATAAGAATAAAATAATATATGACATATCCATCATTACTTGTGTTATGATCTTTAGTTGTTGTGCTTGCAGCTTGCTCCATCCTACTTCCGATTCCAAGTGTACCTACAGAAAATTGGTACAGAAAATTGGGAAAGTCCTGTTAGAGCTCCAGATATAAGTTATACTACATGATATAGAAAAAAAATATAATTCATTCCTTAAAATGCATGGAATTAACTAAGAGGAAAAGTGCAGAAATAAGAGCCTAAAAATGGAATGTCACATCATTATTTTTATGCTAACATTATTTGTTTCCTATACAAGTATAGGAAAATTCATGTAGTTGATCATCTCAAAAAGACATAAAAGCATGTGGAGTAAAACGGGCTCCCATAAGGGTAGAGCTCGACATGCTTCCCCTTAAACATGAAAGCGGGTCCGAGTAAGGAAATACAATATCATGCTCATCTGAGCCATTCATGAAGGAGTAAAACAATTTTCAATTATCAAAGAAATCAAGTACATTGTTCATTCATAACAATCAAGTTTGAAAAACGAAATGAGAATTACAAGTGGACAATGAACTTAATTTAACTGAAATGCATCTTTTAAATACTGTCAAATTGATGGCATCTTTTCTGCCATATAGTGTTTTGGTCATTTTTATTCATGCTTTCAAGGATATTCATTTCTGGTGCAACATTTGTTTCATGCTCATAATGTGATAGTGAACAGGCATACATAATGCCTTGTTTGAAAAAAATAAGTACAACTGAAGCAAATGGAACAACTACAGGTTGTCATGATCAACTGTTTCTATTTCAAAGTATACTATGCAATGTAAGTTTCACATCATCATACTGTTGTTTGAAGAACAAAAGGTGCATCTGGTAAATGTGATCAAGATAATGTGAGAAACATCACAGTGGCATTAAAGTGACACACAAGCAACCACTAGAACTATAATTTCTGAATGTAAATGTTGCATTAAATAGAGTATATGCATAAATGTTTTTGAAGGAGAACAAGTGCATGGAGAAACCATATATTAAGAGGGCATAAAAATTCATGAAGAGTGCCAAAGATGGGAACATTGGCATTGTCATGCTATTGAATGTAGAATATAATTCTGAGTATGTTCATAGCATAGTTACATAACAGTGTAAAGTGTAAGTGTGAGCTGCATTTCTATGGAGTTCAAGTGCATAAGAACTATAACAAGAGGCTTCCAATAAACCACTGCAAACATCATTGAAATAAGTGAGATATCAAACCCAAACTTGTTACAACACAGTGACTCATGGTTCAATCTAAGTGAAGGGTGGAGGCATGAAGAACATTTTCAGAATGACTAAAGCAATATTGTTAATGAGGGAAATTTATAGAATGATGTGTTTTGTATTTTTAATGCTGCGACTAAAGGGAAGACGTACATTGTTCCATTTAAAATAGAGGGCTGATATTTTTGAAGCATTTTAAGTGTGTAGTAATGTGATAATGAACAACAAAGTGTCTTATAGGGTATCATGGTGGCCAGGTGCATGCTTTGCATGGAGTAAATGAATATGCAACTATGAAATGTATTGAAAGTGATGAAAAATCTCAAAACCCATATGGGTTTTCTTCATTTTAAGCAGAGTTTTCTTTTTTGAATTTATAGATTATACAATGGGAAATGAAATGTTTTAGAATGCTCAGATCAAGCATGAAATAGATGTGGCCTAGAGGAGTTCATTTGTTCATAAAAATTTTATCAACTCATAGAAAGGTCAAAACCCATTTGAGTTTTACATCATATCTCAAAATCGAAATAAATAGTGTGTAGATGGGAGTTTTTCTTCATGAAAATTCATCAAGGAACATATCAAATCTTGTGGCCTATACAATGGCCTATGTTTTCTTTTAAAAGAAGTCATAATCTTCTTGCAAAGACAAGCTTTTATAAGCTTTTTTTGAATAGAAAAATAGAAATAGAACAAAGGCTTACCCTCACTCACTTGTAAGGAGCAAGTAATCCCTCGACTGAGCTCTATTAGAGCTTCTACAATGCCTCAAACAATGTCTCCCATGGTGGAAAAACAGGAAGATCGACAGGAGAGAAGCAAAGCAAGAAAAACAAATAAAAAAATGAGAAAGGTCACAGCTTAAAAGCCCTATAAATTCTTTCAAAATCAAAAGAATGAAGAGTTCTTTGCATTTTGTGAGAAACGATACTCACCATACAAATTTCTAGAGGATTGATATGGAACAACTAGGGATTCATGAGTTAAAACCTTCAAACAATAATTCCCATTGCAGATGGGTGCAGAGGAAAAATGTGAAAGATTGAGAATGCAAAATGAAGCGACAAAAGTGTAGTTTGATGTTTTTGGTTTAGGGTTTCATATTACCCTAATTCGACTTGCATTTTATCACATTGATTTTGATATTTCATGCCTCGACTAATACCTTTTTTGGCATTATTATTTTTACCTTTGCATATATTTCCTGCCAAGGCCTTATGCCTACTACATTTTTATGATTTTTAGAAAATCATATTGTCTTGATGCCTAGGGAATATTTCATAATCCTTGGCTTGGAAAATAAAACCAATTAAATGCCTTAGCCATTTTCTTCCCCAGGCTGATCTATGCTTTATACTTCGAGATAAAATATATCACTATAGGTTGTGATTTTTTATTATGATTTTAGAGAAATCATATAGGCCAATGCTTAGGTATTTTATTTTATTGATTATGTAGAAATCAATTGAGGATCAATGATAGATATCCATCTCTATGTTTTTTATGATTTTTTATAAGAAAAATCAAATTGTATGGAGATATGAAGTTGTATTTTTTGCAAAAATTTCCAAAAATATCAATTCCAAAAATAGGGAAAATCAGGCGAAATAAAGCTGCAAATCATTGTAAAGCAAAAGATAAGACAATATCATATAAATTTTTTTATTCTTTTTGGTATTTTTAGTACTTCTAAGAAAGCAGAAAAGATTGTTTTTTTTTTCTCTTGGGTGAATTTGAGAATAATGGGATGAGGATGAAGTGTTTTTCTTGCTTTTAAAGCAAGATAAGCCCATTTTTAGGAGCCTTTTGGATTGAAATCTTGAAAAGTGTGAGTTTTCCACTTTTGTTACACATTATGGAGCAGTTTTGAAGGCTTTTTTTTAAGCTTTTCTGTTGACCTCAAATTAGGGTTTTGAGAGATATGTTTTGAAGGAAAGCTTAGAGTTTTTCTCAATCCAAATTTTTATTTATTTCTTTGACACATATTCTCAAAGCTTGTAAACATTTTGTACTCAGTTTAGGTAGAGACACTCTTTCAGTTTCAATAAAGCATCAGAGTCTTTCTTCTCATTTCTTGTCTCAATTTTGTAATGGAAATCTAATGTCTTCGTGATTCAAATTTGGATCCTTATGTGTCTTGCTATTATTAATTTTGTTTATAATTACATGGTTTCAGGTTGTATGTTGTATTTAGTTCTTTTAAATCTTCATACAAATTATTGATGCAAACATGTGCTAATGAGATTGTGAGGGCTATTATGATAGAGAGATTATTGTGAGTGATAAAATCTAAATTTCATAAGTTCTAGTGAATCATCTGTTAGTTTTAAGTTTTTCTTTCAGTTATCCTTCTTCCTTTCACCTCAAAGATCATTTAGAATAGGATTATCATTCATAGAACCAACTCACTCTAGAGATTCCTTCTTTGTTCAGATCACCCACATCTGAAGAAGGTTTCCATTTGTCAACAGATAGTTAAATTTATGCAAATTTAGCATAGGGTGCATATTTGATTGATAACATGACCCTTCATCTTCATCATTCCCTCAAGGAATAATACCACTCACTTTTCCACCACTTCCACCCTTTCCATTAATATCCACACCACATCTTAGTTTAGGGCTTCCCCCTTTACCAAATATCAATCAACAAAATCAAAATAATCCCCCGATCATCAATCAAAGAATCTTTCCATCGATATCACAATAACAGATGGCAATGATCCCAATGATACAAGTGATCATCACAATCCAAAACATGGTTTCCCAAGGTCCTATCACATCAATTGCACCACCCACCACCCAAATCCGGTTACGGGACATAATAACCCGACCAAAATAACCCTGGACAGAATAACCCGGTCACAATAACCCAGGGACAAAATAACCCGGGGTCATAATAACCCAAGCCAAAATAACCCATGGTCAAAATAACCCATGGACAAAATATCCCCATAAGAATATAGAGAAAGGAAAACAAAATTTATAAATTACATGTATGTTGCTAAAAAACTTTATTATTCAAATTTTCAATTAAAGTGTTAAATTATGAGCGATGCCTCTTATATAATCTAAAATGTTATGGTTGTCATAACCATCGACCAATATTTTTAGTCTTTCTTTGAGTTCAAAGTATTTTTTCCTACTTGGTTGCCCAGTGTATCCAACCATATATTTCTCTATTCTATTCTCTTGGAGACTCTGTTCTTTTTTCACTGCTTTGATGAATTTTCAGACTGAGTTGTGCGATGCTTGAAGCAATTCACTAAATCCTCTATGCCATCCCTCAATAGTATTATTGGTTATGGGAAGATCATCTTGAGTAGCTGAATAGAAATTCCACATTGTGATTGGAAACTTAGGTGATCGTTTGTTGCCTCTTCTGGTTAGTCTACCAATCCATGTGTCTTCAAAATAATCAATTATGGGTTGCAGGGTCTCCTCATGTTCTGTATAATAAGGAGATTGTTGAAGTGTTTCAAATGCATCAATTATATCCATCTGAGGCATGAAAGCTAATGCAACAAGTTTCTTGATCTCATATGCAAATACTTCATCGACATTGTAATGTGTTTGTAGAACTTCTTCTTGAACTTTCCTCCACAAGCATTTAGAGAAATGGAAAAAACATCCCCGAATAGTGGCATTTGGAAAAAAATTCAGAAATAGCTCCCATGAAACCTAATTCAAAATCAGTAAGTATAGATTTTGGGTTTAGATCAGGTTGAAGTTGTTTTAATTATGCAAGTACTTGTGTATAAGTGGTTCTTGTTTTGTTGCTCATAAGAATATAAATGAATGGAAATATTGCATCAGTTTTCAAGCCAAGAATCTTGTACAACTGTTGAAAAATACTTTGCACGATTTTAAATGTACCATCACTAAACCAATTTTCAGATTCTTTCAGTAATTGAAAGTTCTGTGTGGTGGTGAATATTAAAAAATGATTCTCATCATTATTGTCATGAAAAAGAAACTTTTCCCCTCTATTGGTAATTGTATATGCAACTAGTAAGATAAGATCTGCCGATATGTGAATATTAAAAAATGATTCTCATCATTACCAGCTTGATCTAAAATGACCATGGGTTATTCTGTCCATGGGTTATTTTGACCACGGGTTATTCTATCCATGGGTTATTATGACCCTAGTTTATTTTTTCCCTAGGTTATTTTGGTCGGGTTATTTTGTCCAGGGTTATTTTGGCCAAGTTATTATGTCCTGATACCCCCAAATCCCCATCATCAATACAACATTACCCCTCATCACAACAACAAATACCATCCCAAATCTTCCACCACCTCCACCACCTCCAACATCAAACACATCAAATCAATACAACATGGTGTTACAAGCCACTCAACAAGATTTCTATCAAAAGGCACTCCAACAAATATAAAACTGACAAGCTACATAGCTAGCTACTCAACAAGCAGGAGCAAAAATAGTTGTACAACAAGCACAATAGGATGCTCAAGCCCATACTTTATTACAACAACAACAAGCCACCCAAGCTTCTCAAGCAGCTCAAGCTGCACAAACCACACAAGCAACATAAGCACAAGCGCAAGCCCAAGCAAAAGAACAATACCTCACACAACAACAAGTAGCTCAACAATAAGCATACCAGGAAGCACTAAAAAAATACAAAGAGCAACAAGAAGCAGCCCGACTAGTGGCCCAACAACAAGCGTTGTTGGCACAAAAACAACAAGATGCTCACAAACAGGCACTATTAGCACAACAACAATAGGACCAACAACAAGCGTTGTTGGTACAATAGCAATTACAAGCATATTGGGTGCAACAAAATGTGCAAGCACCATCCATCAACACACCAACCAATCCACCCATCCCTCCAACAATTGAACCACCACCTGATCCATAAAATGATGTGACAATGCAAATTAGGTTACTCTCGCAACAAGCGCTTGATCTTAAGTCAAGCAAAACCATGAAAACACCCAACAACTGTGTCCCTATCCATTTGATAGGAGTCTTGCAATGAAATCATTCCCAAAGGGATTTGAAATCCCCAAATTTGATAAATATTGTGGGATGGGAAACCCTGAAGTTCACATCAGGGAATTCCAAGTGCATTGCATGGAAGTCGCAAATGATGATACATATCTGATGCAGCTATTTCCTAGAAGTTTGGCTGGCCAAGCCATGGAGTGGTTCTCTCACCTTCCTCTAGGCATCAAGAAGTTCCAAGAAATAGTAGACACATTCATAAAAAAATATGCCTTCAATATTGGTATGGATGTCAGTCTAAAGGAATTATCTACTCTTAAACAAAGTAAGGGGGAATCATTCGCTTCCTTTCTGCAACGTTGGTGATCCCAGGCCAATAGGAGCAAATGGACCATGCTAGAAGAACAAAAAGTTTTCACTATCATCTCTAATCTGGTGGGAACCTTGGTATTCCATCTCAAGGTGCAAGGAATCACCACGTACGACCAATTGATCTCCAAGGTGCTTAACATTGAACGATCCCTTATTGCACAAGGAGGGACACCTACATATCCTGAGCAACAAAAAAATCACCCATCCACCAACTATAATGACAAACCTCGCACATGGGTGAAAAAAAAAGCATTACCAATGATGGTGTTGTCAGTGCCAAAGTTTTCATCTGTGCTCTTCAACAAAACAAACCAACACCCCTACAACAACCCCAAAACAACAATCAGAACAATCGACAAGTTAACACTATGACTCAACAGTCGAATAATCAAATAGTCAACAATGTGAATGATCAAAGGGGGCCACCCTAGTGAAACAAGAACTCCCCCAAGCGGAAGTACACAGCCCTTGGGGAATCGATCGAATCTATCATGAAAAGGCTAGTGGCAGAAAAAATCATCACAATCCCCACCTATGAAAACTATCAAGAACCCTTGGTAAAACCATTGTGGTACAATGAAAATAACCTTTGTGATTTCCACAAAATCAATGGACACACAATTTCCAGTTGCATGAGGTTGAAAAACTTGATCCAAGACCTCATTGATGAAAAAATCATAAATGTGGAATAACCGATAGGAAATAAAAATATCAATATCTACACGAATCTGATGCCCAATCATAACAAAAAAGGGAACAATAATAATGATAAGGGAAAAGGTGCCTTGAAAATCATGAATCATGTATATGCCATGTTGTTGCATCCCTAGATGAGTATTGTACTACTATCACCATCAAAGGAGCCCAAGCTGATTGTGGAGTCACCACAAGAGGCAGAAAAGTCACCATCATAGGGTCATCTCATCCAAACAAAGCATCCACCTCCAATCCAAGGTTAGACCAATTGAAAAGAACCCCAACTCAGATCTCCATCATGGAGTTGCTAAAGATTTCACCATCCCACAGAAGGATCCTTGAAGAAGCTTTGGCCTCATCTTCTATCCTCACCGATCTTGATGTGGATCAATTCCAAGCCATGGTCACACACCACACCACACCACACCACACCTCATCTCCTAACATTTTTGGAACAATACCTTCCAACACAACCATCTCACAATCATGCACTTCATATAGAGGCTTACGTCCATAAAAAAAAGGTCAAATGAGTCCTGGTAGATGGAGGTGCAGGGTTGAACATATGCACCCTCAAATTAATAAAAAGCTTGGGCTTCTCCGAAGATGCTATTGAAAAAGGAAAAGGCGTAACTATCAGAGCCTATGATGATCAAGAAAGAGTGTCTCAGGGAACTATCCAACTCCTTGTTCAAGTAGGGTGGCCATCATGGAAACAACTTGTCAAGTTCTCGACCTAGAATTACCTTATAACATCCTCCTAGGGCATCCTTGGATTCATAGGATGCAAGTTGTTACTTCCACCTTCCACCAATGTGTAAAATTTCCATACCAAGGCCAAGAAGTCACTGTCCATGGGGATCTTGAACCCTTTTACTATTGCAAAAATCTAGAAGTCAAATATTACAAAATCCCCCAAGCACCTAAAAATGATGAGGGTCCCTCAACTCCATACACTGATTCAGCCACTCTCACCTCCACTTTTGTGATAGAGACACCCGCCATCCCCACCATCTTTGATATCAAGGTCATTATCCAAGACAACGGGTGTGGGAACTATAAAATGAAGAAAGGTGCCTTCATGGTAGGAGAGTTACCACAATCTCCTAGGTCCCATGGGCAACCCCAACCCGCTGAAACATCATCCCAAATTTCCAGAGTTGACCCCTCTAGATTCAAGAGTTGGGGAGACCTCGGTCATGAAGTAATAGAAGAGGACTCATTGAACCTTCTATACCAAGACAACAAACCAAAAACTAACCTACCTATGGATGATAGCAGTAAAGGCCTACAAATGATGCTCACAATGGTTATGACAAAAACTAAAGGCTTGGATAGAATGACAACGGACTTCTAATACCCATCATTCCTAAGACGCGAATGATAAAATATTGGCCTCAGATGTACCCCTTTGAGTATAACCATACGTGGACAAGGTCCCCCAGTTAAAGTAGTTAAGACTCTCCCTCAGCCAACAACAACCAAACTTCGCTTACCTATATCTACTCACCAAGTCATAGAGAATTTCACATTTGCATAACTAATGTTTGTAGTAGTAGTGATGATGAGGAAGATTCCATAACTAACTTATCAATGCTATTTGAGAATTCCCCTCTCCTTATGATTAGTACCGTGTCATTTGAGTCAACCAACCAAACCCATGAAATAAACCTAGCCTACCCCCAACTCATTGATTACAACCAACAAGGACCATTGGTTCTAGACACTTTTGAAAACGATGAGGTGCTCTCATAATTCATGGGACTACAAGAAATGATACCATGTGGAGATCACAAGACTATGTTTTATATCATTCTGGACACACAAGCTTACTATAGGGATACGATTGAGTCCTTTAGTTGCAATAGCAAAAATTTGAGAATAATCTCAAGGTCCTTGAGTGAAAACCACACTATGGCACTCTCTAACCCAAAAATAGTAAAAATAAAGGATGTATCCAATGGTGAAAACCTCTCTGAGGCACTCGAGGATGAAGGATTTAATCTTCCCCTCAGTGCTCTACATAAGGAAAGGTCAATAGTTCTAGCCAAAAAGTGCAACCTAGTTAACTTGGGAACAAAGGAAACTCTGCATATCACACTTTATGTTGAATAATTAATGTGAGAAGAAGAAGAGCTCCTAACTACTTTCTTAAGGGAGATAAAATTCAACTTTTCATGGAGCTATGTAGACATGCCCGGACTTGATCTAGAGATTGTGGTCCACCATCTAGCAGTTTACCCTGAATCAAAGCCCATCAGAGAAAAGCTTAGGAAAATGCATCCCCAGATATTCTTGTTAGTAAAAATGGAATTGAAGAAGCTACTTGATGCAGGGTTCATACAATCAATTGTCTATCTAGAGTGGGTGTCAAATCTAGTTCCAGTTTCAAAGCCCGATGGGGCATCCGTATATGCATAGATTTGAGAGACCTAAACAAGGCATGTCCCAAAGACGACTCCTGCTTCCCAACATTGATATGATTGTAGACATGACCGTGGGACATGCAATGCTTTCATTGATGGACGGATTCTCTGGGTATAACTAAATCATGATAGCCAAAGAAGATCAACATAAAATAGCTTTTACTTGTCCATGGGGGACATATTATTGGAACATGATGTCATTTGGCCTAAAGAACACTAGAGAAACATATCAGAGAGCCATGACCTTAATATTTCATGACATGATCCATAATATTGTGGAAGATTATGTCGATGACATATTGGAAAAATCCAAAAAGAGATGGGACCACATAGCAGCATTGAGTTCCATCTTTGACAGACTTGAAGAATACGAGGTCCACCTTAATCCAAAGAAGTGTGTCTTTATGATACAATCAGGGAAGCTATTGGGATACATTGTGTCTATGAGAGGAATTGAAATAGATCCCTCTAAGGTAAAGGAAATCCTCGAGATGGAGGCACCTAAGAAATTGAAGCAACTAAGAGGCCTACAAGGTAGGCTCTAGTCAATCCGTTGGTTCATAGCTCATCTAGTGGACAAGTCAATCCCATATTCTCACCTACTCCATAAGGGGGTAGCATACAAATGGGAAAAAAGTGTGATTATGCCTTTAACAAGATCAAAGAGTATTTGATCACACCTCCAATGCTTATGCCACCAATCCAAGGAAAGCCTCTAATCTTCTACATATCAGCAACAACAACTCTCGGTGCTCTCCTAGCTCAGCATGATGAAAATAGAATAGCGAGGGTCATCTATTACATCAGCCAAACCATGATATGGTATGAGTTAAATTATTCCTTCATTGAAAAGGCTTGTCTCAGAGTGGTGTTTTCCTCACAGAAGTTTAAACACTACATGTTAACACACAAAATCAAGCTCATTGCCAAGATGATCGACCCACTCAAATACTTGTTTTCCAAAGAAATGCTCATAGGAAGGATGGCCAAGTGGGTCATGACCCTATCAGAATATGGCATCGAGTATGTAGAGTGGAAGGCCATAAAAGGGCAGACTATTGTAGATCAACTAGAAAAAGTGCCAATGTACTCAAAGAATCTGCTAATTTCAGAGTTCCCTAATGAATCCATCTTCAAATTGAACATAGAAGACCACTGGAAGTTGTACTTTGATGGTTCCTATGCACAACATGGATTGGGAGTTGGGGTATTTTTCATCACTCCACAGGGAGACTGCATACCAAGGTCCTACAAATTGGCATTTCCCTGCACAAACAATATTATAGAATATGAAGCTCTAACCATAGGACTCAAAATAGCAGTGTAGTGGCATATGATGGCTCTCAAGGTATACAGGGATAGATAGCTGATAATCAACCAATTGAATGATGAATACCAGACTAAGGGTGACAAGCTAACTCCATACAAGAAATCGGTGGAAAGCCTTAAACAGTCCTTCATTGAGATCACATTTGAGTAGATGCCTAGAGAAAACAAAAAAGCAACAAACACCATGGTGAAAATTGGATCCCTATTGGATATCCCTCACAATGTTCCAAAGCATGAATTCCTAGTAGAGCAACTTCTTGTGCCTACATTTGAGGTACCAAAGTTTGAATTCATGTGCAAAATCATTGGTCCTGGTGATCCTTGGTACCACGTTATATACACTTATCTGAGAATAGGAGTCCTCCCACCTGACATAACCTCAAACCTTAAGAAAACCTTTGTCAAGAAAGAATCTTGGTTTGTCATCCTAAAAGAAACCCTTTACCGTAGGAGTATAGAAGGAACCTTGTTACATTGCCTAAATGTTGAAGAAGCCTTGATTGCTTTAACTGAGGTACACAACAAAATTTGTGGTTTGCACTCGAGGGGAATGACCTTGGCCAAGAAATTGTTGAGGATAGGGTATTATTGGCCTACTATGGAAAGAGAAGAACATGACTATGTCAAAACATGTCTACAATGTCAACAACATGGGGACCTCATCCAAGCACTAGCTAAAGAGCTCCATCTGATTGTCACACCATGGCCCTTTTCACAGTGGGGGCTCGATCTCATTGGAAAAATCACCCCCACCTCATCCAGTGGCCACAAGTTTATCATTACCACCACTAATCATTTCACCAGGTGGTTGGAAGACATCCCCATGACATACATCACTAGAAAGTAGATATCTAAGTTTATCTTGAACTACCTAATATGTCGCTTTGGTGTCCCCCAAGCTATTATCTCAGATAATAGGACACCCTTCAAGAATCAAGATGTTCATGACCTACGCTAAAAATTCAAAATCCAACATCAATTTTCCACCTCATATTATCCCTAAGGCAATGACCAACCAGAAGCTACCAATAAAACCATTTTGAAAATCCTAAAGAAAATAGTCAATGACGTAGGTTGTGACTGGCATCTACAGCTAAATCCTTCCCTCTGGGCCTATCGAACCAACATTCACACACCAATAGGTGCCACCCCATTTTCCCTAGTCTACGGACTAGAAGCCATCCTCCCCATCGAGAGCAAGCTCCTATTATTGAGAATATCACTACAAAACCTCATGTGGATGAAGAATAATGAGTATCAAGATTGAATGAGCTAGAGCTGCTAGACGAGAGACATATGGAGGCATTAAATAATTTACAAGTCTATCAAAACTGACTCAAGAGGAGTTCTAACAAGAGGATCAGGAGTTAAACATTCCAAGTTGGAGAACTTGTGCTAAAAGAGAATCAAAAGAATGTACCAAATCCAAATGGAAAAGGAAAATTTGAACCTAATTGGTTGGGACCATTCATCATCACAGTGAGCTATAAGTCAGGGGAATATCAGTTATCAACAACTAAAGGGGAACCTCTGTAGGAGCCCATGAATAGCAACCATCTCAAAAAGTTTTGTGCCTAAATCTTTCAAGGTATAAAACCAAAAAATTAAAAAAATCAGAAAATGTCCTGAAAAAATGGTTACCCTGATGAAAAATTGGTAAACAGGCATCTTAGTGACAAAAAAAAAAGAAAAAAGAAAAAGGATAAAAAAAATAGTAATGAGAAAAATCGTCCTCTAGTGAAAACCACTTCGGTGGCGCTTTGAGCAAGTACCTTGGTGAAAACCTTGAAAATAGGCACCTTGTGTAAATAAGCACTTTCCATCCACCAGGACCTTCTCAACTTGTTCGACATCAACCATCCATTACGCTCTCATCATCCATCGTATTCCATATCCCCATCCATCATCCGTTTGACATTCACATCATAGCTTGGTCCTGTGTTCGTGTCATGATCCCTCCTAGTACTACTCAATCCATTCTCAAGGCTAGTTTGTCCTGCCTTTATTAGAGTAGTTTATTGCATCACACTGGGGGCATGTTCTCATCAGATCGGATTTGTGGATGTTCTTCAAATCTCAAAATCAAAAAAATCCAAAACATCAGAAAATCAAAAAATTCAAAAACATTCAAAACATCAAAATCCAAGAAACAAGTCAAAAGCAAATCAAAAAGTCAAAAATAGAGTCTTCTTTTCGAACTATGGGTCTCTGAGCCTTGAACGTAGGCAAGGTTGATCTTTGATCATCCCCTGAGATACTTAAGTTAGTCCTTTAGGAGTCCATCATAATAAATTGGCAGTCCATTTGTTCATATCTCATCAATAATTGAGTATGTGTCAGTCGAACTATGTGGTCTCTACGTGTATAACGTAGGCAAAGCTAATCTAATTGATCAACCCCCAAGGCCCCTAGGATAGGTCTTTAGGTTAGTTTCTTGGTTAAAATCTCATAAAACCCCAAAACATTTGAAAATTTTAAAATCAAAACATTTGCAAAACATCTTGAAAATACCAAAAACAACCTCAAAACATTTCAAAAAACATCAAAAACATCCAAATATTTGAAAAAATCCATCCATCCCCATCTTGCTTTCACCCACAATAAACATCACTCATAATAAATCAATCATCATCCTCAACCTTTGGTGAAATAGTCAGAAACAAGTCTAGTAGTTCAAAAGAGAGAACTCAAACATCAAAGTCTAAGGTCTAGGTCAGTATGTAGACAAGTTGGTCAACTCTTTGTGTCAATAGCCTATCATCCAATTAGTCCCAAATCAATCATCTGATAACATCATGTCCTAGTATGTATCCTTCCAACAATGGGAATTTTTTATCAGAAAGAACACTTTGGATAAATGAAACGACGTGCCGCCATCCACTAACATGTCCTAGGATGTATCCTTCCTACAATGGGAATTATCTATTAAGAATCATTTAAGTTCTTATCCTTAAAAACACATTTCTTTTTGGTTAGAGATATGAAGAACATTAGCTTATTTTTTTACTTTATCTTTGTCCTTTTGACTTATCTTATTACGCTCATTTCAATGACCTCTTGATGATGTCCCAAATGAAAGGATTTATAGAGAAAGGATGGGGCAACGATCATGATCTTTTTATTTGCTGCACTCGTTGGATGTTCTTGTAATATAACCTTGGTCATGCGTACTTTGTTTGAGTGTAGGGAAGGTATTTTAGATATCTTGTTGACCACATAGGAAAGATTTCCTTTCTATGTTTTGGTTTGAGATGTCTGAAATATTTGAACCGCATTCTGAATAAGGTTCCATATGTCAGGTATGAACAAGAGTACTCCTATCTGATTTCCAAGTCAAAGTCCATCACACTAGGTGCAACACCATCTCAGTTCTTTATACCTTGATGCATCGTGCTTATGTGTGTTATAAAACATAAGGTAAGTATCCCTTTTAAAGTCCCAATTCTTGATAAGAAAATCATGAATATTTCATCATCATCTCTAGTAAAGTTGGCTTGTTGAATCCTCGTCACCATCTCACTTCTTCTTTCTTCTCTTCCTGCTAATAGTTAATCATCATCACCAATGCATCCATCTTGCATCAAAAAAATATTAGTATGATAAACATCATATCATATCATATTGATAATCATCATAATATAGATCTATTAGTCTAAGCATCTCATAAATCATACATTTGCATAAAAGATCCATTGCATAATCATATAGGCATTATTGCATCACCCATCTCAAATGCAGTACATCATCATTTTAAGTTATTTAGGATAATATAGATTGGTTATTCTAAGCATCTTGAAACCATTTCATTTGCATCATCATAACCATCCATACATCCATCTTGAACCTCTTTATCGTGAGATTGACCCTCAAATCGAATCTCTTCGCTCGATCTCTCGAAGGGGCAATGTACCCGCATACTTCTTTCCGTTGGGGCATTCGAAAAAATCATTTTTTTTTAAATTTGATCGCGAAAAGTTTATTCTTTGAACCAATGCAACAAGTACATTGCTTCAAAGAGGGAAAAAATGTAGACATGTAAAAATGACATCATGCATCTAATCCAGATTTACAAATTCCATGTCATTCTTAATCATTCATTTATCATCATTTTCCCTCTTTAATTAAATAAATCATCTTTTGTTTAATTAAATCTTAAAGTCTCTCTTTTAAATAATTCACTTTATTTAATTAATCTCTAAAGTCATCCATTCAAATTAAATAAATTCACCTTTATTTGATTTAACACTAACATCATCCTCTTTGATTAAATAATTCAAATTTTTATTTAATTAAATGTAAAAACATTTTCTTCTCATTTTGATTTATTGTAATCCTAAAATCTAAGTCAAAATTTTCAAATCACCTAACCTCCTCTTATTTAATCAAATCTTGATTAAATCTAATCTTAATCCATGTCACATCCTTAGCTTTTCCCACTTGCACAAATAAATCAATTTAATTAATTTATTAAATCTTCATTTTCTCTCAACTTGACATCTTTGATGGAATATTCCTCCAAATTTTAAAATCCCTCCAAATGGGATGTGTCCTTCCAACAAGGCATTTATTTTATCTTACAAGTCCTTTTTCCTTGAGCCAAGTGGCCATAACTCCATTTGACTCTCCCTCCACCTTGTCATTTCACTAGTTTCAAATTTCAACTAATTGCATTTATGGGCACATTCATCAAAATGTGCACATCCTTTTCCCATTCACATCTTGACAAGTGGCACTTGCCCATTGGATGTTGAATGATCCCATATTCATCTATTTTGCCTCTCCCCTCAATCTAACCTATAAATAAGAGGCTTCTCTTTGTATTTTGGATCCACAAGCATCCACAATTTGAGCAATTTTACTATACTCAATTTCATCCTCAAGCATCACCATCTTCATCAATTTTATCAAAGTCTTAGCTAGGTTATGTAGGTTTTTCATCATGGAGCTCAACTGAATCTTCAACAAAGTGGATCAACTTTCATCATTCATCAACATTGCATCATAGGAGTTGGGAAAGGGCCAATTTTCACATCAAATTGGCACCAATTCCCCTATGGGACCAAGAGTTTTCTTGCTTAATTAGGATTTCATTACTTTCTCATTGTGTTATTCAATTTTATTTCCTATTTTGAGCATTGTTAATGGATTTCATGGGGAATCTTGATTCTTACTTGCATTGGATCTAACTATGTGTTTGTTTCTTATGTTTTGTAGGTATTAGGTATGGGGTTCTACAGTTACAAAAGGAATTTTGTATGAATTCTTTCATGCTATATTCATCTTGGCCTAAGATGTCATTCTCTCAAGGACATTCATTAGGAGGTGGAGGTTCATGAATGTTTTCAATTTTATTAGGATCATTACCAAATACACAACTTGAAACATCAACCAAATATATTAAAGTCATCTATATTTTACCAAAACACATGTACATGATGAAACTTTGCTTTGAATATGAAATGAATGGATATTTAATGCAATTTTGGGTTTGAAATATGATAATTGACTAATTTTAGATATAAAAACCTAAAAATGATTACTTTTGAATGCCAATTTTAATTTCAAACAATGCATTATTTTTCACCAATTGAACTAGATGCAAACAACTACAAAAATATGCAATTTATGAAACTAAAATAGAGATCTGCAAGTTGTAACAGACTGATAAAATAGAGATAAAATAGTGTATAAAAATTTGGAAAAGCACTTGTACCAAGATAGAGGTCTGAAAAATTAAATTTTGAATGTTTAACTTGATGTTTAAGGTCACTGCTCCTAACAACAACAAAAATTCAATGACAGTTTCCCCAAAAATATGATGAAAATGCAAATACTATTTTATGACAATGTATAAACAAAATGAAAAAAAAATTGAATGCAATTTTGAATGAAATGTTGATCTAAATGATTGAGACACACTTTAATGTAAGATAGTATGCAAAAATCATGCAATATTTTTATATTTTTATGAATTTAAATGATGCAAACATGCAATATGCAACCCTAAATGCAATGCAAGATAAGATGATGCAAAACCTAGATCTAGGGTTTTAAAGGTATCCAAATTAGAAAAAGGTATGATGTACAACAATACATGGAATGAAATGTTGAATAAGAAACCTTAACAATGTTGAGTTCACCAAAATGAAATGTTGGAAAAGAGTGACACTAAATAGGACTTTAAAGATCTATAATAGATGTCTTTCCCTAAGGGCATTTCATTAGGAAAAAGATCACAAGGAGTAGAGATTGACTTTCAACCTCAAAGGTGAGTCAATCAGACCTAGATCTCAGTTACTTTAGGGAAGTAGGATAATGAGATAGAACTAAAAGCAATTTGAAATGATATGAAATGTTTAAAATTGTTAGAAGATTAATCTTTACTTGGTAAAGGTTATTCTTTAATTGTAATTTTTTATTAACTTGTAGGAATATTCCAAAGGAATCCCTACAAGTATTTTGTCTTTTTGTCATCTCACACATGTGTGAGGATGACTTATTTTTAATTCCTTTATTAAGGAATATTTGTAACCACCTCCTTAAGAGGTGACACTTTGCACACACATAGATGAATGGTGGCATTCATTGAGTTGGGGAGTTACATTCTAACCTCTTCTTCTCACCCCACTTATTGAGGTGCCTCCTCCCATTCTTTAAGACTCATGCAAGCAAAGCAAAGGTCAAGTCTCTTTGTATTATTCTTTAGGGCATTTTTCCTCCATTCATAATATTGGGGTTTTTTCTTGTTTTTTCCCCTTAACAAATTCTTGTGTCTCTCTTGCTTTGGTGGTGCTTGGTTTGGCTACTTCAATTTATTTGGTAATCTCTTTCCTTCAAACTATTGCTCTTTATTAGTACTTTCCATTGCTCTTTCCTATTTCCTTTCATGGTATCAGAGCTTGGTATTACTAATATTTTGTGAGCTACATTGTTGAAGGTTTACCAGATTTTTCAGCACACCATTAGAGACTCTCAAAGAGAAGAAGAGCTAGTGCCTAATCTTGGTTGTTTTTTTGTCTTCTAACCTTTTTTTGGTGCAGGAATTTCTTAGTTTCCTATTGTTCAGATTTTAAATAATTTGTTCTTAAATCTATTTGTATATCTTGCAAGATTTTAGAAAACCCAATAAGGGTTTATCTTATTTTTCAATTTCCAATTTAAAGTTTATTTATTTCTATAATTTACACAAATTTGTATATTAGATTTGTAAAAAAAATCATTTTTTTTCTAACCCCTGTGCAAGGTTCCTTATTTAAAGATTTCTAAGTCCTTTATTTAAAATTTCAAATCTATTTGTTTTGCATGCATATTTAATACTTTGAATCTTTTTAGAAACCCTCAATAAAGAGGTTATATTTCAATTTTTTTTAGATCTGTAATTTTTTTTTACAATATCAGGCTAAATTTGTTAAAAAAATTACTATATTTTACATTTTGTCAAAAAAATCAATTTTTTTTAGGATCTAACCCTAGTTCAAAAACTCTTTTTAGAAAAAGACTAATCTATTTTTTTTGCAAATCTATAAAAAAATCCTGCATGTTATTATTTGCATGTTGAAATTTCCTTTAAAAAATCAATTTATTTTTGGTCTTTTTTAGAATTTTTAATTCTTAAATCTCAAAAAATCAAACTTTAAATTAATTTGTTTTCAAAATCATTTTTTTTAAGGGTTTCAAAACCCTTTTTTTTATAATACTCAATACAAAAAATTCAAAAAGACTCTATCTATATTTTAAAACCCTCATTTTAGTTCAATTTCTTTTTAAAAAAATCTATATCACTATTTTTACATATTAATATAAAACAAATAAATAAACAATTTATTTTCTTTAAAAAAATTATTGTATAAAAAATTTCATACAAAAAAAATTCTTAAACCCTTTCTCTTTTGTTTAGGGCTTCGGCCCCTACAGCTGTTGCTACTCCATCTGCAGAGAGTTTTTGCTTTCTGAAGGGCTTGACCCAGCACCCTTCTGCTAACCTTGCCCCCTGTTGTCGGGCTCCCTGAACCTTTCCCTTGCATTGTCTCTGTATCTCTTTTTAAAAACCTTTTGTCCTGCCTCTCTTATCCCATTGCACCTTTTCTTTCTTTATTCTTCAAATCCCTAACCTCGCCCCTCACCTAATATCTAAAACCTAAATGTTTTAAACTCAAAATTTTGCCCGCCCATTTCTAGCATGCAAGTTCTTATAAGTTTTTTTTTTTATATCTTTAATATATATCTCTCAAATGTCCCACCCATGGCCTTTCTTTTAAATAAGAATTTTTTAAAAATTTTAACCTTTTACACAAGATCATTTTTCTTTAATAAGGTTTTTTTATTTTATTTTTTTAAACCTAACATTTTAGCTTTATATTTTTTATGGTATTTTTTATTAATAATTAAAAAAAAATTGTTTTTAATATTTTAGTTTAAAGGGGATTATTTATTTTTAGACAATTTTTTTTTTTTAAAAAGGCTTTTTTTTTTAAAGATTTAATTAAATTAAAAGGGATATATATTTTAAGCAAATATTTAAAGTAGTCATTATTTTTATCATAAAGTTGTGATTTTTTTTATTACAATCATGTCTACTTTAATTCTTGAAATTAAGTTGAATTCTTCTAACTATTATTCTTGGAAAACTCATATATGCTTTATTTTTCGGTTTAAACATCTTTTAGATGTAGCTACAAATCCTAAATCTAAACCAGGTTCATCTACATCCAAAGATGAAATCAAAAAATGGAATCTCAAAAATGAGGAAGCCCTTGGCCTCATAGATATCTCCATGTCACCTGAACTTTATGTTCATATTGGGACATGCACAACTGCCTATGAAGCATGGAACAAACTCAAAACAATTTATGATAGTACAAATGAATCAAGAAAAAATCAAATTCAAGATCAACTTGAAGATTTGAGGTATTCTGATTTTAAATCTATGGATGATTTTTTATTGAAATTTGATGCTTTAAATAGTCAATTGGATGGTTTAGGAGTTAAATTAGATAATCTTAGATTAATTCATCTTATTCTCAAAAAGTGTCTTCCTAGACAATTTCAGCAATTCATTACTAATATTCATGCTCAATTAGCTATTCCTTCTTTAGCTAATCAATTAACTTATGATATTTTTTGTGATTTATTAAGACAAAGAAGGACTGGATTAATTTGAAGTTTAATACTCTTTCGAAATCTAATGGGCATGCTTTCTTGTCCCATCACTAAGCAAGGTACATTCTAAACAAACAACATTATAATTCAAACCCTCATTATAATAATGGCAATGATCACAGAAAGGGTTTGAAACTCTTTAAGAGCACATTGCCATTGTAATGGGATAGTCATTAACCAAAACACTTGTTTAAAAGCAAGAATGAAAAAGCTTATGAAGCAAAATAATCTGGCAAAAAATAAACCTAATAATAATAAGTTTCAAAATAATGCAAATCAATCTAGGCGTGCTTTTACTTGTAGTTCTAATGTTTCTCAACCTCTTGAATGGGTTATTGATTCAGGTGCATCTCAACATGTTACTTCACATAAAGAAGTTTTTGAGTCTATGCAACCTGATATATCTAATGTTCCTCTTAAACTTGCTAATAATCATACTTGTAAAGTAGAAGCAATTGGAGATGTGAATGTTCCTAATGGTAAATTGCATGATGTTTTATATGTTCCTGAATTAAAGACTAACTTGCTTTAAGTTGCTAAGCTTTGTCAAGATTATAAAATAGAATTTTACAAAGATATGTGCTATGTTATTGATCCAAAACAAAACAAGGTCATTGCTAATGCTAAATGAGACAATGATAATTTGTTCAAATTTTATGAGTTTGCTCAATCTAGATGCTCTTTAATATCTACCATTGATTTTAATGTTTGGCATGAAAGACTTGGTCATATGAATGCTAACAATATTGCTTTAATGCAAAAGCTTAATATGGTAGATGGATTGCCTAGTATTGTTCCATCTAAAATTGTATGCACAGGATGCATGAGTGGTAAGATGCATAGGGAGCCCTTTTCACATGGTCAATCATGGAGGGCAACTCATAAGTTGCACCTAGTTCATAGTGACCTTTTGGGACCCATGGAGAATAACTCCATCCAAGGATCAAGGTATGCACTTACTTTTGTTGATGATTTTTCTAGAAGAGCTTGGATCTATTTTCTTCATAGTAAGGATCAAGTTCTTGATATATTTTCTGAATTTCATAAATTTGTTGAAAGGCAATCTGGTTTTAAACTTAAAATTCTTATAACTGATAATGGTAAAGAATATGTGAACAATGCTTTTAATAGTTATTTGAAATCATTTGGTATTAAGCATGAGCTAACTATTCCCTATACACCTCAACAAAATGGTGTAGCGGGAAGGAAGCATAGAACTATTGTTGAAATGGCTAGATGTATGTTACATGCTAAAAATATGTCTTATAAATTTTGGGCAGAAGCTATGTTTTGTGCTACTTACATTATTAATAGGACTCCTACTAAAGCTTTTGCAGAAATTTTGTTGGGAAGCTTTAATCTTAACACAGGTTCCAATTTAACATGTTCAAACACAAAGGCAAAAATTAGATGCTAAATCTTCTTATCATATTATTGTTGGTTATGATGAACATTCTAAAGCTTATAGAGTTTATAATCCTCTTACTAACAAAGTTAAAGTTGTTAGAGATGTATGCATTGCTGAAAATGGTGTTCATGATTGTTCTAAAGTGCATAATATTGATTCTTCTCAAAATAAAGTTATTGTTGTGGAGGATAATCCTCAAGTTGACACTCCTCTTAACCCTCCTAATGCATCTCTTACTCATAGTAATAGTGATGATGAAAATGTTGAAATTTCTCCTCATGATTCTTCTTCTAGTGATGATACTCCTACATCTAAAAGAAAGCCAAAATGGTTTAAAAATTTGTTGCAAGAAAGTGAGGATTATTTAGGTAAAAATCCACCTAAAAGAAGACATGCAAATTATTGTAATTATGCTTTGATGTCTAACATTATGAATTCAAATGATCCTCAAACTTATGAACAAGCTAAAGATCAAACTCATTGGCAAAAGGCTATGCAAGAAGAATACGATAATTTAATTGCTAATAATACTTGGGATTTAGTTCCATTACCTCAAGGTAAGAATCTTGTTTCATGTAAATGGTTGTATAAAACTAAGGTTAATGCAAATAATGAAGTTAGCAAGTTTAAAGGTAGATTAGTTGCTAGGGGCTTTTCTCAAATTGAAGGCTTAGATTATAATGAAACTTTTGCTCCAGTAGCTAAGATGCCCACTATTAAATTAGTTCTTGCTTTAGCTTCTCATATGCATTGGCCTATTCATCAAATGGATGTTAAAAGTGCATTTTTACATGGTGATTTACATGAAGAAATTTATATGTCTCAACCTTTGGGTTTCATTAAGGAAGGAAATGAACATCTTGTTTGCAAATTGAAGAAATCAATTTATGGTTTAAAGCAATCTCCTAGAGAATGGTATTCAAAGATCAATGCCTTCTTTTTATCTCAAGGTTTCATTAGAAGTAAAAATGATCCAAATTTATATATTAATCATAGTGAAGATGATATTGTGCTTATTATTTTATATGTTGATGATTTAATTATCACTTCTAGTTCTAGAAATTTGATTAGTGATGTTAAGTCTCAACTCAGTCAACAATTTCAAATGACTGATTTAGGCCTATTACATCATTTTTTGGGTATGCAAATTTGGCAAACACCTAAAGGTATTTTTTCTTTCTCAACATAAATATGCTCAAGATCTCTTAGATAGATTTAAAATGAATGATGCAAAGTGTGTTTCTACTCCTTGTGAATTAGGAACTAAATTAATGGTTGACATGGAAACTCCTTTTGTTGATCCTACTTTATATAGGCAATTAGTAGGAAGTTTAAATTATCTAACTCTTACTAGACGTGATATTTCTTATAGTGTTGGATTGGTTTCTAGATTTATGTCTAAACCAAAACAAACTCATTTTAAAGTTGCAAAAATAATTTTAAGATATGTTAAAGGTACTCTTAATCTTAGTCTTTTTTATGATGCAAATTGTGATTTTTCTTTAAAGGGTTATACTGATTCAGATTTAGGAGGTGATCCCAATGATGGGAGATCCACTTGTGGTTATTGTTTCTTTGTTGGATTAGATGCAATATCATGGAATAGTAAGAAACAACAATCTACTTCTCTTTGTTCTACAGAAGTTTAATATAAAGGTTGTACAAATGCATCTAAAGAAGCATTATGGTTAAGAAGATTACTTGAAGACTTGGGTCTACCTCCAAAGGATCCCACTCCTTTATATTGTGATAATCAAAGTGCTATTGCTTTGGAAAAGAATCCAATTTTTCATGCAAGGACCAAGCACATTGCTCTTCAACATCATTTCATTAGAGAGCAAATTGAAGACAAGCAAATTTCTCTTTTGTATTGTAAAGGTGAAGATCAAGTTGCAGATATTCTCACCAAAGCTCTTTGTAAAGATAAATTTCTCTTCCATTGTAAAAATCTTGGATTACAACCCATTGAAGGGTTTGATGTAACCTCCCCAAGTAAAGCTTAAGGGGGGATGTTAGAAGATTAATCTTTACTTGGTAAAGGTTATTCTTTAATTGTAATTTTTTATTAACTTGTAGGAATATTCCAAAGGAATCCCTACAAGTCTTTTGTCTTTTGTCATCTCACACATGTGTGAGGATGACTTATTTTTTAATTCCTTTATTAAGGAATATTTGTAACCACCTCCTTAAGAGGTGACACTTTGCACACACATAGATGAATGGTGGCATTCATTGAGTTGGGAGTTACATTCTAACTCCTTCTCACCTCTACTTATTGAGGTGCCTCTCCTCTCATTCTTCAAGACTCATGCAAGCAAGCAAAGGCTGAAGCTCTCTCTCTTTGTATTATTCTTTAGGCATTTTGCCTCCATTCATAATATTGGGGTTTTTTCTTGTTTTTTCCCCTTAACAAATTCTTGGGTCTCTCTTGCTTTGGTGGTGCTTGGTTTGGCTACTTCAATTTATTTGGTAATCTCTTTCCTTCAAACTATTGCTCTTTATTAGTACTTTCCATTGCTTTTTCCTATTTCCTTTCAAGAAGGAAATAAGGATCGAACAATGTTTAGATTTGATTAAGAAATTAGACAATGAGAAAGTACTTAAATCTAAAAACTAAATAAGATTCAAGAAAACCTTTATGGCCAAATCGTAGGACATACCAAATTAAATGGCTTTGTCAAAATGAAAAGAAAATAATTTCTTTAGAGTTTTCTTTTCTAATTAGCTAGGATAAATAAATACAATAAGTAAACACACAAATTACCTTCAAACATACAATTGAATTTAAAAATACTAGACAAGCACACTATAGAATTGACAAAGAGGGTTAGGGTTTTTAGCTTCATTTGTTATATGGAGATATTTTATTGTAATGTACATAATCAATGATATGATTCTTGATTTTTTATAAGATTTAATATTATGACACCTTAACAAACCAAGATATGACTTTCATGGTTCACTCCTACATGCATGGAATTTACATTTTCATCTACAAGTTTGACCCTAAATTTGTAGTTTTAAAATTATTTTGTGACCTTGACCCCTACACTTCTAGTCTTTAGGAATTTATTTATCTCCATTTCTTAGACTATGTTGAGAGCCATTATAATGTTTTTTTGCACTAACTTTGGGAGGAAACTCATTTTTCCTTACTCAAACCCTTGGATTGATTTAAAAAAATTGAACAAGTTAAAATACATGCCAAATATAAATGCAAGTGCCTAGGTATTTTATCCTTGTAATCTTAAAAGTTGATGTAATACTCTAATGATCAAATCATATGTTGATCTATGATACATATGGATTGATATCTAAATGAATTAGAAAATTTTCTTTTATATAACATTGTAGCTCTAAAATTTTAATATTTCATGCTCAAATTGTTGAGAAATAACTAATTGGAAGTATTTCAGCTTGGGACCATATTTAAATTTGGATATATAAATGTGTGTGCCAAAGAAACAAAATGAAAAGAATAACATTTGGATCTATATCCTTGATATGTTTGAAGCTAAGTCTAGTCTAGGCTCAAGTTAATGGCTAAAATTTTGCAAATAAAAATGCAACTTGGTTTGTCTAGTACATATGTGTTTAGTTTATTTGTTGTGTTATTAGTTGGATGATAGTTAAGGTGTCCACTATGAAATGCTAGATGATGGGGAGGTGATGTTGGAGCATTCTGACACTTGAAATAATGTTGTAGATGCATTGAAAAATCCAATCAACATAAAGAAGTTCAAGGGGTGTAGTTTTGAATTATAGACCTCTCATCCCCTAACAGATAGTTGATAGTTTTGATATTCATTTTTCTCTTGAAAGGTGTTTAACAAGACAAAAATATATGCAAAACAGGGAAGCAAAATACTATATTGAAAATGCTTTAAAAACTTTCAAACAAATGCAATTTGAATTCATTTTAACCTGTCAAGTTTAGCCATTAACTTGAACTCTAAAAAAAATGAATTTTAAATACCTAGTGCTCAATAGTGCTCAATATGCAAACTCGAATGATGAACTTTGAAGAGACGAACTTAAATTTGCTTTCGCCAGAAAGAAAAACCTCTGTTTGGTCGCCGTCAGGGGTTCAGTTTTCCGCACGCACCAGGGACAGTGACTAGTAAAACAATAAAGTAAAAGTGACAGGTTAAAATGAATGAATTTTTTGGTTTTATCATATTTAGGGGGTTCAGTCAAACCCATGTTCGACCGAACCTATTTAAATATGTTTTTTTTATTTAGGTTTTCTTTGGTTCGGTCGAACCATTGGGTTTGGCCGAACCCATTCAATATGGTGAAAAGAAAAAATGCAAAATTTCCTTCCTCTTGTAAAGTGTAACCACTATTCTAAAGCCACCGTGGGGTAAAGAGAGGAATGCAAGGTTAGGCGAGCTACGAATCTGAGTCGATAGGGTAAGCATGGGATGGCCAAGTGCATTCCAGTAGTGTCGAGTAAGTCTAGAAATTATGGGGGAGTTTCAGTAAGGTGATCTCTTATGAGCGTAGGGACACAAGAGTGAAGGCTAGTTCTCAGCATTGGGGTGCAAAGTTGAGGAATCACACAAGGTGCGCTCCCCGAGAGAAAAGTTGGGCCATGTTGTGCAAGGCACACATGGGCATCACGAATTTAATCAAGTGTCAACATACTCTTGGGGAAGATCTCATCCTCCTCAGTAGGACCAAGTGGGGAACTCAAGGGCCAAACTCATCTGTATGGTGTATAGCCAGAGCAAGGATGGATGCTAGTGAGGTTGTTGGTCACCCAAGATTGGAGCAACAAGGAAGGGTTACAGAATATTTGGATTGGTATCATTGGTGCAAGATCTCAACAAGGGTTGCATGGTGCAACATGATACTATTGAAAGGTTGAACCAAGTAGGACTTGGGAAGTAGTTGAGTAGGTGTCAAGCGAGATCAAGGTGCACAGTCGTTGAAGTCATTGGACTGAGTGATCAAGGGATCTTGAGATCAATGTTGTAAGTGGGAAGTCAAGTCCCCAAAGAGCTAAAAGGAACCAAGAGTTCAAGGTGGATGGGTTTAGTAATCAATTGTCTTATGGGAGACACAAAGGACGAAGAACTCAATGGAATCACCAAGTCTACACAAGATGCAACAACCATTCAGGAAAGTGAACAAAGTGAGACATGGTGGACCATGCAAGCAAAAGAGCTCGTCGCAGCTCGCAGGTGTACTATTCTACGGTGCACTTGTAGAAGTTGAGTTCCTCAAGTATGGAGGACTCGCAAGCAAAAAGGCATAATATGAGAACTTGAAAGGGCTTGTCTATATGGGAGTCAGAAGTAATGTTGAGCAGTGTCATGCGAGTTTGACCTCTCAGAGAGAAAAGGTGCATTCGATCCATGCACTAGTCTAGCCCTGTGACAGTTGGTATCAGAGCAAAAGCAAGTTGATCTTCTAATGCTTGAAGGGAGTATTTGAGGTGAGTTTGGATCTCATCAGAGCGAGAGGAAAGACCTCTCCGAGAGAAACATAGTCAGCCTGATATGAGCTAAGTAAGGAACGACTTCATTAGAGACTAAGAAAGAGTCAAGCTAGGGTACATCCAGTAGTGGTGTCGAAGTTGTGAAGGCAATGTGGTTTTGAAGAGCCAGTTTATGAATGGAGTGACAAGAGAGTATTGAGATGGGTCTCATTCCAGTAGTGCATTCAGTTGTGCGAGCAAAACGAGTGGGCCATCAGGGCATGGTCCTAAAGTTAGTCACTGTGTAGTGGCATTGCAGTGCATAGAATCCAAAAAAGGTGCAAAAGTGAACCAAGGTGTTGTGCTTCAGAGGCTGATTCAATGAAGGGGTTAGGATCTAGTAGCGATTCGTGGCCAAGTTCTATGGTAGCACAGGTTTTGAATCGAGTTTTGGCATCTGTGTATCTTCTTAAGGGGCGGTATGGGTCGTTGGTCTTTTGGAGATGCCAGAAGAGGTTATGGGGCCTTTTCCAAGTGCAGGAGGGGGCAATAAAGGATTATGGACTCAGAGTTGTGCATAACTTCTGCAGTAGGAAAACAGAGGAGATTTGGATGGTGTGTTGCTAAAGTGGGGTGAATCAAAGAAATATTGCATGCTAAAGGTCTTAGTAGCTCATGTGCAGAGCAAAGTAGGCTGTGTAAGTGAGTGTTGGGACAAGAACCAATGTTGAGTTTGGGTATAACCACATAGACGTGGGTACCAAGTTGGTGCAGAGAGTGCCATCCATGATGGACTTGAAGGTGTTTGTGGACAGAAAGGAAACATCAGCAAGATATGGTCTTTGGAGCATCAACACAAGGTTCTGGAGTAGGCTCACCAATGTTGGGAGTTTACAGAGGTAGAATTATGAAAATTTGACCTAAGATTGAGAGGTTGCACCAAGGTTCAGAGCCTTGGAAAATTCACATCGTGAGGATGTGCATCAGGGTGAGCCAGGCTCATTCCCTCAAGTCAGAGATCTCAGTGTGGACGCAGGATAGAGGCACTATCCGTAAATCAAAGTGCACGTTAGACAACCGAGCAATGGTTGCAATTAATCCTCAAAGGTGAGGAGTTGGAAAGGAAGTTGGCATGGCCTACAAGCTAGGTTAGGATGTCGCAAAGTGTTGTGGAATATCTACAATGAAGCGTAAGCCAACAGGGAACCAGACGTGATGTAAGTGTTGCAGTGGTGTGGTGGATGTTCCGTTATAGTGAAAGAAAGTAATTTAAGGGGGACTTGAGTTGGACTCAGTGTTTAGGGTGTAGGATCCTGACAAGGTCAGATTCGAGGCAAAATCGATGGGGGACTTGCACAAGGCAGTGTTCAAGGTGTAGGACCATTGGATCCGAGGTGAAATCTAGTGGCGTCAAGGTTGGAAGATTTTGTAATCGAAGTAGGCTAAGTCACAAGATGGTGAGTAAGGTTGGAAGGTTCATAATTGAATTAGACCAAGTCACAAAGAAAGAAGGTTGCAAAAGGTTATAAAGGCTTCGAAGCTGAGCCAAATCACAAAGGCAGAGGTTAGTTGAGCTTTTGGTGTGGTGTAATGGGCACAAGATGGGAAAAAAGGTGTCAAATGATGGACACGAAAGACGTTCCATGGTAGCATTATGGGTACTTAGAAGAAACAAGGCGGATGCGAAAGGTGCACTCAGTGCAGATGAAGTATGCAAAGAAAGCGTGTTTAGGCAAGCACCAAGGCAGAGTCCAAGAGTTTGCAAAAGTACACCAAGGTTGGTGGAAGAAAGTATGACAAAGTATTAAAGGATCGCTAATATAGGACATGTATCGGCAGACAGAAGTTGTTAAATCTTGGGTTGCATATGACAAGTGAGAGACTCCAAGTAGTCAAGTGGGTGCAGAGCACGCCACGAAGCCGTGGTCAAAGGGTATACTAATCGGAGGAGGCTACAGTACTAGGGGAATCATGGGCATACAAGATGGTACAGCGGATAGAAGTTGTGAAGCTGAAAGTTGAAGGCATGAATTCGAGAAAAAGTGTCAGAAGAGGGGTATACTAGTCGACGGAGGCTAGGTACTGAACCTGCACAACAAGGTTGTTGTAGTGAGCTTTTAGTGGATGCTGATAGTGGCTGAGTAGTAAAAGGTTGTTTGAGCATGAATGCAAATGTTCTCAGTAGGAGGCAGCTCAGTGAGTTAGTCAAGGAAAGGCCTTGCAAGGCATTGCAGTGTCAGGGACACTCAACCAAGCTTCACTTCAGAATGAGACAAGATGTCTTTGGTTCAACATTTGAAGATCCCTTGGATAAGTTCCTAAGTCTTTGCCAGGAAGCAATTAAGCACTTGTCTCACGTCTGAGTGTTCAATGTCGAGGTCGTCACTTGCTTTTAAGTGGGGGAGAGTGTAAGGGGCTTGAAGTGAATAGTGTGCTTGAGGAGCATTGGACCTAGTCTAAGTGTGGTGCAACAGAGTTATACCCTTGGTGATGCAAGTTTTGCGTAGTGCATCTGTCAATGCATGAGCTAGGCAAGTTGCAGTGGTGGTGCGAGTTGGACATAAGGAGTCTATTGGACATATCATCTAGGACTCATCTTGAAGGCATATCGAGTTGAGGAGCCATACGGCTGGCCATTGGGAATCTACTAAGCCGTGAGGTGCGATCCAAGTCCGTAGTCCATTGGATATGGCTAAGTTGCATTGGAAGCTAGGCGCTTGGTGTTAGTGTTGCAAAAAGTGTTGAGGCAAGTTAGGACAGTATGGTTCTAATGAGGAAGCCGAGTTACTTGAGGTAGCATGGGCAGAGTGTAGCATGAAGCATAAAGAAGTGTTGTGTCATGCCAAGTCATGGAAAGTTGAGGTAGGTTGTACAAGAGTGGTGCAACTCTACAAGGCGAGTTGGAATTGTCCAAGAGTTAGTTAGACTAAACGGTCTGCAAAGCAGTAAAGTTCCTATGGGTTGTTTGGCGTGAGAAAAGTTAGAAATGGAGGAGTCAACCCAAAGTACAACGTATTCCTACGGATGTCGGGGATTCACACAAATAACTTATATAGGGAGCTATGGTTGTTCAAAAGTAAGGAGCACCATAGGGATGCAACAGGGTTGTACCAAGAGTTCATGACAGGATACCAAGTGGAAAGGGTGTCTCGTGCTCTTCCTTCCAGGAGTGAAATAGAAGTAGCTCCCGCCTCAAGTCCAGTAGTGGCTCAGGTGTACATTATCATTATTAGGGATGAGGAAGGATCTCGTTCCACCCTAGCCATGATGAAAGGGGTTTGGTGGTGAACCCAACGTCCTAAACCCTATGAAATCCAGTAATAGGGCCAACATGAGATAGCTCTAAGGTGTGCTACCGAGGGAGTTAGATGTTGGAACTCGTCCCAAGCGACAGGGTAAAGAGAGGAACACAAGGTTAGGTGAGCTACGGATCCAAGTCGGCAGGGTAAGCCTGGGATGGCCAAGTGCATTCCAATAGTGTCGAGTAAGTCTGGAACTTATGGGGGAGTTCCAGTAAGGTGATCTCTTATGACCTTGGGGACACAAAATTGAAGGCTAGTTCTCAGCATTGGGGTGCAAAGTCTCGGAGCTGCACAAGGTGCGTTCCCCGCAAGAAGAGCTAGGCCATGTCGTGCAAGGCACACATGGGCACCGCGAATGTAATCGAGTGTCAACATACTCTTGGGGAAGATCCCGTCCTCCTTAGTAGGACCAAGTGGGGAACTCAATGGCAGAACTCATCTATATGGTGTATAGCCAGAGCAAGGATGGATGCTAGTGAGGTTGCTGGTCACCCAAGATTGGGGCAGCAAGGAAGGGTTACAAAATATCTAGATTGGTATCATTGGTGCAATATCTCAACAAGGGTTGCATGGCGCAACATGATACTATTGAAAGGTTGAACCAAGTAGGACTTGGGAAGCAGCTGAGTAGGTGTCAAGTGAGATCAAGGTGCACAATCCTTGAAGTCATTGGACTGAGTGATCGAGGGATTTTGAGCTCAATGTTGTAAGTGGGAAGTCAAGTCCCCAAAGAGCTAAAAGGAACCAAGAGTTCAAGGTGGATGGGTTTAGTAATCAGTTGTCTTATGGGAGAAACAAAGGATGAAGAACTCGATGGAATCACCAAGTCTGCACAAGATGTAGCAACCATTCAGGAAAGTGAACAAAGTGAGACATGGTTGGACCATGCAAGCAAAAGAGCTCATCGCAGCTCGCAAATGTACTATTCTACGGTACACTTGTAGAAGTCAAGTTCCTCGGGTGTGGAGGACTCGCAAGCAAAAAGGCGTAATCTAAGAACTTGAAAGGGCTTGTCTGCATGGGAGTCACAAGTAATGTTAAGCAGTGTCGCACGAGGTTGACGTCTCAGAGATAAAATGTGCATTTAATCCATGCACTGGTCTAGCCCCATGACAATAGAGGTGTCCCTGCGACCCAGCCCAACGGCTCAACAGTCCTTACCTTAGGTAAATAATAAATAAGAATTAGACTCGATCATATATTGAACAAATTTGTCAAAGTGAATACCCTTCACTCCTTTACTTTAACTAAAAGAAATTAATTATTCATATGATTGAAACTCTTTCTCGTACAACTTGAACTCCTACTCTAATGCCAACAAATTTCTAAAATTATTTGAAATTAGGTATTATAAAAAAAGTAGAAAAAAAAAGAGGCATAACATGTGAAAAATACCTAGACATATTTTGGAAGTTTGTTCCAATTTTGTCTCAATGCTCGTACAGGAATCAATCGCCTTACCTAAATTGTCCTCTAGTCACGAATTACCCGCCACTACTTTTAAAAAAGTATACCAGATGGTGTTGTCGACAACTTTCCTTCACATCAACCGAAGTTCAATAACATTATTATAATTTGATCTGTGAATAAAATTCTAAATTCGTAGTATCCATCACCTTCTTTCACACCTCATCGACCTATAATCCACCCAACGGACACCGCTAGAGACGTGCTCGTTACAAAGAACACTGGATTGGCCAATGGATTCCTGAGCTAAATGTTGGTTTTCTTAACGTTCAGCAGGTTTAGATTAGACAGTTTTGGGAATTTTTTAAAGAAAAACTGCAAATCAGATCTTATATGGAAGATTTTGTATCATTCACAAGTTCATTTTTGTTAACTGAGAGTGAAAGATTAAAAGGTATCCATTTCGAGTCTGTACCAGGTACAATCCTGACCTCATCTCTTACAATATATTTAAAAGTTTAAACCTTAATGAATGGTGTAATCAATGAAACTTTTTATCCCAATCCCTACACCTACTAATTATAGAAATAATAAATAAAAACCTTATTTTAAAATAGAAAAAATAACTGAACAGCTGAACATTCATAAATATCATTTCATCTTAATGTTTAAGATTTAAAAAATTATATGTTAAAATTAAAAAATAAGATGGAGAGATTCCGTATCACGGGCACTTCTTAAAAAGACTTGGATATATTTGGACTCATTTATTTTTATATGTAATTGTTTCACCAAAAAAAGAAAAGAACTCCACAGACAACTTTTAACTATATTACCTAAATGTAATCCCTTTTAGCATTTTAGTATTGGGAGGAGAGATAACTCGAGAGATCGTTAATGACTATATTGGTAGTCACAAGTTACTATTTTTTTTAATTGAAACAAAGCAAATGAAATTGTATAGAATGAGACAATTAAAATTTTAATATATTTTTATTTTTATTTTGTAGATTTATAAAGTTATCAATTGAGAATTTATCTTGTAGATTTAGAAAGGCATCAATTGAAATTTTATTTTGTGGATTTAGAAAGGTATTGTCTTATATTTGATATAATTTATTGTTTGGGTATTTAATATTTGAATACATATCTATTTATATTCTATATTATTTAAAAATATATATTTATGTTATTTTTTTGTGTTTTGAGTACATATATTTTAATTAGGTTGTTTTTTATGGAGTAACAAGTTTATAACTGATATATTCTTGAATTGAATTTAACTCATAATTTTATTTAGTTTGTCTTCATTATTGCTCATGTTTTGATAGGTGAATGTGGTTATAGGAACCATACTATTATATAATAATAATATAATAAAAAAATTATAGTTTTGAATGACTACTCTTGTGGAGGGCCCATAATCCAAAACCTCGTAGGGTGACATAGTTTCATAACATTGATTAAGTTATTATATTCTATAATTATGGGGTTAACAAAAAAAAAAAACATTTCTTTCAAATTCTTGTGTTCATACCTCTTCCTCCATATCAGTTTCTTCACCAAAATTCAAGTCAAAACTTCCAACCTTGAATGCAAAAGGAAAGTTTAGTCCTTATGTTGGAGCTACACTAGATGCAAATTTAAGGAATTAAATTCCCCATTTTACCTTTTATTTCCTCAACACTTCATTTTGACCCACCATCAAGATAAAAATGAGACCCAAGGACTAGTTTATGGTAGATTGATGATCAACTAGACCCCATCACTAGAGTGAAAACCAAGACCAATCATGACATTGTTCAAAATGGCTTTCAAACCCCCTCTCCACCTCAACTTTATTAGAGCTTTAGCTATAGTCAAGTAATTGTTGGTGTGAATAGGTAATTTACCTAACAGGTTAATTATGGGGTCCTATTTACATGTTAAGTCCACTTAGGTCCTATGCATATTTAAGTTGTTTAGATAAATTTTTATCTTTTAATAAATATTAGAGTCCTAGGTCATTTAATGATGGTTCGTGCCATTTAATAATGACACCAGTCATTTAATGTTTTGGAATTTGGTACTTCACCACACCTTTTCTATATAAGCCAGGTCATTGTACACTCTTGTATGATACCTCATCATCATATTTGATAGATCTTAATATCAAGCAAGCTCATTTCTTGCATACTCTCTTCTGGAAGGTTTTCATTATTTTTGTAGGTGATCCTATGATAGAGCTAATTTTTAGCTACTACAATAATGACATCCTTTGGCTTCCTTGCCTCAAGAAAGACCTCTACAAACATTGGAAAAATATTAGTGAAAACATTTTAGTAGTACAAAGTGGAGATCAAACTCTCATCCAAAGTGTCTTTTATTGCATGGAGAACAGTGATTACCCTAGCCTTGAAGATTTTTTTCAACCTAAAGTTTGAAATTTCATTGAGAAAATCAATTTGCATTTTCTAAATGCCATTAACCACACCATAGTATCCATTGCAAATATCATTGACACTTTGAGACTAGGGAGGTAGTAAGGCATCTTTATATACCTTGAATTCGAATTCTTGATGATTATTGCAATAATCAATCATGTACTCTCTGACTCCTACTAGTATATGCTTTGGTTTGAAATGAGTCGAACATAGTATTAACTCAAAGTCTATGAATTCCCATTGTATAATAATGGGAAGTTACACAAAGTATTTGGCATTAACTACCTTCATGTGAGTGGGGAGCTATTGATAATGCACTCCACATTCATTTCAATTATCATGTTTGCTAGAGCATTCACATCAAACCATTTACTTCTCTATAGATATGGCTAAGCATGAAATTTTATGTCTTTTAAAAGGGATCAATATTGATAAATAATATTATTTATTTTCCAACCTAGAGGGGATTCTCTATGAATGACATTGATTATAATTAGAGAACCTCCCTCAATGCACACTCAACCTAGATAGAAATGTTCACAAGTTTCAAGTTTGAGGACAAAGGCTTGGGCTTCTACCTCATTATTAGTTCTTGAATTGAGTTTTTTGCTACTATCCCCATGAACTCCACCATGATCTTTGATTATACATCTTGCCCTTGAGTAGCCAATATTACCTTTAGAAGCCTCATCAAAGTTGAACTTGTACCTGTTGTGCAGTTTTCGCACACACGCCCCGCTGAAAGTAGGGACCCTCTTTCAGTTTGGTTTTGGTGTCTTGGCCCTTTCATTTTGAGGTTTTTCTTGCTTTGGCATGTGCTAAAATGTTTATTTTGATTGCCTAAGTGATTCCCCTAAGTTATTCATTGAAGTTTTTTTAATTCTAAGCTATGTTCGGGTTTTCACCTTGGTTCAGGACTTTCCTCCTTGGCCGGATTTTCCTAAATCCAGTTCGGACTCCGACTGAGCACTCCGGTTCAGAGATTTTCAGTCTTCACGGATTTTCGTGTGGGCCAGATTTTTCCAGATTCCGTCCTATTGTCGAATTCCTAGGTTTTTCCTGGTTGTCTTGTCGGCGGCATTAATGTCCTCGTACGAGCTTTGAATGATGTATTTAATTGATTTTTGAGGTCTTTTATGCCATTATGCTATTGTTTGCCATTGATTGAGCTGCAGAGTGCATTCTTGTGAGTGCTGGATTTGGATTTGATGCGTTGAGTTTGCAAATTGTGGATTTGAGTGGTGATTTCTGGTGCATTCTTGCCGCTATTCTTTGTGGGCGCCATTAATTTTGCATTTTCCGCCTTTGAGATCAATTTCTGCTTCATAATGGTATGTTTTTGATTGCCTTGCTTCTAATTGCTGATTGCGGATAATGTTTTGATGTTATAAAGTTTATTGGTGTTTGAATTCTTGAGTATTTGATCATTTCTTGACTAGGGTTGCATAGCAATGTTTGATTTATGGTCTCCAAGTAAGTCCCGAGCTTGTTTGTTTCTTTGCATTATGGGGGGGTCATGCTTGGGAAGTCGTGAGTAAACCTTAGTAATGGCTTAGCAGTTGAAATGTTTGAATTTTGGGCTGGTCTGTGCGTTAATGGTGTATGTACAGGGTTTGAAACCTAGGGCATCACCACTTCATCTTGTTCCGCCCTAAAATTGGCGTAGAATAGTAAAGAAATCCATAGAGGGCCCGTACCTAACTTTCCTTGGGCTTAAAACTTTGAAATTCAAGATTAATCTGGTGTTTTGGGAAAGATCGTGATTTAACGCCGATGTTCGGGTTTCATCCTTAGTCCAGGATTTTTCGTCACCTCGGGATAATTCGTCTCTGGCGGATTTTCCCGATTCCCTTTGTTTTTCCGGAATCCTCCATCGCTTTCGGATTTTTGTCTTGTTCGCGGATTTCCATCTCACCCGGATTTTCTCGAAGTCCTGTGTCGCCTGGATTTTCCAAAGTTTGTAAGATGTTTCTGCCTTCGAGGAAATCCATCTCTAGCGGATTTTCCTAAAATTTAATGGAGTTTGAAGGAATATGGAATGGCATGATTTGTTAATGGTTGATGATGCATTTTAGGATTAATTTATGCTATCTTATGATCTCCCATGTGGTTCATTGATTGATAATGATTAGAGTTAATTGCTAATTGGTGTTTTCATGATTATTCCGCTGGAATCTGTCTAGTCTGGAATTTCCCAAAATTCCTTTCTGGCTCAGATTCCACGGATGGTCTTGAGACCCAAAATTTGTTATAATCATTTATATGATATTTAATAACACCCTGATTGTATGAGGTTCATTCTAACGGTGTTTTGATGGATTAACATTGCCTCCTTGTGGTTTTTACTATGTTTCCTTTGTGAAGTGCAGGCTGAGTCAGGCAAGGCAGGGACTGGATCTTTAATGACTGATGCAAAAAAGATTAAGATGGACATCAAGAGCAAGATCCCTGAGAGTAAAATCACTTCTGTCTGGTCAGAGGTAACAGATACAAATGTTGGGCTGTGGGATTACGAAGATTTTAAAGGAAGAATGGCAGCCAAGGATCTCCCTTTGGTGGCTAGAAGAATGAAGGAATCAGGTTTATCACATGTAGCAGGTTTCCCTTCCACGGTTCAATACTTTGAGCTTGTCCTCGAATGTGCCAAGCACTATGATCAAGATACACAGAGGATTATTGGTCCACAAGGAAGGGTGGTAGCAAATCTTAATCCGGTTTCCATTGCACAAACTTTTGATATGTCGGTTAGGTCTCATGTGGTGGCATTTATCATGGAGTACACCAGGGATAAGTTAGTAACTGATAAAATTCTTCCTTCCTCCAAAGTTGTTGAGCCTTAGGAGTGGTTTGAAGCATTGCAAATCAGGCAGAAGGTGTTGAAGAAGATTTACAAATAGAGGAGGCAGATTGATGATACCCTAGCTGGTGTGTACAATGGCTCCATTGCCTTTTTTGAGATTATGACAGGGAGAAGGAAGATTGCTCCCAAGTATTTGAGTTTGGAATAGTTGAGGAAATGGTGGCATGATGTTTATGCCCTAATTAATGATGATTTCGTTTATGAGCATCAGTTGGATGATGCGGCCACCTACATTGTTATCATTGATAAATACCTAACATATAAGGTGGATTGGGATAAGTCGGTGAAACAATCCAAGGAAGAAATTGCATCAATTGAGAGACGACTTAGGGTTTTTCCCTTGCCACCTGTGGCCGACTTGGATAGGGCGCTTTTGAAAGTTCATGAAATGCTGGATCGGAATAAGGACGAAAGGGAAGGCAGTTAATGATTAGCTACATTGAGATTTGTGCTTCCCTATTATTTTGCCATGCATTGGTCCAAGTTGCATTGGAGATCCCAGGCCGACCTAGATGAAGTTCATGCATTTAATGCATATTTTATCATTTCTCTTGGCTGACTTGTTGCACGCCTTATTATTATTGTAAAATCTTATCTAGGCCGACATGTTTGGGGGGTTCTATAAATATGGCATTTTGCCTCATTTGTAAGGGTTAAGAAGTTGTAGACATAGACAAATAGAGATAGTTGAAGTGAATTAAGAGTTAGTAAGTAGTTTCTCTCAAGCAAATATTGTAACAGAAAGTTGGAATTGTTGCTACAGTGGATAATTTGATGCAAGTAATGACATTGTGATTTGGTGCCATACTTCTGTTCTTTTGTCTTGCATGGTTCTTGTTATTCTATCTTTAGAATTGCTTTGAGGAAAATCGATATTTAGCTTAGATTTGATTTAATAATGTTTATGGTTTGATATTTGAAGTGTTGCAACAATCCCTGGTCCATACTTTTCGCAACCAACTAATTGTTAGTTGCTTTGCAAAGTTAGCCTGGACTCTATATTCATTGTTCTTAGTTCAATTGTGAGGGTTTGTTCATTTCAATTGCAATAGGGTTGTTTGAATGAATGTTCATGATTTGAAAATCTTAACACCTTAGAAGATTGCACTATTTCTATAAGATTGTAGATTTATCTGAGTCAAGTAGAGATCAGTTTTGAGGGATTGGTCCATTTCGGGTGTTGGTCATTTGCATTGTTAATCTTAGGTTTAATATCAAGTTTAGAAATCTCTTTGAAACCCTTATCTTTTGTTATTTCTTTGATTATTGGGTTAAATTTAGGATTGTAGTATCATCATATTGTTAGATCTGATAAATTGAGATTCAGTATTTTGCTTGTCGTAAGGTCCCATTGTGATTACCAGCATTTTCACATTTATCACTGAGTTGTTTATGCATTGTCAAGACCTGACATTAGAGACCTTGGGGTTATCTCTTGAGGCTTGCTGATAGAGATTTACCTTTCAAGAGAGATAGGATATTATATTCTGTCTGAGTTGTTGTTGTGCAGAAAACATCATCAACAGTACCAAACTTCAAGAGGGGGTCTTCTTGACCCCTACTTGGGTTTGAAATTTTAATAACACTAGTCGTCACATATATAGAGGTATTATTACTGATTTTTAAGAACTAATTTTAATCTCTAAATATTCAATTTGCTAAAATTTTAAAAATTTAGCCCTAGGTCAATTCATACATGTGGATTTGAACCTCAAACTATTACATCATAAAATACAAAGTAAATCTTGCTAACCTTTTCTTGCTATCTTTTATGGGTAGATGTAACACATATTTGTGTGAATTTGTGTGTTATCTTATTTTTAAATACATATAAATTTAAAACTATAGAGGAATGAGTGTAAAAAAACTAGGAAGTGAGCATCATAATAGCATCACAATTATATTGGGTAAACCCACAAAAGTAGTTTACAATTCGAGTGAGGAAGGAAAACTGGCAAAGAATGAGCCCATGCAAAAAAAAATAGTTTTAGGGTTTCAAACGAACTTGTAGGTTCGAGCGAACCCATTAAATACTAGCCCCACATTTCCCGTCCAAAAAAAACAAAGAAAATGCAAAAGGAAAGGGGTTTCTTTATAGAGTTGGGCAAGCCAATATTACAATTCAATAATTTCAATTTAATTTAATTTGTTTCTTTTTTATCAATATAGAGTATTATTTGTTTATTATGTTTGTGGAGTGTCAAATTTCTTTCAACATAACAATCATTTTTCTTAGAATCGTGGTGAATTGATTTGATATTTTTAGATTAAAAAAAAATCATATGATTTCTCAAAAAAATTGAGATTTGAGTTAGGATCTTGTTCAAGTATGAAAGACATAGAGTAGAGACAGTAGATACATTCTTTAGAAGCTCAAATCTAGAGTAGATAAGTCTAATTACATAAAATCTTAGATCTAAGAGAGCAGGGACTGAAATGCAACTAACTTATATATCTCTGGGAGTAAAATACAACCAATTTATATATCTTAAATACTAATCTATATAGTATACATCAAGATTAATAAGTAACTTACATACATTTAAGTTACACTTATTAGATATATATATATATATATATATCATTAATTTAGTATTATCTTAGATGGAATTTGGAAACTTTCTTTGTGCAAATAAAGAATATAAAAATTTGTCTTTCACAACTAAAGAATTTGGAATCTTGCCTTTTGCAAGAAAAAAAATCACTTCTAATACAATATGTTTGAAATCTGTTTTGTTTGGAATTTACAACTGTAATGTGCTTTTTACTTTGATTTTCTTTCATGGATGTGCTAGGGTGCTAATAGGTGTGTTGTCATTATAGGTTACGTGCCTCTCTCTCGATGTAACGTAACTAGTATCTAAGTAATTGAGACAAAAAATATTGAAATAAGTGAGAGCGGATAATCTAACTCTTATATAATTTATGATATGATTTTTTGTCAACTTTGACCTCTTTGACCAACTAATGCACTATCATATAAAACTAGAAATTGAGATTTGGAAATGGAACAATAATTAGAAGCTTGTGATAAAGTTTTACTAAGATTTCCAATGGTCTCAAGGCACATTGCTCCCACATGGATATATCCCTTAGTGATATTCATCTTTAAGATCTATCGAATATGTTCACCTTTGCATGTACACGTATTTAAGAAGTCGATGGTGCTAGAAAACACCATTGGGGCTTGCTATAGATTAAAAAGAAGATAAAATATTTCCTCGATAGTAGTCAAACCCCATGGCTAATGTAACAAGATAAAAAAACATGCTAAATAGAGAATGTAAATGTTGATGCAATTGGAGCTAATTACAAGATGTTAATAATTCATTGTTTGTACAAACTAAAAAGATATCCTTAAATATAAGTTCTAAACACGCAGTTCTCAAGATCTTTAACACATAAACTCATAAGTAACAATCATATTCCTAACAACCAACTTAAAAAACAAAATATTTGAAATTAAATTGAACCAATTTTATTTTATACTAATCAATTTAATATGTCAAAATAATAATTCATAATTAGAATTAATTTATAAAATAAATCAATCAAATTAAATGTTAAAGCGATATACTTCAAATAGCATGAGGCAAATTCACAGGAAAATTCACTGCCATGACAAATTCACCTCAGGGAAAATTCACCACCAACAATTCACCCCCATGGAAAATTAATCGCATTAACATTTTTTAACATATATTTCCACAACTCTGAATTTTTTTTTGCAAAAGAATAATTTGAAGTGCATTTTTATTATCATAAATCAAATTATTCTTTTGTAAGAAAAAATTCCAAGTTTTGGAAATGTATATTAAAATAATGTTAATGCAATTAATTTTGTGTGGTGAATTTTTCTCAAGGTGAATTTGTCATTGCATTGAATTTTCCCGCGATGAATTGTTGACAGTGAATTTTCCTCTGGTGAATTGTTGACGATAAATTTTCCTAGAACCACTTCAAATACACAAAAATAATATAAATAAATAAATAAATAAAACATATGCTTTTATCTCTTACGATATTTTTTATTTTTTTGGTATCTCAGTGGGTATCCCCGCGACCCAACCAGCGCCCAGCCTGCCTTACCTTGGTCTTACAAGCTGCCAAGTTGGGGCCAGAAAGGGACGAGGGACGCAAGACTAATCCCACTTGACCGTGAGTAACCAGCATGGGACCCTTTTGTACTCCAATAATGTCGAATTCCTAAAATTATTTCAAATTATTATAAAAAGAAGAAAAGAAAAAAGCATAACATGTGAAAAATAGGCAGTTTGGAAGTTGTTCCAATTTTTACTCAATGCTCGTACAGGAATCAATCGCCTTACCTAAATTGTCCTCTAGTCACGAATTGCCCGCCATACTTTTAAAAAAGTATTCAAGATGGTGTTGTCGACAACTTTCCTTCACATCAACCGAAGTTTAATAACATTTTTATACTTTGATATGTGAATAAAACTTTAAATGCACCAAAATTTGATTAGACATATCATGCGATCGTGTGGTGATTGCAGTGACAAGGCAGGGTGTCATTCTCAAAGTCTATGAATCAATAATCAATCATGTACTCTCTCACTCCTAGTATATGCTTTGGTTTGAAATGAGTCGAACATAGTATTAACTCAAAGTCTATGAATTCCCATTGTATAATAATGGGAGGTTACACAAAATATTTGGCATTAACTACCTTCATATGAGTGGGGAGCTATTGATAATGCACTCCACATTCATTTCAATTATCATGTTTGCTAGAGCATTCACATCAAACCATTTACTTCTCTATAGATATGGCTAAGCATGAAATTTTATGTCTTTTAAAAGGAATCAATATTGATATTAATATTATTTATTTTCCAACCTAGAGGGGATTCTCTATGAATGACATTGAATATAATTAGAGAACCTCCCTCAATGCACACTCAATCTAGATAGAAATGTTCACAAGTTTCAAGTTTGAGGACAAAGGCTTGGGCTTCTACCTTATTATTAGTTCTTGAATTGAGTTTTTTGCTACTATCCCCATGAACTCAACCATGATCTTTGATTATACATCTTGCCCTTGAGTAGCCAATATTACCTCTAGAAGCCTCATCAAAGTTGAACTTGTACCAAATTTCAAGAGGGGGTCTACTTGACCCCTACTTGGGTTTGAAATTTTAATAACCCTAGCCTCCACATGTATAGAGGTATTATTACTGATTTTTAAGAACTAATTTTAATCTAGATAAATATTCACTTTGCTACATTTTTTTTAAATTTAGCCCTAGGTCAATTCATACATGTGGATTTGAACCTAAAACTATTACATCATAAAATACAAAGTAAATCTTGCTAACCTTTTCTTGTTATCTTTTATGGGTAGATGTAACACATATTTGTGTGAATTTGTGAGCTATCTTACTTTTAAATACATATAAATTTAAAACTATAGAGGAATGAGTGTAGAAAAACTAGGAAGTGACCATCATAATATCATCACAATTATATTGGGTAAACCCACAAAAGTAGTTTAGAATTCGAGTGAGGAAGGAAAACTGGCAAAGAATGAGCCCATGCAACAAAAAAAGTTTTAGGGTTTCAAACGAACTTGTAGGTTCGAGCGAACCCATTAAATACTAGCCCCACATCTCCCGCCCAAAAAAAACAAAGAAAATGCAAAAGGAAAGGGGTTCACCTGAACCAAGGTTCGAGCGAACCCCCCTTTGCCCTCATTCTCCCCCTCAGGCATGTTGAAAGTCCAGATTTTTACGCTTCGAAGCTCAGGTTGAGGATGAAAATGGAGGAGACTTCACAAACCCAATTGGAATTAGGTAGTCCTCGAAACGAGTTATCCAATGACTATAATTTTAATATGTTTTGGTTTTATTATGTATTTGTTTTTTTAGTTTTATTAAACATAAGTTTTTCACCGAAAATCCAGCTCTCTATTATGCACATGTGGAAAAATAGCAGATTATAAAAAATTGAAAAATGAGTGCACTAGATATTGAAGTCCTTGATCCAACAAAAAAAAATTTGAATTTTGATACATACAAAAATGTTATCGTTATACTGGTCACGCTATGTCAGAATTGTAATTGGTTTGACTTGAAACTTGATTAAAGAAAAATATTCAATAAAAAACTATCTAACCAAGCGAAGCACTAGTTATTGGAGTTACAAATCTAAATTTGAAAGAATTAGAATTTTATCCTTCATGGAAAAAAAGTTATGCATTATACGATGAGCGTCACTTTTTAAAACTGGTTTTTTGAAAAAAATAGTTTTAAGGGAGATGGAAAAAAAGTGCAATCTGATTCCAAAAATTTTGAAAAAAAATATATTTAGAATCTATAGACAAAATGTCATAGAACTCTAGTTTGCATCATCTTCAAATTCCTCATGGTTTAGCCACTATAGGTGCCCAAAAGTGAATATTTAGTTAGAAAAAAATTATTTCAGTGTCTAGTTTGGCCAAAAATTGTAAACCACTATTGTGAGATCACCTTATTGTTAGCTTGCATCATCATCCTAGACGTACTATATGTTGGCATGTTGTTTTTAGTCTTTTTTCATAATCATTAAATCAACTTTCCTAGGGGCTTGACCAAAGTAGAACAAAATATTTGCCCAACAAGTTCTCAAATAGTGTCTCTTGACACCACCCCACTTTAAACATATATATATAATGAAACAAGGCACATCTACTACATTGGTTAATTCCCTTATAATTTTCTTCTCTCACCCATGTTTATTTTTTCATGTAAGGTTCACTTATGTAGGCATAAAATTTAGGTTCACAAGCACAATTATAATCTAGAAATATATATATATATAGGCATTCTTTCAATAATGTCTTATCTTTCTACATATTGATAAATTAATTCATGAAATCTTATGTACTATATTCCTCCATTTATATTTTGAGCTAAGTATTGTAAAATTAAGTTTCATAAATTTAATTATGCATTTATTTCTTCTAGTCCCGACTCAAAATCCTAGGATTTTATTATTCTTTAATTTTCCCTGGAATATATATGTGAGGTATACTTATTTCCCACACATTTATTTGAAAAAATCAACATTCCTACACAACTTAGGTTTTGATCTTAAGCTTTATTTGTGCTTTATTGGGTTTGAAAATTTCCTTGTTCAATTGAATATTTTATTTTTAGATATTAGAACTTAGATTACCATTAACTTAGATGCTTCATTATTATACATGTTCTCTAGGGTTTTAATTTTCATTATGTGATCATTTTTACATCACATCTTACCTGCGCTTAATTTGGATCCTCAAGTTTTTTTTTGATTTATTTATAGATTTGATTATTTAATGACAAATATTGAGAGTGAGATTTCCATGACTGAATATGGATACAAGATACATTGAAGAACTTATACAAAATAAAACTTGATCTTTAAATAAAAATAAAAATAAACTAATTCTAAATTAAAATAAAAGAATTTTTAATTAAATAAAAGAATTGTATTTCTAAATATTTTTAGATAGATATATTTTATATATTTAAAATTAGTTGATATATTCAATGAATGAAATTAAATACTAAAACTATACATATAAATGACACAAAATTTTAAAAAGTCAAAAATAGAAAACATATACTTTTATCTAGTTAATATTAAATATTTGTCTCTATGGTCATTTCATAGAATCTTCATTATCATTAATTAATTAGAATTTAGAAGCTGGTCAATTCATTTTAGTGATGACCTAGGTAATGGGGAGAGAGTTTTCTTTATCTCTATGTCCTTTCATAGCATCTATATTATCATTCATTAATTAGAATTTAGAGGATGATCAAATCATTGTAGTGATGACCTTGGATAATGTATTCTTTCATAACATGTATATTATCATTAATTAATTAGAATTTAGAAGATGATCAAATCATTTTAGTGATGACTTTGGGTAATGCAAACTTTCATAACATGTATTATCATTAATTAATTAGAATTTAGAAGATGATCAAATCATTTTAGTGATGATTTTAGATAATGCTAAGAGAACTTTTTTTTTTAATTCTCTATCATTCTTTCATAACATCTATATTATCATTAATTAATTAGAATTTAAAAATGGTTATGACGTGGGTAATGCGGAGAGAATTTTCCAAAAAAGTAAAAAGTAAAAGGTGGAAAATGTTGTTAATGGGCCCTTGGTCTATTTGTGAAGTTGAAAGGTTCTAAATGAGCCCACCAAGGATCAAGTCTCGCTGAGTGCAAAGGCTCCGACACCAAAAAAGAGATGAGGTGGGGATCGTGGGCGAATTTGACGGCTCTAACACCGAAAAAGAGACGAGGCTAGAATCGTGGGTGAATTTGACAGAATGGATACCCCTCAGTCCTCCGTATCGAATAGCTACAAATAATTTGTGGATGACCCAAAAAAAAAAAAAATGTTATCATCGAGAGTGGAACATCTTTCAAAGCAATAGCAGCCGCGTATTGCTCGTAGACATGGTATTTTCCATTTTCTTAGAGACTAGTCATCACAAACAATTAATGTAAAATAGAGCTCACCAAGAATTATAGGTGAAAAAAGTGGACCCAATTTCCTCGGTGTTGAAAAACAAGATGCCTTTCAGCGTCAAGGAAGTAATCGCTAGTACTCTCACGAATTACCCGATACTACTTTAAAAAAGGTAAAACAGATGTTGAATACTTTACTAAAAGTAAAACAGCGAGACAATTTCCATCACATCGGCCCTAGTTTAATTCATAACACTATTCTAATTTGAATTTTTATTCCACCAAACTTCGATCGGACTCATTCGCACTGTAATTCATTTTAAAATTACATAAAGCGACTCGAATCCCCTGTAAATCGTATCGTACGGGACGGGTGTACATGCACGCCATGCTCGTCTCTGTTACTTTTCCATGAGAGTAGCCGGTGGAGGCAGCACCTCGTCCCGTTAACTTTAACGATTTACATATGTCTACAATTATGTTATGACCTGTTTAGCGTAAAATTTTACGATTTAAAAAGAAAATTCTGAAACGATCTGTAAATAACAAGGTACTAGATGCCCTGTTTCCTTTTTAAAAATGATCTGTGATTGCTACATTTCACCCTGTGCGTCGTATTAAAGCTAGGCGACGTCCTTGTATCCATCACTTCACTCACAGCTCATTTGGAATGCAGCCAAAAAAGTTATGAAGATGAACAATGGCAGAGACTTATTGGCTAGAAAGAAAATTGGCAGAATTTATCTGTTCGAGCAAAAGATGAGGGCATGGAAATATTCTCATGCATTGTGTGGGACAATTTTCATTCTCATTGTTTTTGTGATCCATATGAAATTCGACAGGGAATTTCATATAGACACTGGAGTTATAGCATCTGGTGATAATTGCCAGGGGAAGCGGATCTATATGTACAATTTGCCGGATAGATTTAACACTTTGTTGCTGAAAAATTGTAGCGGGCAGATTGTGCCGTGGCTCGATTTCTGCAGGCATGTGGACAATGGCGGGCTTGGGAGGGCTTTGGGCGGCAATAGAAGTGGGTGGTACGCTTCGGATTTGTATATGGTGGAGCTGGTTTTTCACAGGAGGATGATGGAATATCCATGCCTGGTGGAGTCCATGGAGGCAGCGGATGCGTTTTATGTGCCGTATTATAGTGGTCTGGATGCGCTAAGGTTTCTCTACGGGCCCGAGAAGGGGCGGGCGAGCGAGCACGGGTCGGAGCTCGTGGCCTGGCTGGAGGACAACGGCGGGTCAAGGTGGAGGCGAAAGGGAGGAGCGGACCATTTTATTGTCACGGGTCGGACCGCGTGGGATCTGTGCGCGGCCGGCCGCGGGTGGGGTACGGGTATGCTGGAGCTTCCGGCTTTGGAGAATGTGACGGTGCTGTGCGTGGAAGGGAGGACGTGGGTCACTCGGGAACAGGCCATTCCGTACTTGACGTCGTTTCATCCTTCCTCGGTTCAAGAGCTGACGAGATGGACGGGCCAGGTCGCGTCGGCGGAGAGGATTTCATTGTTCGCTTTTGTCGGCGGGGAGCGGAAAGATGTGGGGCTGAGGCAGGCGATCATACAACAGTGTAAAAGTTCTTCAAAGTGTGATTTTTTGAATTGTGGAGAGATCAAGTGCAGTCACAGACCGATGGCGGTGATGGAGAAGTTGTTGAAGGCGGATTTTTGTTTGCAGCCGCCGGGCGACTCGCCCACCCGGCGATCCACATTCGATGGCCTCATTGCCGGGTGTATACCGGTTTTTTTCAGGAACGATTCTGCGTATCAGCAGTATACTTGGCATCTTCCTACGGTTACGGATTCCTATTCTGTGTTTATACCGGAAGAAATGGTCGTCAATGGAGGGCTGCGAATTGAGGATGTGCTGGATTCGTATTCGGCGGAGAGGAAGAGGTCAATGAGAGAGAACATTGCTGGAATTATTCCGCAGTTAATTTACATGAACATTGGAGCTTCTCACGGCGTGAAGGATGCTTTTGATGTCAGTTTACAAGGCGTTCTTCGTAGGGCCGGGCAAGCCAGTCTTGTAATTCCATAGCTTTAATTTTAACTGTATAGACTATTCTTTTGTTTTCCATGTTGGTTATTTAAGCAAATAAATACAAATAAAATGAATTCATTGTCAAATCAAGAGCACCGACAGAATAAGATGATCCGTGCACTCTTAGGTGACACTTTGTATTGTGGTACCAAAATGTGTGGAGCCCCATGTATTGTTCTTGACTTCTTATTGGAATTTGATATTTGCTTTCCGCCATTATTCCGTAGATATGTTGGTAATGTGTCTTTTACGAATGCGATATGATACCATCTTCTGATTAGGCTACCTACCTCCAGACTAGAATACATCATTATATTTCATTTTATTTTAGATGATAGATTATGGAGTGAAAAATAACAACCTCAATTAATTTAGATATAAGATGGAGTCTTTAGATATAAGATGGAGTCTTCAAAGAGTTGTAAGGGAAAATAATTTATTATCTAAAATAATTAAATAAAATCTTTAGTTTTATATAAATTAGAGATATCAAGTTTTTATAATTCATAATGATTATTTATATCAAATTATTGGATTTGATGGGTAAATTTTTTTGCATTCGGAAAATTGATGTAAATAATTTATATAAATTAATTTAGATTGATTAATTAAAGTTGTGAGAGTGATCATTGATGTTTGAATATTAAATTAAGAGAGTAATGTGATATAAATAACATTGTTTAATTTAGAATTGACGCGAGTGAGTGAATTTGATATGATGTTGATTCTTGTTATCTAATATAGAAAATAGATGCTTTGGATTTGTCTTTTGTTTGAACTTTTGTATAAGGCTTTTGCTTTCAAATTTGTTGAATTCTTTGATATTTATTTTATTAGCATAAGGACTATTTTTATTTAAAATGGCCTCAAAGAGGTTGTTGGATTGTCAAGGGTGGGGTCCCATGGAGGGGGGCTTCCTAAGAAATTTTTGTGGGTGGTCCCATGAATTTTGTAGCTTAAAAGTTTAAGCTCCTATATTTCTGAAAGTTGGTGGTCTCATGAATTTTATTACTTTGCATATTCAATTCAACAATTTAAATAAATATAAAATAATAAAAAAATTGGTGACAATTTTAAAACTTCAAATGATTAACAAGTGGCAAAAAAAGCCTAAGCTGGTGGGGCAATTTCTAGCCCCACCCCTTTTGCACCTACTTAAGTTTGAGCTAAAAAGTAGGGGCTACTAATAGTTGTTATAGCTCCAATAATCGTTATATCATCCATGTTAATTAAAAGCCCACTAAAGTTTTTCAAATGTACGAATAGTTATCCACTTTATATCCATTAGCTACAAAAAATAATGTTTAATTGAATCAATTGTGCATATGGATTGGACCAATAACACACTATTATTGGGGCATTTGTGCATATTTGTGCATATGTATTGGATCAATTGTGCAAATTTTATGGTGGTCAAAGTGAACGGGTATGGGGATAATAGAGAATATGTATTAGATGACACTTTGAAATGAGTACTTTTTGACCCTTCCGCCCATAATAGTGTCCACAACATGCATCATTACTACCCAAAAAACTACAATCTTTGCTATAAGCAGTTAAGTCGCATATAGAGACAACAAAAATTCCCCTAAGAAACTTTTTTTTCTCTAGAATAATTAAATAAGATATTTAGTTTTAATTTAATTTAGTTTTATATAAATTAATTTAGATTGATTAATTAAAGTTGTGAGAGTGATTATTGATGTTTGATTATTAAATTAAAAGAGCAATTTAATATAGATAACATTATTTAGTTTAGAATTGATGTGAGTGAGTGATTTAGATATGATGTTGATTCTTGTTATCTAGGGGAGAGGACCCAGTAGTTGTGCACCCTAACTTCGCAGTTCTAATTATCCTATGTGAAAATTTCAAATCACTCCCAATTTTTTACAACTTACTTGGCAAGTCCCCTACTTATAACTTTCATTTCAGGGACACATCAGCAAATATGATGCCACATTAGCATGCTTTTTCCCAAGATATCCAAAAAGACCCCAAAAAAAGTGCTACCAATTATACTTGTGCATTCACATCATGGGTAGTTGAGCGTTGATTTGGCATCACATGATTGGTTGCTTTTTAGATCAAAGGAATACATTTTCTTTAAGCTAGGGTAGTCATGTCACAACTGTTGGGCATTATATAAACAACTACTATCACAACTATTAGGCATTATATAAACAACTACTATCACAACTATTGAAACATGCTCAACTACTGGGTCCTCTCCCATAATATAGAAAATAGATGCTTTGAACTTTTGTATGGGGCTTTTGCTTTCAAGTTTATTGAAGTCTTTGATATTTGTTTTAACATAAGGACTACTGGTATTTAAAGTGACTTCAAGGAGGTTGTTGGATTGCTAAGGAACAAGTTCTCATAAGTCAACTCTTAGAAGGAACCAACTTTTATGATCATACTTACAATGACTAAAGAGCAAATATATAATTATTTTATATGTGATATTTTCCTATAATTATAGTCGTATTTTATATTTATATTAAAAGAAACAATCATCCACAAAGAACTACAAATTGAAAATGTACTAAATTCAAAAAAAAAATTTAAAAACGAGAAAATATTTTTAAAATTAATTTTCAATCAATCATATTAAAAAGGATACTTTTGATGTGACTATAGAGATCGTGCTTGCAAGATTGAGCAAGAAATCTTACAATTCAATAGTTCAGTTTAATTTTGCTATTTGTTTTAATAATTTTATAGATCATTCTTTATTTTCTATTTTATTGAAGTAGTGATCTTATTTCAGGAGTTTTTTCTATAACCACCAATAGATTAATGTCGATTTTGCTTCATTCAGATTTATAGACCAAATCTAGATTTCTTGGATTTTAAAAAAAATCACCTGTAATAAATTTTTTTCAAATTTAAGCGTGAGACTTATTTCCAAATCATTAAAAATTTGTAAATAACAATTTATTTTTAAAAGAGAAAAAATACCGTTGACTGTTTGAACGTTACACGTGGTATTAATATCATCCCACATCACCTTTTATGAAAATGTGTGCACTAAAATGGTGCAAATTTATAGGTAAAGTACACGTTTTGTTTTCTTTATCTCACTTTTCACCGTGAATGAAGGGGCGGTGAAGATCCACCGCTAAAAATATATATGATTTGTACACGCCTTATTAAATTTAAAAAGAGATTTTTTAATTTAGTGATTTTTTTTATATCTAATATTATTTAAAATCACAAATATTTCATATAAGATTTGATTTTTTTTTCAAACGCAAACTTTTTTTTTATAAAAAACACATTATATATGAAAAAAAAAATTATTACAAACAATTTATATATATATATATTAAAAATCTTTTTCACTTTAATTTATTTACTTTATATTTTATTTAAAATTTATTTTATTATTAAATGATATTAATATTTTTTATATATAAACAATGGTTATATTATCATTTATAAAATAGCCTTATATATATTCACCAAAAAAAGTGTGTGGAAGTAGTCACATGTTTAGAATTTATATGAGACTGGGACTTGAAACATTAAAACATAAAAAACAAAAATAATAAATTAACTGACAAGAGAAAAAGTAAGATAAGAAAGATGATTCCAGTTATTAAATTGTCCCATAAATTGGTGGGGTTAGAAGAATATGAGAAATACCCATATAACCAATTGAAAAATAGCTTCAATTTTAACTGTAGGACTAGGGACCATTCTTTTGTTTGCTGTGTTGTTATTAAATAAATAACAATAAAATGATCCGTGCACTCTTAGGTGACACTTGCATTGTGGAGCCCTATGTATTGTTTTTGACTTCTAATTGGAATTTGATATTTGCTTTCCGCCATTATTCCTCGGATAGGTTAGTAATGTATTTGTTACGAATGTGATCACCTACCTCCAGACTAGAATACATCATTATATTATATTTTATTTTAGATGACAGATTATGGAGTGAAAAATAAAAACCTCAATTAATTTAGATATAAGATGGGGTCTTTAGGAAAATAATTTTTTATCTAAAATAATTAAATAAGATATTTAGTTTTATGTAAATTAATTTAGATCTATTAATTAAAGTTGTGAGAGGATCATTAATGTTTGAATATTAAATTAAGAGAGTAATGTAATATATATAATATTATTTAGTTTAGAATTGATGTTAGTGAGTGAATTTGATATGATGTTGATTCTTGTTATCTAATATAGAAAATAGATGCTTTTTGAATGTGTCTTTTGTTTGAACTTTTGTATAGACTTTTGCTTTCAGATTTGTTGAATTCTTTGATATTTGTCTTGCATAAGGATTATGGGTATTTAAAATGAGTTCAAAGAGGTTGTTGGATTGCTAGGGTGGGGTCTCATGGAGGGGGGCTTCCTAAAAAATTTCATGGGTGTTGTTCAGATTTTTTAGGATTATTTAAAGTGGGTGGTCCCATGAATTTTGTAGCTTAAAAGTTTAAGCTTCTATATTTATGGAAGTTGGTGGTCTCATGAATTTTATTACTTTGCATATTCAATTCAACAACTTAAATAAATATAAAATAATCAAAAATTAATTAGTGAGAATTTTAAAACTTCATATGATTGACAAGTGGTAGAAAAAAGCTTAAGTTGGTGGGGAAATTTCTAGCCCCACCCCTTTTGCACTGGCTTGAGTTTTTGAGCTAAAAAGTAGGGGCTATTATTTTTGAGGAAAAGATTCTAATTAATCGTGTAGCATTTTTTTCGCTTCATTGGACCCCTTGCTCCTTCAAAACAGATCCTAAAGCCCCCCATGGGACCTCACCCTAAGGCATAAGTTCTCCTAAATCAACCTTTTAAAGGAAACAACTTATGATCATACTTAAGATCACCACACAACAAGCATGTAATTGTTCTATATGTGATATTTTCCTATAATTATGAAGTCATATTTTATATTTATATTAAAAGAAACAATCATCCACAAAGAATTACAAATTGAAAATGTTCGTGAATTAAAAATAAATTATTCTAAAAATGAGAGAATATTTTAAAATTATTCTTCAACTAATTTATATGAAGGTTGGATCTTCTAATAGAGTTAAAAATGATACTGTTCATGTGACTATAGAGATCGTGTTTTGTAAGATTGAACAAGAAATCTTACAATTCAATAGCTTGAGTTTAATTTTATTATTTGTTTTAATAATATTATACATCATTCTTCATTTTCTATATTATTAGAATAGACTTATTTCAATATTAGGAGAAATTTTCCTATAAATTAATCTCACATTTGGTTTCAATTTTGCTTAACATCCAAATCTAGATTTCTTGGATTTTTTTTAAATTCACCTAATTCAAAATTATTAATTTTTTAAGTAATAAAAAGTTTCAAATTTAAGCGTGGGACTTACTCTCAAGAAAATCATTAAAAATTTGTAATAACAATTTATTTTTAAAAGGGCAAAAAAACCATTGACTGTTGAACCGTTGCACGTGGTATTAATATCATCCCACGTTACTTTTTATGAAAATGTGTGCACTAACATGGTGCAAATTTATAAGTACACGTTTTGTTATCGTTATCTCGCTCGTATCTTTGTTCACGGTGAATAAGGGGGCAGTGCCGATGAATTAGAATGAATTGAATTAACCATTTCGACAACAATTCTCTTAAGTTTCTTTCTTTATTTTCTTTTTTCAAATATCCACCACTAAATATATATAAGATTTGTATATGCCTTATTAATTTTTTAATTTAGTGATTATTTTTATATCTAAAATATTTAAAACCACAAATATTTTGTAGGGGAGAGGATCTAGTATTTGAACATTTTTCAATAGTTGTTATAGCATATGTTGATTTAATTCCTAATATTTTTAACAGTATTAGATCAATAGTTGTGACTTTGAAGTTGTTAGTGTTGATGATGACTACCCATAATTGAATGAAATGTATTCTTTAGATCTAAAAAGCAACAAATCATGTGATGCCACATCTTAGATGATAGATTATGGAGTGAAAAATAAAGCGACAAATAAAAACCTCAATTAACTTAGATATAAGATGGAGTAGAGAGTTGTAAGGGAAAATAATTAATTAAAGTTGTGAGAAAAGATATTAAACTAAGAGAGCAATGTAAAATAATAACATTACTTAGTTTAGAATTGATGGGAGTGAGTGAATTTGATATGATGTTGATTTTTGTTATCTAGTATAGAAAATAGATGCTCTGAATGTGTCTTTTGTTTGCATTTTTGTATAAGACTTATGGTTTCAAATTTGTTGAATTCTTTGATATTTTCTTTGGCATAAGGACTATTGGTATTTATAACTTCAAAGAGGTTGTTGGATTGCTAAGGGACAAGTTCTCTTAAGTCAATCCTTAGAAGGAACTAGCTTTATGATTATACTTAAGATCATCAGAGAACAAACAAGTATATAATTATTCTAATGTGATGTTTTCCTATAATTATGAAGTCATATTTTATATTTATATTAAAAAACAATCATCCACAAAGAACTATGAATTGAAAATGTGTTGAATTCAAAAAAAGAGAAAAAAGAAAAAAATGAGAGAGAATATTGTTAGAATTATTCTTCAATTAATTTATATGATGGTTGGATCTTCTAATATAGTTTTAATGTGACTATAGAGATCATGCTTTGTAAGATTGAGCAAGAAATCTTACAATTCAATAGTTTCGGTTTAATTTCATTATTTGTTTTAATAATTGTATAGATCATTCTTGATTTTCTATGTTATATTTCAATAGTACAGTAATTCTTTTAGAACCATCAATATATTGATCTCACATTTTTACTTTGATTAACCAAATGTCAATTTTGTTTAGCATTCATTCAAATTTATAGACCAAAACTATTTTTTTAATTTTTTTTTTTAAAATCACTTAATTCAATTTTTATATATTTTTTAAGTAATAAAAAAATTCAAATTTGAGTGTGGGACTTATTCCCAAGAAAATCATTACAAATTGTAAATAACAATTTATTTTAAAAAGGGAGAAAATACCATTGACTATTGAGCCGGTACATGTTAAGGTGGTCTTAACTATCATCCCACACCTTTTATGAAAATGTGTGCACTAAAACAGTGCAAATTTATTGGTAAAGTACATATTTTGTGAAGGCGATGTATTATCGGTAAGAGAATTCTTTGTCACCTCACTAAATATTTCAACATTAAGACTCCAGAAGCTTTAGCAGAAACCCTAGCGAAGTTTTTTGGAACGAAGCTTTAGCTGAGATGAAGCGAAGATTGTTGGAACCCTTGCTACTATTATGTAAGGAGCCAACGGAAAGTTCCACAAACCCTTTTCTGGCATTGTGTGAAACTGCTATGCGCCTCAAAATGGAAGCCAAGCAAGCTGGGTGTAGTAGCCCTGAATCTCTCGAAGCCACATGGGAAAATGAGCGCAATAAAGTGACATCTGAAGGAAGCGCAATGGAAGATGCAAGAAAGGATCATAGATATATTACCGAGGATGCAAAAATGGACAAAGAAATGGATGAATCTCTACCTAATGAACAACAGGACACGAAATCTGGTAAAACTTTAGAAATACAACTTCTTTATGATGTTACTGAAATCATTGTTGAATGATAAAATAGAACTGTTATCTTGTTTTTTCTCAAAGGTATCCCTACTAAAGCAAAATTTTACAAATGGGCTCATTTAAATTGGGAAAATCGAGGTTGGGAGATTGATGCCCTAAGAGGGCTTGGCAAAGGGTATATTTCCTATATGTTTAAATCAACAGATCATGCTTAGGTTGTTTTATAGTACGACACTTGGGTAATTTTGTTGGAAATAGGATGCCATTTAATTGTAATCCTAAACATTATTTCATGTATCTCCTAAGTCCTTGGAAAGTGTTCCCCAACACTAGGATTAGAAAGAGATTAAATTTGAATGAAATAAACATGTTAATTGACATTTGTAATTAATTCTAAATGATAGGAACATGTGAGTTTGTCCAAGATGAGTTCCTAAATAATAGGAGCACATGGGGCACCCACATGGAAGGTGGAACCCACCTTGAGTTAAGTTAATTGTTTGGAGAAAAAGATAACACTTCAATAATGCATGTAATGATCCTAGAAGCTAGGGATTGATGTTTACATGCATGGAGTTTAGTTAAATTTAGTTCAGATCAGTTCAGTTTAGTTCAGTTATGGTTCAGTTATCTTCAATTGCATGTAGTTAGTTTGAGTTGCATGTTAGTTAACTTCAGTTAACTTGAATTGCATGCTAATGACTTGAGTTGCATGACAGATTATAACAAGTAACTACTTTAAGTTAACAGGGGATGATCAATCATGCATGAATGGTGGAGAGATATGTTTCAGTTAACAAAGACTAACTTAGACCCACCTTGGGCACCCAAGTTGGCATCTTGGAGTTAACACTTTTGCATGATAAGATATTTTATAAGGCTAACTTAAGTGGGCCCATTCTTGGGCACCAACTTTGAGGAGAAGCTTACAAGATATCTTCAGAATCAATGTTGAGTTATGACTTCTGTTTGGGATGCCCAAATGGATGGACTCATTTTGACATTGTTCTTCATGGTAGAACTCTACTTGCAAAGAATAGGTGCACGTTTTGTGAGATAAGCTTTGTGCTTTGTAATTGTAACTCTTTGGAGTTTACAAGGCTGATTATTGTCTATTTATCTCAAGCAAGTTGAAGAAAGTTTTATCAGATTTTATTACAAGTTGTGAAGAAGATTTGTTGAAGGCAAAAGAAGCATCTCAAGCAAGGATTGGAATTATTGTAATCTTATTATGAGATTAAATAATACATTGATTCTTGGTGGAGTTTTTTCCTAAAAGGGTTTCTCCACGGTATATGTTGTGTAACTTCTATCTTCTGGTCTTATTCTTCTACAACCTTTTGTCTACTTCTACAAATGGTAAAATGAATCTAAACAGATAATCATCCACAAAGAATCTGTAACAAAGAATACTTAATTAGATCAACAATCTCATAGTTTTACAAAGTATTAAGCTACATAATTACCTCAATTTTCAACAAATTTGTGGACAAATCTGATACCTGCAAGCATGAACATTTAACTTTAACCCTGAAGGACCTTCTTGCTCACGTTATATGATGTGGGTTGAGTTTCCTTTCCTAAACTTGGCCTTCAAACCCCTCTTAAAATATATTGTGGCTCAACTAGGTAGAGTTATTTGGTGTAAGCATAATTTTGATAAGCTCTCAAACTTAAGGGTTCATCCAAGAGCCTGTGTAGAAGTTGACTTAAACAACCCATTACCTAAAAACCTTAAAATTGTTGGTCTAGGGTTTGGACTAGACCTATAGTATACCTAAATAAACCAAATGCTTGCTTCTATTGTCAAAAGGAAGGGCATCTGATCCTTGAATGTCATAGGTGCATTTTTCACTCCTGAGCTCATAAATTTTGAATCGTTTCTCAAATTTTCATGATTCTAATGGTATTGGGATGGTATTTCAGAGCTCTTCACAACCATCTATGCACTTTTCCTAGATTTTTCTCCAAGTACATTGTATTCAATTTTTTGTGTTTTCACATTCTAGTGAATCACTTAGACGTTTTAGCTCTTGGAAACTTTTTTGTTTGCATGGGATGACTCATTTGGCTATTCTCTATGTATTTCTATCAGTTTGTCCTATATGGGCATTGTAGACATCTTTTTAATGTAATTTCTCTTTTATAATCACATTATGCTAAAAGTGTCATGGGTGGGTTGTGAGTGCCTTTGTTTTTCCATCTCACCTTTGTCAAAAGAGATTTCCTTCCACGACAACATTGAATACCAATGATTCATGCCTCATGTGTGTGTGTGCCTTGTTTGCAAACCCTTTTATTTGTAGGTACTCTTTTATGCATGTTCAGATATTCTTTGTTCTCCTTCATGCACTTCTTGATGACACATAGTTTTAGTGTACCTATCTTGGCTCTTCCTTTCTGTATTATGGGGGTTTTACTATTGGTGCTAATGTTTTCATTTTTTCACATTAGAGTGATCTACGTATCTAGTTCTTGCTCCTATGTACTAGGCGGATGCAATGACTAGTTACCCATGCATTTCGATGAGATGGAGAATTTACCATATGGACACTCTTGCATTCCTATTTTCTAGAGGTGACCTTCCACTTTCACTTGATTAGTGTTCTTCAAAACTATTGTTACCTATATTTTCAACTTGCATATTGCATGTTGAGTAGTGGATTTGGGGCCACTTATGCAAATTCATGTGCCATTTATATCTTCAAGTTCCAGATGTTTGCCTTTTTTTTCCATCTAATTTGAGTAGTGTCATCAGGGGCACTCATGTAGATTATTATATTTTTTTATCCTAATCATCATCTATTTTAGAGGAGGTTATTCATTTCAGCACTATATCAGTCATCTTTCGATAGTTTTCTACAACTTTATTGTGCTTCAACAATGTTCTTCATGTTTCTCTTTTTTGGGAAATTATTTTGGTTGGAGGCTTCTTAGTCCTTCACATTATTTTAGAGGATTTTCAGTCCTCCATTTCCTTTCTCTCTTTTGGAGAGGATTTTTCCCATGATTTCTCCTCCTTTTTTCTCTAGTTGTGAGAGATTAGATTGTTTGTACATGTGTACCTCATTAGGGCTTGTTTTTCGGGACCCATCATTTATTCATTTCTTTTTATGCATTGGATTTTTAGGGTTTTTAGCTACTCCCTAAGGTCATCTTAAGGGGGTTGTTAGATTAATCATGCATTAGCATATAATTAATTAATCTTTAGTTGATTATTAATCCAATTCATTTCATGCACTTAAGCTAAACTTAGTCTAGTGATTTTTTATGTTAACTAAAGTGTGCTATTATTAGATCATGTTGTCTCATTGCATGAGATGTTGACACTTGTCATGATCTAATCCCTTTACCATTTAGTGCTGCCCTTATATAGCAATCAACCCTCATTGTATTATCTC